>VXAD01010121.1:2243313-2627656 GCA_013399195.1 Dicrurus megarhynchus | reverse complement strand
GCCTTGCTGTGACACTGAGCCACAAGAGAACTGTTTAACTGTTTTCGTGTGGAGATGTCTCCATAGCATGAGCAAGAGAGACTCCTCTCCCTAGGTGGACTGAGAAAGTTCTTACAGAGATGGTAAACTGACTCTGGAAAACCTTGAGGGTTGTTTTTTCATGTTGTTGGTGGGAGGAGGAGAAGAAGGTGGGGGGAGGAGAAGTGTTCTGAAGGTTTAGTCTAACTTTTTTTTCTGCTTTTTAGTTCTGTTAATAAACTTCTTTATGCTTTTAAGGTTTAAGTTTTGTGCCTGCTTTGCTTTTCTCCTGGTTCTTATCTCACAGAAGGAAAATAAGTAAGTAATGGGCATTTTGAACCAAACCACTACACTAAAATTGGTGTTTCTGCCCGGTTACCCAAACTGTACCCGCTACAGGAGGTTATAGCCAGGTGGGGGTCAGGCTCTTCTTCCAGGTATAAGACAGGAGGAAATGGCCTCAAGTTGCACCAGTGGAGGATTAGTTCAGATATTAGCAAAAATTCCTTCGCTAGAAGGGTTGCCCAGCATTGGAACAAGCTGCCCAGGGAAGTGGTGGAGTCACCATCCCTAGAGGCATTGAAAGGATGTGTGGATGGGACACTTGGGCACATGATTTACTGGTGGACTGTCAGTGCTGGGTTAACATTTGGATTCAATGATGTTAAAGGTCCTTTCCAACATGAATGATCCTGTATCCTCTGCCATCTTCTCACCTCAGGACAGCTCCAGCTGTTGCTTTACCTGTAACATTTTCCATTTTCCATTCCTAGGCTGGAGGCCAGGGTAAATATGAGGGTTTCACGAAACAAGTATTGAATAGTGCAGCTTCCCCTAGTGAGTGGGCTGGCAAGGTTGAGGAGCTGTTCTCCTCCACTACTGTTTGTTTGACCAGCAAGGTACATGCCCAAAGAGACCTGCTGACAGTTTGTTCCCTAAAAGTACCTTTGTGTGCATTTTTAAATTCTCCAGCCCCTTGGTGTTTATATCTCACCCTCACTAACTGGAGTGAAATCACTCCAAACCCAGCAAACTGGAAAGCTCTCTAGAGCACTTATGGCAATTTCTGCTCCTTTTAGCAGTGAACTGTTTTTGCACTCTTGGCTGCAGCTGGAACTACGTATCTGCTACTGTTAATTTTGGGATTTTTTTGTGGCCTCAACTGCAATATAAATTTACTTCTTTATATATGGAGCTTTGGATTAAAGAGCTGTTCTTTCAGTTCATCTTGCGTTTCTGGTTTCAAGAGCTTCCTCGTTCCAAGGCTACCGATCTCTTCTTTTTTAAAATTACTTTTAGGTGCAAAATGGTTTTGGCTCGATGTACAGATGGGTTTTTCACACAACCTGGTTTTGATAATTGGGAAAAGGCTCCAGACAAATTTGAGCTGCTACTGCCACTCTTCCATCAGGAGGACACATATGTCTTTCCTGTGACCACAGGGGACACCGTCCCTCTGTGCTGAGCTTTCCACCCTCCGAGGAAGCAGTGAGGGTATCTTTAATGAAACTGGTAGCTATTATTGGTTCTCTTGCCAAAGGGAGGTTTGGTCCCCTAAGTGGAGACTCTCAGCTGCCCTTTTTTTGGCTGCACTCTGTGCCTCTAAGCAGGCTCAGCTGAAATCCACAGCAGGTCCAGGCTGTGCCATCCCAAAAGCAGCAACCAGGCCCAGGTGTTCTTGTCCTCACCTTGGTTGAGGAACCAACCTGCTGCTTCCCAGCCTAATCTCCACCTCCAGTGGTGCTGGCCTGCCGTCCCCAGTGTGAGGATGCTCCAGAGACAGGGACAAGAGCAGCTGGCCCAGCAGTGAGATGGAATGCTCCACAGAAGATATCCCTTGACCCAAGTTGACTTACCCGTGAAATGGAAGAAATTCCAACAGCAGAGCACCTTGGTACCAGAGATCCTGCATCCCCTATTTTCTCCAGGGAAAGCATCACTCTCATTGATCCCATCCAAACAGGAATGTGTGAGGGATCCTGGATTTCCACCTGTCATTTCAAGGGCATTTCAACCCTGGTAGGTTACATTAAGTTGTGGTTTTCTTAGTCCATGTATTTTTCCATTCCCAGTTTTTAAGTCATCCTGGTATGTAGGGCTGTGTGTGGAGGGGCATGAGAGGGAATTAAGGCTCAATAGCTTGGATGTCTTCTTCATCCTCTTGCTGCAAGATTTCAGACCTGAACTCTGCTTCTGAAAAGCTGTTTTTATAGGCCCGTGTCCAAGTTTTTGCCAAAGAAGTTCTCCCAAATTTGTTTGTTTTCACCTTGAGTTGGATTTGTGCAACCAAGCATTCAGGAAAAGATAATGGCTTTTTTATCAGCAGTTATTCTAATTCCTAAAGATTTTAGCACTCTCTGCTGCATTTCATTCTGGATTCTAGGCTGAGTTTGTAATTGGATTTTTTTACCAGTGAGTTAATATGCAGCAATGATGACATCCCTAAACTTAAGCTAATATAAAATTGAAGATATTTGGAATAGCTAAGCTTCTAAACAAGAGGAAATAATCTAAGAAAAGGCCTGCATAGTTAAGTGATGCTATTCAGTGAAGGCATTTTGTACGTGCAGCTCCCTCAAAGCAGCTGTCTTCATAAAGGCCAGTATTCAGCCAAGGAAGTTTCAAAAAACACTCATTGTCTTCAAAATGCCATGATTATCTCAAACATGAGAAGGATGGGACTAGCAGACATGCTTGATCCTTCTTCCAGCCATGACTGGCTGATTATTGCATTTCACCCCTTTTGAGGCAGGGGTTGTCTCATGGAAAGAGCACTGAAGGCAGTTCAGAAATATCTCAGCTGATATTTAAGCTCAGAGATATTTGCATTACAGGCAATGTGAATGTCAGTGTTCTGCAGGAGGTGCTGGGAGTGGTGCTGGAGATGTTTGCAGAGGGTGCTCTGCACACGAGGAGCTCCAGGACTCTGCCTTGTGTTTAAATGTGGCTGGAGCCCACAGCAGTACGAGCAGAGCTCTGAGGTTTTGTGTCTGTGCCAGGGGGAAACTGCCTCGGGATAACTCATAAAACAAAACAAAGTAGAGGCAGCTGTTTGGGCCATCTCAGATGTGTAGTTTGTTCTTTTCCTTTGTGCTAAAAAAAAGCTTTAATGAGTGGCTTTGTGTTGTGAAGGGCCACTTTAACAGTTTCTTCTGTTAAAAATTAAGTGTTCTTTTTGTGTGTTGTAACATTCCTGTTTTGTAAGGAGGGTTGAGGAAGTGTGGCGTTTAGCCTCATTCAAAGTTGTTAGTACTCCTGAAAATCTAGAAATGTCTTATTTCCTGAAGTCCATTGTTTTCATCACATATCACTGTGGCAGGTACTACTGTGACCTATGTGTTTAATTATTTTTAATCTTAGTTTTCAAGCCAGTTATTTGTGCAGTTTTATTTTCTCTCAATTAGGTATGTTCAGATTTGTTACATCCCTTCTCTTCAAATACTTTCTGTGTTGGTTACCTGGAACATCAGTCACTGTGAATCAAAGATGTGCTGGCCATCCCCAAATCATGCATGTGGGCTCCTGTGTCTTCCCTTATTGCTCCTACATAACATCAGTGGAGAGAGGAAGCCTGATCCTGTGTCCTGAATGGGGAACAAGGAGCCAGGAAGCTCCTGGGTTTTATTCTTGGAGCTCTTTCCAGCTCACTGTGTGGTCCTGGCCTCTTCCTTGGGCTCCAGTTCAGCCATCCATCTCAGCTCCTTGCTCCTGGTGAGACCCTGAACATCCCACTGAGCTCAAGGGGAAGTCAACAGAAAAAATGCTTTTGTGTTTGGGTCATAACTTGCTGGTACCAAGTGTCCTGGTGTCAATGTGTTGTGCATGTCACACACCCAGAATGGAAAGAAATGAAGGTGCATGAAAAATGGGAGCGAGTGTCTGGGTTTCTCACTGCTATTTGTAAGCTTAGAAGCAGAAAATTAATGGGGTGTAATTAAAACAAAAATGCAGCGTGCGAACACAAGTCCAGAGCACCAATTAACCTGACATCTTGTCTGTGGAGTGAGAAGATATGGATTGAGATGCCATCCTGGCTGATGTATTGCTCATATAGGTGCAGACCTGCGGAGTTAACATCTTTTCTTTCACCCTGTGTTAAAAAACAGATCAGAGACTCTGATGCTGTGTGGAGTGGGTGCTCCAGGGAGTGGGCAGCAAAAAGAAAAAAATACAAGATTACACAGAGGTCCTGTGAGACACAGGTCCCAGGGATGGAGATCCTGCTCCTGGGATCCTTCCTAGGCATGTGCAAAGAATGTGGGTTCCTCAAGGGAAAAATCCTCAGACTTGTTCTGGCACCCAGAGTTTTCCCTCTGCCTCACACTTTGCCTGGGCAGAATAATGAGCTGCCTTCAGGTATGATTTAAAGCTGGTCATGGTGATTTAGGGATGGAAATACCCTTACTTTTTAACGTGATTTGTCTGCCTCTAAGTGCCACTTTGAAAATATATTCCCTGCTGATTAAAATTAATGAGGGAGTCTAGAAGAAGGAAAACAGTGTTCAATATTCTCTGCTTTCTGAGTTCTGGAAGGTTGCCTGGGAATATTTCTAAATTTTGGAAGCTTTCTGAGAAAAATCTGTAAAACTGAAAAGCACGAGGAGAGTTCAGCTGACACGGGTTATTTTTGTGCCTAGCTAATGAAAATCAAATAAATACACTTGTTCTCAAGCTGTGTTTTCTCTCTGGAAAATCAAACCATAACATGACACTGGCTGAGATGCAAATCCCTCTTGCCCTGTCTTTTGGAGGGTCAAGAGCAAGATCTCTTGTTGGCAACTCCAATCTTATTTGTCTGTCCTGTGGGCTTCATCCCATCTGTTAGCCTGAGTTTGTAGCATAATTCGGGTTGGAAGGGACCTCTGGATGTCTCTGATGCACCATAAAATCGGGGCCAGCTTAGGGGAGGTCACTCACAGCCTGCTCCAGCTGAGTTTTTATTATCTCAGTGGACTCAATGATCCCTGTGGGTCCATTCCATCTCAGGATATTCTGTGATTCCATGATCTCCAAGGAGAAGATGTCACTGCCTCTCAGATCAGCCTGTTCCAGCTCCTCATCACATTCCTCACCCTTCAGCTGGGTACCTCTCTTATTTTTCTGGGTTCTTCTTTTGGGCTTACTTAGGTAAGGGCACCAGCAGATTTTGGTTGCCTGAACATTGGTGTCTGGTCCCATTTTAAGTGCCAGTGGGGACTGTCACCTCAGGTAAACCCCTTCCCAGGGTTGCCTGGGGAGTAGAGATGGGGACAGCTGGAATTACATGGCAGCCCAGGCGAAGAAAATATTCCTGGTGGAGAACTCCATGCTGTCTGTGGAGCTCGCAGCTTCCCAGCCTGTCCAAGCCCAGCAAGGATCAAACCTCCTTCCCCTGCCTGACGAGCTGTGCTGCCTGAGGCTCACAGGCAAAGCTGAGCTGGGGCTCAGTCCCTGGAGAGCTGGATAAGGGATGAAGGGGAGGAAGGTGCTGCCAGTCCATCATGGTGTGAACTGGCAGAGCTGCTGCAGCGGTGCTGCATCGATTTTGGCTTTTCAACCAGTTGAAACTCTGGTCCATTATGAGAGGAATCTTGTATAATTACTGGAGCTACAGCCTGAGGAGGACATGACAGTCAAAATCTCTTCATACAGAGTTCTAAAGATTTAATACATATAAAACATCTTATGTCAGTATTATAATAATACAGATATTTAATATATGATGTTAAATTTATGACATGACCAAAGGGTTTATCCTCTGATAGGTGACATCAGATGGTGTGGAGCATGATGAATAGTCAAATGAGCTGCAGGGGACAACCACAGTCAGGCAAGCCATAAATTTAAGCTCTTTGTTCTCTGCTGAGACCAACCTACAGTGATTATATAAAAATATGACATACGTGCATACTCTACCTGAAAAGGAGAGGTTGACAACACTAAGATTTCCCTGCACAGAGCCTCTGTTTTTCTTGCCAGAGGTACATTGCAACAGACACAAACATTACCATTTTCTGCTTCACAAGGCAACTGCTGGATGGGGAATTTTTCATCCAATAGTGTGGAAATATAAAATGTTTGACAGAGGCAGAGCCTGAATGGCATGTATGAATAATCAAAGGCACCAGCCTCCATCTGGGGTTTACAAAATGCTGTAGCACACTGAAGTTTTTTTCTAAACAACCTCCTTGAAGTTTGAATTCTTGAGCTTCCAGACTTCTCATGGCCCAAAGGCACTAAAGAAAAAAAAAAGATGTACAAACAGAATTTTAAATGAAGCTCTCTCCAGAGAGGAAACTAAAAAAGAATAAGACTTTTCTCCTGTAAAGGAGAAAAAGAGCTGAACACACAGGTCCTTTGTTGCATTAGACCCTTGAACTTCTCTACATGGTGCTATCATTTCCAGTGGCTTTGTCTCAGGGTCGCTAACACCAGGAAAAAACAACGTGGGATTTTATCAGTCAGCTTCATTTTGAGGGAGACTTCCAGGAACTAGAAATCCCACCTGAACTGTAACTGTCTTATTTTTGAGAAGCAGCATAACAGAGTCTGGAAGAAGGACTGCCTGTGGAGTTAGTCAATGGAGCAGCTCCCTCTGCTCTGGCACAGCCAGCAGGAGACCCAGCCCAAGGAGCTGGTGGTCTGTCTGAACTCACAAACTATTGGAGACTTTGAAATGCTCTCTATGATGGTCACCAAAGCTCTTGCCTTTTGCTTAATTATGTAAATCTCAGTCCTGATATGAGTGGCCAAACTGCAATTTATCAGTGACCTGGGTCTTGGCTTTTAATTCCTAACAAAATCCCTGGAACATGAGCATGCATCCAACATCACCATCCAGGACATTTAACTTTGGGAAAGATCACCTGTGTTTGTCTTCAGAGAGCTGCAATTGGGTGAGGGTCCTCAGCTGGGTTTGATCCCTGGGAATCCTAGAGGGATTTGGATACTTCACAAGGATTTAATTAGGAGCAAATATGTAGTACCTTGTTTCATACATCTGGCACCTGCTGCTCATTGCAGGCTGGGGACTTAAAGGACAAGCTTGGTGTGGTCAAGGGACTTCGGCAGAAGTGCTGCAGACATCTGAGGATAATCCTGCACCACTGACCCAGGTGGGATGGAGCTTTCTGCAGGAGATATCCTTCACTAGATGCAAACTTTGAGTAAGGAAAATAAAAGTCCAAGGAGTGTATAAAGGAAAAAACTTGTCTACTACAGGAAGTTACAGGTAAACAGCTGGTGCCTAAGTGAATTTTGCAGAGAAACTGGCTGGTTTCAGAACATTAAGGCATTGAACAACCATTTAAATGTGGTTTGGGGTTTTTTTTCTGAGCTTCTGGCTCAGCAGATGAATGGGAAAAAAGAATGAGAAAAAATGAAGTGAAGAAAAAAGCTGCTGCCACCTCAAAGTACTCTGGGTTTAAATATCTCCTTATGCATCGCCACATAAGCATTTTGATCCCTGACAAATAAAAGAGCACATACCTTTGGGAAAGAATGTAAGGAATTGTTTTCCAGGAAAATCATCCTTTTAAGGATGATTTGCATGCTGGGGAGAGGAAGTAATCTCAGTTGTGCAATTCCTAAGGTATTGTAAAAATGTCTTGAGATGTACCTGTGCACTAATGACTCCCAGGACTACAAAGCAGAGTGAAAGGAATAAGGGATAAGCCTAAGAATGTTCCTCTGGGAAATTCATTGCCCTGTGATGAGCAAGAGGCCTTTAACCCTTTGAAAATGCCTCTAACATATTGGAGATGTGAAAAATGTTCCCTGCACTGTAGCTCTCCTGTGATAGCTAACAAAAATCTGGGGTCATATCGCACCCTCATTGTTACAGAACACTGGTCTAGTTGTTGCTGAATAGAATTTCCTTTTGGCCTGGAATTAACAATTACTTAAATAAGAGGATCCTACTGGGGATCCCCCACTGTTGATGCTGTTTTATACCTCTCTTCCTGCCTCCCATGTCCAAGGGAGAAGGAAAGAATGGATTGCTGCCCTTCAACTGCCCTGACCTGGCATTCAGTCCTGCCAAGCTTTTGCAGGGTGTCTGGGGGTACAGCAGCCACCAGCAACCAGCCCTTCCTAATTCTCCTGCTAGAAAGAGCAAAATCAAGGCTCTAAAATTACTGTTTCCAAACATTCAAAAAAAAATCAAATTGTAATTAAAAAATTAATGAAACAAGCCTTAAAATTTTGCTTGAAAAACACTCAGTGGGATAGTTTCATTTTCTGCCTACAATTTGTCTACAGCTTCGGGGGCCAGACACTTTGATAATGATGGATAAGCTGTCTATGCAGTCGTGTATGGTCAGGAGGCAGAACTATTAACAAATATGCCAAATCTTTCTAAATACCAAAGGATTTACCAGTTATTTACATACAGCCCTCAGTTTTGTAGAGCTCTTGGTGAAAACTAGGGAGAGGTGTCTCTGGAGAGCCTTTCTCCATGGTGCTGTGTGTTCCTAGGGAACTCCTGATAATTCATGCTTTTCTGCTTCTCCATGGTGGTATCTGAACAGCTTCTTGAGCCTAAAGCACATGAGTAATATCTGTCAACACTGATTACATCTTTACTGCTGCTGAGACACTGTAATGTCAATTCTTCTTACATTTAGCTTCTCAATAGCCCCACTCTGAATTCAGATGTTTGCTGTAATTTAATAAAATACTCTAACAAATATATTTGTGTCAAACAGAAGTGTCCTCAGTGGTAAGTAATAAAACACTTAATCCAGCTGCAGAAGCATGAAGTGTAATATTTCCTGTAATCATTTCCTTTTCTGTCTAGCAAGATGACCTTAAAATCTCTCAGAATGTGTTGAGCTCCAGTGTTGAAGCAGTTCTGATTTGCTCTTCAACATCTAATGAGTATTTTTTTTTTTTCCTTCTCTGGTCTCCAGTCTGAAAGGAGAAGATATAAAAGAGTAAGTGCTGTGCCTATCGCAGCTCTGAATGATCTCAGCCACACTTTTGTTTTAAGCAATTTAACACTTTCTTTTTCTTTGTTTTGATTTTTTTAAATGCCCACAAGTTTGGAAAGACAATTTTAAAAAGTTGCTTTCATTTGAAGACAATATATTCTGCTTTGATTTTTAATTCAGTGAGGAAACAAATATAAACTTATGGAATAGAGCAAGAACCTCTTTCCCCCTCTTTTGCTGCTTTTTTCCTGCTTCTTTTTCTTTTATCACAAATTACTGCAGAGTATCTATTAACTACCTGGACTCCATATTCTGGAGGAACATTTCATGTTTCACCCTACAGCTCACAGGAAGGACTGGAAGGGTTTTGGGTGGCTCCCCCTGAACTTGGGATTGGTAGCAAGTTGGAGATTTTTCCTTTTTTGATATTTCCTGCCTGGGGCTTTTAAGCAAGGCAGAATTTTCAGTTATGAGCTGCAAACAGCAAACACACAAGGGTGCAGCAGAGAGTACCATGGAAAGGTGTGAACGTGCAAACACCACTGCTCCAGCCTGGCATTATTAATGACTGCTACCAAGGGAAGAGGCTGTACCACATCCTCTCATGTTTTATTTCTTTGTCTGGTGCATAGAAACTCCTTTCCTTTCTGTGCTGGCGCAGATCCTGCTCTCCCAGATCCTCATTTATTTACATAGCCATTTAAAATACGTATATTTAAAAAGCAAAAAACTAGTGTAAAGAGGAAAAAAAAAAACAACAAAAAACCCCAGAGGGACGCACTGAAGCTAAGCTTCAAAGCCATTCCTTCCCTGCCATCTCCTGTGACTGCCATCTCAGTTATGGAGCACCAGTGCTCCATTTAGCTCGCTGCCACCAGCACAGCCCCACCTTGCCGCGTTCATTCGGGACGAAAGAGGAATCTCACGGGAGCACAGGGGACAGGAGGTGGAGGGGACCCAGCCTGGCCATGGGGCTGTGACCCAGGCTGCTAGCCCAGGCCAGGCTCAGCGCTTGGCCTTGCTCAGACATCTGCTGCCCTTCCTGGGCTCAGCTTCCCCACCCACCGGTCGCTGTTCCCACCGCGGAACAGAGAAATGACGCGGAGTCCAAGCTCATGGTAAAAGGAGGCCAAAGCGATTTAATAACTTGGTAGAGGGTTTTTATATGTTAGTTCACAAAAAGTGTGTTAAATGGCGTAAGGTAATTGGTTCTTTCAGCCATCCATCCCTTAAGGTGATTGGCCAAGTTCTAAGACACCCATCTCTAAATGTTTTTCTAGCTGGAGCCATAAAAATGGTGAAAAACAACTTAGCAGGTGCAAGAAGCTTACAGAACTGTAACATTGTTTTGAATTACTTGCATGGGAAAGACAGAGCTCTCACAAAATGCTGCTGAGAGCTGAAGAAATTCCTTGCTGAAGCTTTTGCAGCATCCATATCCACCCACCACAGATGGGACTCACCGGGAGGCAGCGGGGACCTGGGAGGGCCACGCCGAGCGGCAGGGCTGGACACAGGAAGGCATCAGCTGCTTCTCAGTGGGCTCCTTCTCCTGCCACCAACATGCTGGAGCTGTCAAGGTGTAGTGAAGCAGATGAGAGGATTTCAGACAAGCTGGAAAGAAGATAAAAAAAATACAGCTACGGTGGGAAATCAACCTCTCTGCTGTTTTTTATGGCTGTAGCACATTGAATCTTATTCAGCAAGAGTTGGTGGAGGTTGAAGGAGATGGCAAAGCCCGTAATTTCTACAAAAACTGTATGTTCTGTGGTTTTGATCTCCCTTATCTCACTGAATGTGGTTTGTAGGGGTCAGAATTTGTTTAGGGTCAGCACTCAGACAAGTGAGATCAAGGGAGCTGTTTGAGACTGGCCAGAAGAGAAGGGGATGTGACCTGGGCATCTGGGGATACTTCTTAGAAAAGCATCACGGCCTTGGGAAGCAGGAATCTAATTTTGAAAGGGATGTTTACATTTCTGGAGTAGCAGTGATGCCTCTTCTGGATAACAGATCTACTTGCCACAGCAGAATCTGATGTGCCTGAAAACTGGGGCAGACAATCCTGAGGCTGTTGTGCCCAAACAAACTTAAGCTATGTCACTGTGCTTCCTGTAGGCAACCAATGTAAAAGAGAAAGGACAGGGTCAGATTTCTTCCCCTGACTTTGTGCTTTTTGCCAGTTTTACTGCACCATTTCAGCATCTAATTCCAATTCCCAGTGATTATGTCCTGGGTAAAGATTTAGTAAGAGGCACAGACAGGTTTTTGAGTCATATAGAGGACTAATAGTCAGCAATTAGATAATTCTCTCGAGTGTGACAGAGTCAGGTGCTGGTCCCTCCTCTGCTTTGCCTGAAATTTGCATCGAGCTCAGGCTTCTGCCCCCCAGGGACCTGCCTTCCTCCTGGGCATTCAGAGATGTTGTGAGCTGCGTCTGTCTTCGCTGGCATTTATCCACTCTCTATGGTAATTGAGATGATGGAAGAAGAGGAAATAAATGAGAAAGCTTGAGAGGGGCAGCAAACGTAAACTATTGTACAAATACTGTATTTGTTTTAAAAGATGTAAATGATTTAAAGGCCCAGTACTTAAAATTATGCCCTCATTTATTATTAACGAGAATTCAGGGCTAAATTTTAAAGTGACATAGCCTGTTTTGTTGCCAATTCTTCAAAAAACAATTATGCAGATCATCACTTCTTTGTGAAGAATGGGTTGTCAGCATGAGACCAGCTAGAGCTTTAAGGCTGAGCTTATTACTCAGGCCACTGTCCTCTGACAGATATAGAGGTCCAGGTTAAAACCTGATTTTATGGCTTGCTCTTTGGGTTCCTAGTGGCTGGGAAGTCTGGCCAGCAAGAACAGCAGCACATTTACCTTGATATCTTTACAGATTTTATCTTAACTATAATGTTGTGTGTCATCAGGAGACTTCAGGTGTGGTATTCAGTTTTCTTCTCTCATTTTCACCTGCTCCCATGAGATTTGGAGAGGTGTCAGTCCCCTGCAGGTAGGGCACCTTGTCTCAAATTAGAATAATTCCTCAATATTCAACAGAGTCTGGTGTAATTTCCATCACGCATCCGAGTGGAATTTGATCCATACAGACCCTGTGGATCTGTTCATTACTCTGCCCTGATTAAGCAGACACATCAGTGCATCTCTATTCTCAGTCACAGACTTCTTGGAGTTCACTCTTCGGGAACATTAATTACTCCAGTGTTTGATTCTGGGAAGCCCCTTTCCCATGTCCTCCAAATTGTGCTTCCTCTTCACAGGGCCCATGAATGGCTGGAGAACCATCACATCCCTGCACGTGTGCTCAGAGCACAGATTTGGGGAGGGACCTGTGTTCCTCTGCTGCAGCCCCTGACTGCTCTGCAAGGGAGCAGATCCAGGGAATCACGTGCACAGACAGGGAGACAGCCAGCAACAGGCCGTTCAGACACCTGCAATATATCATGTGAAAATGAAATACACATTTAATTGGTGTTGAGGCTTGTGAAATAATTTATCTTCTCTGAATCTGCCCATTTTTTTCAGGTGAAAAATTGGTGAAGCACAAAGAGCATGTGGCTCATGCACGTGGCATGCAGAGACATGCACAGGCCACCTCTACCCCATGTGTCCCTTTTGGGCACAGCCTGGCAGTAAAATTCATGCAGAATTTTAGTTTTTTTATACAAAAAGCAATCTTTTAAGTCTAATTTGCAACTCCACTGTTGTGGTTAAGAGAGGAGAGCTTTAGCTGCAGCATTTGTAATCTATAGTTATATAGATTCTCTGAGAAATCAGTATCCTTCCAGTTGGAAGGCTGAAGAGGGTTTGGATGCAGCTGGATCCATATCTGCAAACAGGGATGAAAAGCAGAGTCCAGAATGGTCCTGGAGCAGCTGCTCTCTGGCTGCTCACATCTACCCTGAATCACAAAATATCAGGTACTTTCAACAGAGTTCTGAACACTGGATCAAAAAGTACAAGGAGAGTGAAAGAGGAAGGAAGGGTTTTATCAGCTTTCTGCAGCTGTATTTATAACTGGAATTTTTGCATATACTGATGTTCAAGTAACCCTTTTTGAATCTTGTTTTGCAGATGCCAATAAAAAATAAAAAATAGTAATTTTTTTTTCATTTTACCTGTACAATAAAAATGGGGAGAGGGAAGGTCATCTTAAGCAATGTGAAATTCAAAGTATTTTCAAAGTTAATAGCTTTTGCCTCTTCTTCTTTTATGGGACAAAATTACCTTCAAATCTGCTTCATGGAAAAACTTCTCAATGTTTTCCAGCTCGTGCAGACTGGTGACTGTGGTGGTGACCACAGGGCTGACTGCTGACAGAGAGTCACTGCCTCCAGCCCGGCAGCTGAGGTTCCCAGCCCTGCATTCCCCTTTGAAATGAGCTGCTGTTTGTGTTGGAGATAAAAGCCATGAGTTTTTGTCCTGGTCAACAACAAGATGAGCTGCTCATTATTTGGCAGAATTTAAAACGTAGCCCTCACCTTTTTCACCAACTCCTGAGCTGTTAAGCTTGACATTTTCCCATTAGGAAAACTTAGCCAGGTGGTCCAGGTTGTCCAGGCTGGATTACAGCAGACTTCCCTGGCTCTTGCCTGCTGCCTGCGGCCTCATGGCCCCAGGTGTCAAGAGCTGGGGCCAGGCCTTGAGAAAAGGTGCAAGGTCAAATTGAGGGGAGGTAAGGAGGCATCCTCTGCAGACACTGCTCTCCCAGAAGAGAGGCTGCCTACTTGAAGTCACTCTCTGACCATCAGTGCAGGAGGAGTGGGATTTGCTGTAGCTAAGAGTAATCCTTTGTAAATGCACCACTGAGAATAAACTTCACAGCTGGAAGTTGAAGTAGGAAAAAAAACATTGCCTTGTCTTTGTAGCGCTGAGGCTGTTCTGGAGATAAGAGGAAAGAAGACCTGCATTTCCGTGAGCCCAGGGGTGTTGTCTCTCTCTGGCAGAAATAGTCCTCCCTCTTGTGTCAAAGTGTAGGGTTTTCCAGTGGGATCCTGTGATGCTGCACAAACCTACCTCTGTGCATCACCCTGGTGCCAGTTACCCCAGGGCCACCCCTGTGATCAGCCATTCAGACACTCACACTGAGAAAGGAGACTCACCGGGGCAGCAGGAAGAGGAAAAAGGCCCTAATTGACAGGAGTAGAAAAAACCCAATTACAGAGATGAAAGAGGCAGCCCAGGCATATGTTTCTCGGCTTTGGATCATCAGACCTGCCAGTTCTCATTATTTTCTAGCAAGGCTCTCCCTCTCCCAGGAAGGGGCTCTGGCAGTGTACGGCCTGCCTGGCTCACCTGAGCCCGGGTGAGCAAAGCACCTGGTGGCAAAAGCAGCAGCCTCGGTGCATCATTCCTGTGAGGAAAAAAACTGGATTGGAGGTAGATCAAAGGACAGAGGAGGAAACAGGGAGACAGGGGAGGGGAGAAGACGAAGCGTATCCCTGGAGAATAAACTAATCAAAACCATGGCATTAAATAAAACAAAGCATCTCCCATTAATAATTGAGGAAGCACGCCCGCGCGCTGCGTGCGCCGTGGGTATCTCATTTGTCTGAAGAATGGAGGGAGCAAAAGGGAGCGAAGCAGGTATGAAAGGCATCANCCCCCCCACCTCCTCCCCTCATTACGCTCCCTTTTTCCCTCACCTATTTGTCATCTGCAAATGTCTCGCTCTTAAGAGGATACTGGTGTGGTGTCAGGTCTGAAGGAGACAGCAGAGCTGCTTTGTCCTTGGGTAATTGTCTGGACTCATCCCCTGATTAGGGCATTTCTCCAAAGGAGAGGGAGGGGTCAGCGTGTGGCATCTTTGTGACCCCAGACAGTGTCCCAGTATCTGATACACACAGAGACTGTGTTTTCTTGAGGTGGTGAGACACAAGGATGGGTATGTAAATATCTGGCTCCCACACACTGCATATCAAATAGAGATTTGGAGCATTAATTTGGAAGAAATTGGGCACTTTAAATTAGGAGAGGGCAGGGTTGATGATATAAGCCAATCTGATCTTTTTCACATGTGCAGATCTAATTATTTCTTATGTGATTGACTATCATTTCCATGCAGAGTGATGAGTGAGGCTCTTGCTACCCTGCCTTGCTGGCTGCAGCCACGGGTGATTGCAAAGGTAGCAAATGGGGTTTAATCCAGTGGCTAAAGGAGCCAAATACAGCCCTTCAGAGCTTCATCCCACGTGTCCCCAGGATGGCTCCCTGTGTGAAGGCTTTAATGATGCCTGGTGGCACACATGTCCCTCTTCCCGGGATGCCCCCTGAGGAAACTGCAGCTCTGTTTAGTCTGTCTATAAACATCCCCATCTGTAGGGAGAAAAAAGATCTGAAAAAAAGCCTGCCTCGTTTCAGGTTCCTGTTTGGGTTTCCAGAGTCTGAAAGCTGATCTGCTGTCCCAGGCCTCCCGCCTGGGCAAAAGAGAGGAATAGGAAACTCCTGACATCTACCACCCGTGAGGACTCATCCTGGCCCATGGGCTGAGCCCACCTCTCCCTCCAGAGCCCGGGGAGCCCAGGGCCACCCAGATGGCCACAGCTGCAGGAACACAGGCCCTGCTGAAGAACAAAGCTGAGGAGGGAGCGGGGCTTCCTCCCAGTGCTGCTGACCAGGCTGTGCTGCTGGGCAGGGAGACAGGGCTGTGCCCTGGTGTCTCTCCAGCTTCCTTTCCAAAGCTGTTTCTCCAGGCGGTGACCATCGCCTTTCCCAGCCAACAAAGGAGCTGCCACACACCAGGAGCAGCTTCCAGACAGGGAGGACGTGGGAGACACGGACACCCTGCTCTGGGCAAGATAAAGGAGATCTTGTGCAATGGCTTGTTGAAAAAGGGCAGGAGTTTTGGGAATGTCTCTGCAAGCAGCTTAGAAACTCCCTAAACTTCCAGCCACACAGATGGGGATCCAGTAGCCCTTTGTGGGCCCTGGGATTGGGGATATTCCTGTTTCAGTTTACATGAACAGAATCCAAACTGGGCACGTCTGAAAAGGACACAGGGCCATTTTCAAGACTGTAAAGTGTACCAAAGTAGCACGGAGAGACCCCAGCAAGGATCAGAGCTTTACTTTGGTGAGTTGAAACTCTTCTTCCAAAAACATGTAGTCTAAAGCTTCATTAGTCATTTGCTTCCAGGCCTTGGTGAGATTTGGAACTGAAGCCCCCAGCAGCAGCCCCCATGCAGGCTTTGCATTGGGTTTCATTCTGAGTTTGGTGGGCACAGGCTGGGTTCCTTTTGGAGAACACACAAGCTCTGCCACCACCACTGATTCTGTCTAGCACCAGAGAGAACCCTGTGATTTGCACAAGCTGATACCCTTCAGTGAGCCCCAAATTCTCATTTTACAGTCCTTATGAAGGGTATGGAGATGGAAGAGAGCCAAAGGGAAGTTTTCAGTTTAAAGGAATTCCAATAGCAAATTGCTGAACTACCTGCAGCGGTGTGTAGCCTATCACTGGAATCAATTGCACTAGCAGGGAAATTCTGTTAAAAATCAGTTCTACATTAAAAAGGACTCTAGGGAGTCCAGAGAACTATTACTTGGACTGAAGTAGCTATTTGCTATACCAGTGCAAATATGTTTGTTTGCTAGTGTATCTGATGAGTGTATTTGACTTCCACACCAGGAAAATCATTTAAAGCTATAATATAAAATAATCAGTGGACACAAACATAGATATATAAAGGCAATAGGCATGACTTTTGTAGAGAGAAGTCGTGCACCACAGACGTGTCAGAGCCCTTTAGGTGTGTTTAGGGTACAGAATAACTGAGTGTTCCTAGCTGGAGCAGAGGTGTCTGGAGGGTCAGGGGACCGAGCAAAGCTGAAGTGTCTCAGTGGAAAGCAGAAGGTGCCAGAGGCAGGCTGTTTTCTCTTTGGATGGCAAGAATGGCACCAAAAGAGACCTGCAGGTGCCAGGCTTGTGAAAGCAAGCTGAAGGACACGTGAAAAACCTCTGCAGTAAGAGTGAGCAGCGGCAAAGGTGCACTGGAG
Organism: Dicrurus megarhynchus; assembly: GCA_013399195.1. Taxonomy (NCBI): domain Eukaryota; kingdom Metazoa; phylum Chordata; class Aves; order Passeriformes; family Dicruridae; genus Dicrurus; species Dicrurus megarhynchus. Next base: position 2,610,717 of record VXAD01010121.1, on the reverse strand, counting down.
GGACTAAGTTGTTTTTTCACACAGCATTGATTTAAATTATCAGACTCCTTGCCATGGGATGATCTTGAAAATTTTCAAGGGTACAAAGAGAAATTAGACAAGTTGATGGAAGAAAAATTCCTTAAAAATTGCATCATACTAAAACACTGAGACAGAGTTAGGAAGCCTTTAGTTGCAGATTTCTGGGTCTGGGGAAATACTCAGGGGTGGCTTACAACCCTCTCAGTGTCCTACCCTTGTCCTCTTCCATGGAAAACTCATGGTCCCTGGCTGGACTCTCCTTTGGCCTTCACTCATGCATCCATCCTTATGCTTTTACTGCACAGTGTTCAGGGGTCACCTTCAAAGTGAACGAGCAGAATGTCTTAAATGAGCAATGGAAATAAGTACTTTCAAAACACCAGTGAAACTGTGGCAGTCACAACAAGTCACCAGGGAATCCAAAGTTAAACTGGGTTTGAAAAGAAGCTGGACAAATCCATGGCAAACAAATCCATCCTGCACTATCAGACATGATGGCCCGGGGGCAGTGTAAGCCTTGCTGTGACTGTGCTGCTGGTGGTTTGGGGCCCTGTGGAGGTAAGGAGCACTCAGTTTCTAATCTCCTCTCTTAATATCCAGCATTAGCTGTCATAAAAATCTACAACATCCATTTCAGCAGACCACATTAAAGAATGTTATCTTAGCCTTCATTGCTGCAGGGGCCCGTGGAGATTTTTATCAGCTCCAAGCTTTTACCACTCAGAGGGAGGGCTCCAGCCCAAATATGCAGGTGGGGAAATGATGCACTGGCACAGGTACCGCTCTCTGGTGATTATTGACTCCCTGAACATGGTAAGTCTGGTGTAAGTGGAAGCCTGAGCCTTCGGTTTAAGCTGAGCTACTAAACTAAGCCATCTCTCCAGCTGATACAGGTCCAGCCTCCTCCATCCAGTTTGCCTTTGAAACACTCAGTGCACAGCCTTCTCCAGGGAGGAAGGACCCCATCACAAAGGAAATTTTACTCAAACTGAGCCTGAAACACTGACAACAATTTTTCTCTGAGCAAACCAAAGGCAATTCTTCCAGCTGCACAAAAATCCATAATCACTGGACAGCAAGATCTAAACCAGACCTTGTAGCAAAGGAAGCCTGCCTTAAAAATACCTTGGATTCATGAAGATGCTACTGCATTATGAAGCCAGTATAGTCAACATTTCTATAAAGAGATTTTACCCAGGCAATCATATTTAACTTCAGCTTCCATCCCTGCAGCTCCCTAATCTGTGAGGGGGTGTTGATAACATACAGGTTTTTCAGTAGGAAATTCCCTAAGTTGTAAGAAAAAGTCCTTTTATTTCTATGAAAAGCACAGCACAAATTTGCTTTAAAACCTTTATTTCCCCATAAAAATTGATAGAGGAAAAGTCCATAGTCTTCCTGGGGTTCAGCTCTGTAGAAAGTGGTGATATGGAAATGGAACTGAATGGAAACAAGATTTTATTGTGTTCATATTTGCAGCACTGCAAACCTCATTACTGTAGCAAAATAGTACATTTTTCTAATCAAAAGAAGCATTATATGAGCTACTGGCACTGAGAGGAAATTAATTACATGTTTAAGTGCTATATTTGATATTTAAAAGGCTTGGTAGGGAAGGTAGAAGGTTCTCTTTTCTTATGAGTGACATTTCTCAAAAGGATGCTAGGATTCCTATGAGAGTAAAATATCTTTAGTTTATATGGCAAGTGTCAGAAGTGTATGCCTCACTCCTGATACAGTTTTGATTCCACAATATATCCATAATACGTCAGACATGCTAAGAAGTTGCTGAAAAAAAGTGTTAATGGAAGAAATATGAGTTGAATTCATGTAGAGCCCCTCCAGAATACCAATGAGTAGGCTGATCCATCAGAAATATCCACAAAGACCTGATGCATTAAAAACCCCCCCTGCTGCTGCGAGTTGTGTGATTAACTTAGCTGTCAGATGCATGTTGTTCTCTCTCTCTCCCTTTCTAAAATCATGGTTTAAAACATAGATTTTCACAGTCATCTGCCCTCAGAAGTCAATGCAATAATTCCATGCACTCCAGAAGTAGTTTCAGTTGGAGGAGCTCAAAGCACTTTTCAAGCAACATCCAGGCACTGAAATGGATGGACTGGCTCTGAAATGGAGGAGGACAACTCCGGATGAATCCAAAGACACCCCTCAGTTTCATGCAAAGCTGGGCTCCTGTTTTCTCCTCCTGTTCTTTCCTGGGAACAGGGAGCAGTGAGAGAACACTGACATCAGCAAAGAGGACAGAGTGTGGTGCAGTTGTCACCTCTGGCTCAGTGGTGACATTCTGCAGTAGGTCAAGGTAATTCACAAAGAAAGAAAGTAACCAGGATTTTTTCCCCCCAGTTCACTTCTCTACATGCATGTAAAGAAATCTGGAAGTACTTTTGTCATGCTTGCCATCAAAAAATTGCCCTTTTTTTTGCGTCTTCGTGTATTAAGAAAGTGCTTTGATTTTGGAGAGTGACTCAGCGATCTCTAAAGCATATCAGACACTTTTTTTCAACACTTATTTAAAAAGTAGGGACATAATGTCATTCCATCAAAGGCTTTTCCTGAGCAATATCCCCCCCGAGGTGTATAAAAGATAATTAATGGAATCACACATTAAAATAAGGCAGAAATCCTGAGCCTGGTGGCAATATTTGTGTTCAGCATATTGGATTTTGGTAATTTAAAAAAAAAACCCCTAAAAATCTTCTCTCCTCTTAGGCATTTAATTTACTCATTCTTTTATGCCAATTTTCCAGTATTTGAAAGACTTTTTAATAAAATGCAAGTTTTAAGAGTATAATTTCTAGTTAAAAAAGACAAGACTTTATTCTAAACTCTTTAACTGTGGTTGGAAAAAGGCTCCTTGGCCTCTTTTTAATTAATTCTCCTGGGAATGTCTATGGACTTCCCCAGTTTCAGCCCTGATCAAGAACATCCAATGTGCCTTGTTGTTGTGCAGTCTCCAACTCAACACAAGTCATGGCAAATCCCAGTTTTTCCAAAGTTCTTTTGGTTTCCAGACCAAGAATCTGAACTCTCATGCTGTAACAACATGCCCTTAGAAAAACATCAAAGAGGCCAAGAATTATGAGGATTAAAAAAAAAATACCCATAAATAAGAAGACAAGGACTTTAAACTGTATCTCCTGGATTTGGCTTTTGTGCATAAACTCACTTCACTGAGCTTCCTCCTTTGATCTGGAGATCTGTGGAAACTCTTCTTTCTTTAAGTGATCAGAAGTTCTCACTCAGGGTAAAGCGTTCCAAACCTCACTGGAAAGGTAATGCAAATTCCTGTAACTCCAAAATTTTAATTCAAAGCAAACTGTTGGTACAAGAAGCAAAGATTCTTAGCAGCAGCTCTGGCCAATATTATCTCACATCTCATTTGTGGAGCAAACAGATTCTTGTCCAGGGGAAGTTGTGATGCCGAGATTGATGCCAGCCCTCATGAGCTGTGCCTGGGTGGATGCTCAGGGTCTGCCCAAATTTAAGACCCCAGCAACCACGCTTCTGTCAGGGTGAAATCTCCCTCTGGTGGGCTGGCAATGAGGGTTGGAACCCTGGGTTCAGATAATTTCAGTCTTTCAGTGCTGACAGGCAATGAACTTCAAAAGCACACTACTTTTGACCTTAGGCTTCCTAGATTATGTAATAGCACTGAGGTTGTTGCTGTGTGATTAAAGTTATGTCACTAGGTGGAATACGTAGAAATGTAGAGATTTAGGTTTATGGGATATAATAATATGAATGTAACAAAATGGAGGATTTGGGGTGTGGGTTTCTTACTTCTTCTTTCTTCTTCACAAACCTAGGCGTTCTTTTATTGGGTCAAAAAACCACAGTGCAGGTAATGGATAGTTAGTTATTGGGTCATAAATAAAAACATTTTACTTGGCAATCCCTAGTTGGGTAAATTGGACTTTAAATGCCCTTGAAAATTAGAACTCGGAGCCATTTTCCCCTGTGCTAACTAAGAAGCACACTCTGCAAATGTGCCATAGATAAGAGAATAATAAACACCAAATGGAAGAAGAAAAACCTGGCATCTTCTGCGTCTTAATCCGAACTCTGAGTAAAAGAACTCGCACACCCAGAAACAGAAGAAACAAGAGATAGAAAAATCAATAAATGAGGAGCTTCCCAAACAGCTCTGCTTTAAGATAAGGTCTGAACTGAGCTGATACAGATCTTGTACACAGACAGTGGGAAGACATCCCATCCATCCATGGAATGATGAATAAAAGAGAGAAATGAGGGATTAAAGCAGATTACAACAGATGATAGGAGATGTTCTCATGCTGTAAATGTTTGACTACTTCTGTCTCACCTGTTATGAGGTCATTAACTCATCAGTTTGGGACTGTGTCTGTTGGCAACAGAACAAATAGGTCCCATTTTTTTACAATGAAACCTTAAGATGCTGCAGCCTCTGGAGATGTTGCAACATAACCAACAGTATTAAAAGAAAGATTAATGTGAGGGAATTTGAACAGTGATGGAGGTAAGAAAACACCATGCAGAGTTTCAAAGGTGAAGTCTGAAAGGACTTAAGGAAATGAATCCTTCTTACTGTTGTTATTATTCATTTATATTGGGCCATAAGTGCACATGTCAAATCTGCAAAGCGGAAGTCAGAAGAATCAATGTTTTCTTACTGCATTTATGTATTTTTGTCAAAGCTTCATAAATTGCTGCCATTTCTGGAATCAGGTTTTGAACTTCATGCCAAATCCAGCTGTTGTTCTATTTCTAATAGAAAGCATTGCTGCCATTTATTGTTAGGCATAAAATTGAGAAAGTAACCATAAAAGGATGCTCAGTACTGTAACTCTGACAAATGCATCTCAATGAAGGCTGTTATCTAGGGATATATAAATATTGAATGGGGAGATGCTTGTTTCCTTTCAGCACGTTCTCCTGAATAATCCATTTGGCATCACAATATCAGAAGCTTTATTTTATATATTAAAGAGATTTGTTTCTCTGGTCCCCACTCATTCTGCCTGTGGTTTGCCTTCCCATTAAACTGGTTGAAATTCAATAGCAGGTGCCATGGGTAGGAGAGAGGGTTATTAAAATACACCAGGCTGAGCAGGTCTCTCCTGACCTGACACTTGTTTTTAAGAGCTGCCACTGTTTAAAGCTGATTTTCTAATTACTGCTGGGCTCCTGGTACAAGGAGACAGGACAGTTCACCATGGAGGGGCAGCAGCAACTACAGTGGGTGGGACCTGTGTAAGGGAAGAATGAATGACAGGAGATGCAGGAAAATTATTGACTCACACACTTGAAACACCAGCAGACCATATACATCCGAGCAGCCATCTGCATTTGAACACTCCCCTGTATGGCAAAGCATGTATTTAGATTAAATATGTCAGACTTCCTCCGGGGATGAAGAGATTATGTGAAGAGGGGATGGGGGGACTACTGTGCTATAAATAGCAGGCTCCTTGAATATGTCAAGGGACAACTAACTGGATTATCCTATAGACAGGCACAGGAGAGAGCTGCATGGTCCTGCTATTGATGCACAGTGATCCCATGTGGGGCTCTGGCTTCTGCACTCTTCTTTCCTTCACCTAAGTTGGTTGCCAAGTACAGAACTAACAAAGGAAGAGAGAGAACAATTTCAAACCTTTGAATGGGATTATGTGGCACCATTGCCCATCAGAGCAACCTCTGTCTTCAGCTCGTGGGTCAAGGGGTCCCTCTGTCCTGTGTTCCTACAAGCAGTGCCAAACATCCACTTGATGGTTTTTGGTGCTAGTACTTTCCTGCTGAATTCTGGAATCCCTTTCAGCCTCACAGTCTGCTGTGCCAATAGGAAAGTGTAATTTTAAAGGTCAGCACCATTGCCTTTATTTATGTGTATAAAATTAATCCAGGAACGTGTTTTCCCCATTAACTTCAAAATACAGGATTTTAGGGTAGCATTATAGTGTTCAGCATTGGCCCTTGCACAAACACAGTTCCAGGAAGGAATCCACAGCAGAAACAGGAATGAGGGAGAGAATGAAAATGAATTAAATCAGAAATTGGCTGCTTCATGTTTCATAATTCTTGCAAAAGCTGAAGACTTCAGGGGCCTTCTGTGAGTGTCATTCCAGATGACCCAACTAAGCCTTGTAGATGGGCAAAAGGAGAAGGGGAGCCCTATAGAAGAGTGACCTGTGAGTCTTATTTCTGGGTCTTCAGAAACAAGACTCACAGATTTGAGTCTGACAATTTCTGGGAACAACATATTCCATTTCCCTCTTCTGTGTCTTCTCCTGCACTTTGTGTAGCCCAGTTTGCAAACTCCCTGGGCTGATCTCTTGGAGACAACTTAGTTTTCTCCTGCAGGGAAGTGCAGCACAAAGAAAGCAGCACCCCTGACTGTGTGGAGCCTTTGGAAACTATTATACCTTTGGGATATCAGCAATTAACTGCCTAAACTATAAGTTTTAAGGAGATGTCATTTTGCAAATGTTTAAACAGATGTACCAAGAATATTTTTATGTTTTTACTGTCTGACCATCTGTAAAGACAGGTGTCCAAATTACATGCCTTAAGATTAAAATAGACACATCTACAGCTAATACACTCAGAAGCTCAAGCACACAATGGTCTGGCAGCTCTGAAGTGTGATGTCTGGGCTGGGTCTAGGAACCTTGTATTTCTACACCAAGGAAAGCATTTATTACTGAGCTGGAGAGGGCGAAATAGAAGGACACTAGGGTGGTGAGGATATAGAGAGGCAAAGGGAACTGGTCTTGGTTAACTTGGAAGAGAAAAGCAAGGGTGTAACAGCAGCTTCCTGACACTTGGAGGAGCTGATATGGAAGCTGAAGCCAGACCCTCCTCAGAGGTGCAGTGATCACATGGTGGATGGGAGAAAGTTCTTGGAGGCTTTCAAAACTCCCTGGCCACAGCCCTGAGCAACATGATCTGATCAGGGAGCTACCCCACATTGTACAGGGGACCCAGGAGCTTCATGAGGTCCTTCAGCCTCTGTTGTCCTGTAGGTCTCTGTTTCTGTGAAGTGAGGCTCCTCTTTCTCTCTCTGGAGGGGTCCATGTGGTGCTGATTTCTCGTACACAGATGGTGCTGACTGCCAGAATAACTAAGTACCTTAAAATGCCTATTATGCCTCACAGCTCCTGGTGGGATGTGGCAGAGTTATTATTTCATTAGAAAAATGAGGGACTTGTGTCAACCTCTTCTCAAAAAGGGAAATTAATTTCAACCCCCTTTAGCCTTTAGATAGGAGTCTGATTGATTTGCAACTGCAGCAGTGGCTCCATGCAAGCCTTCCCTACACAAAATCACTCCTTCAGCCAGGACTGAAAGTAGAAGGTCCTTTAGGGCAGAGAGAAGTACCTGAGCTATTTTTTCATCCCTTTGATGCTGGACAAAAATTTTAAAGTGGAAAATAATGGACTTATTAATGGACTTGCCTCATTAACTGCTACCAATTATCAGAAGGCAGCTGTGGCTACTGGTTCTGTCCTGTGGCACTGGGGAGTGAATTTCAATTTATTTTATTAAGGTATTTATGAAAGAATCTTCCAAATTTATACCAAATTCTGCACATTTCCCCAATCTTTGTAGAATTAAAACATTAATATGATATTAATGATATTAAAACATTAATATGTGTATTAGTTGGGGGGATTATCCGGCCTCCAGAGCTCCTCTGTGCTGAACCTGTTGACCTGGTGCTCCCAATTTATGAGTAGGGTGTTAGGACAGCAGGGTTTGGTTGGGTTTTTACTACCTGTCAGAAGCATCAAGGGATGATTTCTTACAGGCATATATTTTGAGAACTGCCTATTTAAATTTAGCAGACCTGAATCACTGCAGCCCTAGATCGACCATAGTGTAATTAACTCTAGTTTTGCACTGCCTGTCTCTCTTCATTACAGGAAGAGCTGTCTCCCTGTGACAGTACCAAGGAAATTGTAATTGTGTAATACTGAGAAAATGGTTAGTCATTCTATGTGGGTGTCTTGGTAAAGAATTTTAGCCCATGTCATGTGAAAACATTTGTGGATTTTCCTTTTTTTTCCCCTGATGACGTTAAGAAAATCCCCATTGGAATCTCTCACTAGCAGGAGATGTAGACAGCACTGATGTGGGTCACTCCTTGTATGCAACTCTAGGTCATGCAGAGATGACTTTCTAAGGCATTTATTTTTATTTACATGAATCAGGCCATTCTCAGGAAGTCCCGAGATGAGAAGAGCAAGGATAGACAGTGACTCAGATGAGTGGAGACCCCAAATTTTGTCCTTCCACAGCAAGATCCCCATACCTTGCTGTCCTTCCTGTCCAGCCAACACCCACAGAAACTGCACAGGCTGCAGGATACTCTGTGGTTTGTGCTCTCTTTGTGTCCAAGGCCAGGCTGATGGGGCTTTGAGCAACCTGGTCTAGTGGAAGGTGTCCCTGCCCATGGCAGGGGGGCTGGAACTACATTATCTTTAAGGCCTCTTCCAACCCAAACCATTCTGTGATTCTATTTGTGGCCCGTCATTGTGAGGACAGTACTTGGTAACCTTGTGTGAGAGCTCACCTCAGTCTCATGCATGCATTGTGTGTATTTTCCTTTCATTCTCATTCTTTCAGCCTCCACTTGCTGATAATAATGAGAATAGTAATTCCACCAGGGAAATTTACTGAACTGAGAGAAACACAACTAAATTAAGATGTAATTTTAGAAGAGATCTAATAGAAAAAATAATGCAGAATAAAAAGGACTGATAGAAAAATAACATTTTAATTTATGCCAGTGCCATTAAAATCCTAGACAGCCTAATTTCCATCTCTCTTTGCATACCCTCAGTATGCCAGTGTGTGTATTTCTGTGATAATTATGTCCGTGGGGTGACCCAGGGATAACAGAGTCAAGTAACTTCACAGAAAAACAGCTGAGCTCTTTGAAGTTGCATGAAGGTTTTGCAATGGGCAGGCCATCCATTTGGCCAAAAAAAAAATGAAGCTGCTAGGTGGTCCTAGACCTCTGCCCAGAAGAAGGTGGTTCATGAGCTCTCCCAGAGCTTGGGGTTTGGGCAGTGGCCAGCAGCAAAACTCAGTTACCCAGTGGAGTGGTGGTGTTTGTGTTCAGCTGATGTTACTCTCAAGAACTGTCCCTTTCCTGTGAAAAATTGGAAAATTTAGCTTCTGTTGTCCAGCAATTCAGATAAAGCTGGAGTAAATCCATCCCCTGGGGCTATTTTCCCTTTCTGCTGTGCCCTTGCCTCTCTCCTCCAAGCCATGGGTGGGCTGAGAGGGCGATTCAGCAGCTGCAGAGGAAGGACAGCCAGCTGGTCAGACACACATCAGCCCTTCTCACCAGTTATCAGGTGAAATCCAGCTGCAAGGTTTTGCTACAGGAGACAGTTTGGCTTTTGCTGGAGTAATTTAATGGGAGATCCCTGACTTCCTATGTATTATGTTGTCCAGGGAGCTAAGTCTATGCCACGAGCATTGGGTCAATTCCCCAGGGTATGGGAAAAGGGTCACTTTGGCTGCCATTGGCATTTGAGATTTACAAGTTCCCTGGTGGTTCAGAGAGCTTGGCATAGTGAGATTTGCTTTACTCTCAGGCAAATGCAGCTTTCAATTAACAATTGTGCTGTGGAATTGGAGGAGACATATAGGATAAATGCCTGGGGTAGGAATTTGGCCAAGTGACTTAATGACCTCATTTAAACTAGCCTATTCTTTTTCCTGAACAGTGGAACTGTTTGGCAGTGAGCCTTTGAGTCACAGACCAAGCCTGGCTGTCAGCAGAGAGCCCTTCAGCTGGGGCAGCATTTGTACATCACAACTCATTTTGTGGTGATGTCTGCACAGCACCCCCAGAAACAGCTCCCTGCACCGCCTGCCAGCTCAAGGATGCTTTACTGTCACAACACAAACAAAAGGACAAGCACAGAGTCAGCCTGTGCTCAGGCTCACCCACGTCTCCCAAGAGTACCAAATATAACAAAATAAAATCAAATCCCAAAGCAGATTTTGAAGGATTCAACCACAAACCCAGACTTGTGGAGGTGCCGGCGGCTTTGGCATAAAACTTAGCTCCCAATCTGCTGATCCTCCCTGAAAATGTGCTGTGCAATGCAGCCTGAACTGGCATCTGCACAACGATCCATAGATGCTCTGAGAAAAGGAAGTGCAGTTCCACTCTGCAGATATAGGGCATGACTCATCCGCTAATTAGAAAGGACACCGAGAGTGTGTGAAATTGTATTGTGCTGCAGAGTTCCATTTGTGGGTCAGGCATGATCAGCAGACCATGAGACTGAACAGCTTGGGAACATGTAACAATTAATAATGAAATACAGCTGCATTCATTTGTAATTTGTAATCTGTTATTATCTAGCAGGGGCAGAGGTTTTGTAAATACATGATAGGAATTTCGTACAAAAGGCATTTTCAGCAATATGAACTTTCAACTGCTGGCAGTATCTTGGTTATGAATGTTTTTAAGGGCTGAACTCTTTCTGGGAGGAAGCATCATCCTGGATATGCAAATCCTGTTCTTAATCCCAAGGGCTTTGTTCTATTTCTCCATCTTCTCTAGTAGGTGATTCCTATGATATTAACATGATACATCTTGGGAGAATAAGAATGTTTCCATGGTTGTGCAGGGAGAGTACCAGGTGAAAGGCAAGGGCAGATCAGGGGTGCCAGGCCATGTTTGTGCCAAGGGCACTGCAAATACAGTTCAGTTTTTAAATTCCATGACTGAAAGTTAATAGTTGAATACCAGAATTCCTTCCCCTTCTCTTTCTTCTTCTCTTGTCCTTGCCCTTTCCCCTTCATCTTTCTCTTCCTTATTCCCTTCCTGTATTTGTTTCATTGAGTCCAATTAATATTGGTAGAAGTTGCATGCAAATAAAAAGAAAAATAAATGGTGTTTCTTATTAACATTTCTGGCAAAGCTCTTCCACTTACCAGGGCAGGCAAGCTTAACCCCAAGCCCAGAAGTTAATAAATGGCAAAATGAGGATAACTTGGTTAATCCAAACTCTGCCCCTTTTCACATATGCACTCTCACTATCTTTTTAAAAAATGTGCTCTCAGTGTGCAGTGTAGCAGTTTTGAATTTCTTCATATCTTCTTCATTCAGAGCATGAAATTCAGTGTATTTATACCTCATCTAAAAATTAAATCCACAATTCCCTTGCACTGGAAATAGGGAACTTCCCATATAACCTTTGTGGATCTTCTCAGTGTGATGCTTGAACATCTCGCAAATGTTGCTGCTTCTACCCAAAAACAATCCTCTGAGTTTGAGAAATATAATTTCTTCTATAGCAGGGGACTGGGATGCAGAAGGAATATAAAAGACTTGCTGAAAGCCACAGGATAAATATCCTGGACAGATGAGAATCAAACATGTTTTGCCTACCTCTTGAATCTGGCTTCAGTCATTAGACATTGCACAACAGAGCTCAGATCACTCTGAGCCTGATCATGTTGCCCTAAGAGAAAACCTGCATGGGCTAGGAATCCTAGGAAAGTGGAGAGACAGAGATCAAAGAGCCAAACTTTTTTTTTTTTTTATGATTACAGAGGTCTTGGTTTTCCTTCATCAACCGTGTATGGGCACTGAAATTAGAAGAACAGCCTAACTGGTACCTAAAATCCAGGGACAGTGTAGATGCCTGTGTTAGATAACATGGATTCCACCCTCTGCTGACAAGACATAGACCAAAAACTTCTGTTCTGGCTCATCATTTCTACCCCATGTTCCATGTTTGACTTTGAGGAAAGTGGATCAGAATAATTTCACTTGAATAATGACATTTACAAAATGCCATTGAGGTCTGCTCCCTGCTGAGACAGTTCCAGGAGGAAATTAACCTTCCATTAGGCCTGGATTGCCCCCTGGATGCATTCCTCTTTCTGGTAACTACCAAGTGAGCAAAGTGGCTGATTTAGGATCATGGTGGGGCTCTCGTCTCATATAAGAAGAAAAACTCTTAACTACCAGGATGGAAATAACATACACAATGTGTACACATCACGGTTTCAAACACCTTGCCAGCTTCCCACATTGCAATCCCACTCTGGCCAGAATGCTTTTGCTCCATGAAATCACCTGTCAGACAGAAAGGTCTCTCACGAGCTCCTTGTGAAAAGGGTCTGTCCACAGTCACACAGGTTATGTGTGGGAATCACCTTTCAGTACCCAGTGCATGGAGCTACTCAATGCACAGAGCAGCTGAGGAAATGCCTGCTGAGGAAATCGGGTTTGGTCACACCTTTATACAGTGCCAAGGAAATTGTGTCTCTCTTTGGCCATCAGATCCAAGCCTGTGCTGTGGAGTTGGCATCAACTGTTCAGCGCTTCCTTGCTCCCATTTCAGCTGCTGTGGCTTTGGTGGTGGTGGTGTAACAGTCTGAAACTGGGACAAGGTGAAGGAAAACAAAGGACTGTGATTTCAAAGGGTGTCCAAGAGCCCATTAGTTAATCATGTTAGAAAAGTTGGGCTAAGAAAATAGGTCAGTTGGTACCCTCATTTATCCCTTTGTAGGCTCTTGACTCCAATGGACCAGAATTGATTTTTCAGAAGCAAAGTCTCAGGACTGCTGTCTGTCTGACATTCTGCTCCCACTATCGATGTGAGGTCTGCCTTTGCAATGGTTTACCTCCCTTGAAATGATTTGAAAAAGGATGTGTGAAGTCAATAAAGAACAGGCCATTTTTTCACTGCACATTTCCTGTTTTAGTACCAAAAGGAAAAAAAAATTACTCTGCAGACAATAGGAACCTCTATGGCCATTGAAAAGATAAAGTCTTGCCTTAAAGCAGGTATTATTGTTTTTTTCAGGGTAATGAGACCTCTCTGTGAGCACTAATAAAAGCTGCAATATGTGAACCTAACTCTTTCTGTACCTGTAACAAAACCCGTGTATATCTTAAAAGGTTATGTGGACATAAAAAAAAAATCTAGTATAGAAGCCACATGAAAGTCAAGATAACCTCCTGAGAAATGTAACACAAAGTAGCAAACAGAGGGCAACATTTCATGATAGAGTATATAGATCATACAGAGCACGTAATGAAACACATAGATTTTATGGTGAAATTGCATTCTTTACTGATACATGTGTTATGTGGATGGGCTATTAAACAAAATAGATGCACTTTTCCAGCAATCAAACACAACACTCCACAGCACACAGAGTAGAAAAACATGACATCACTGAACTAAAACTACAGGGCTGTGGAACTGGGAGCAAAACCAATTTCAGCTCATAAGGGTGGGTGCAGGGTAACTGCAGCCTCCCCAAGCCAACTCCCCTTTCTCTATCACAGGGGAGAAGCCTATCACATTTTTGCTGCAAAAGACAGAGCTGGGAAACCTGGGGGAAAATTACAGGTGGAAGCCTAGAGAATGGCTTGAGCTGGGATAATCAGAGGCGTAGGCAAGACTTGGTAATTACAGCTCGTGCTCTGGATTCACTTTCCAAGAGCTGATCCCTGCTGCTGGGTTAACATATGTGCATTAGCACTGTTTAACATTAATATGTTTGTGCTTTTGTAAGAGCCCCTGGTGAACTCAGGCCAGGATGTGGGCTTGATGTAGGACTTCTGTTCCAGCAGAAGGTGTGAGGCCAGGGCACTCTTTTCAGGGTAATTTATTCTGTCACATGATGCTGAAAAACTGGGTCAGTTAGTGCCTGCTGAGAAGTGTGCTGCCATTGAAACAGTGACAAACACCCACAGCCTTTCCATTTACTAATGTTTGCAGTGTCCTCACCTTTTCTCTTTTCTGGACTAGAAATGCAATGTAGTTCCAGCTTTTGCTTGAGGGATAAGTCACATCCTCTAAAGTAAAGAGCAATCAAAAATTCATTTTGGGGACTAAGCTGGGTTTTGCTGTGCCTATCCAGTTGTGGGTGGAGTGGGAGCTTCAAAGTTTATTAAACAAGCCCTCCTGTTGAGTCATGAGGTGTGGAAAGGTCCCCCCTTGCTTTCTAAATGCCTCATGGAACTCTCTCTGGGTGTGCCTGGATCCAATCTGAGTCCCAGACTTTGTCAATGGTTTAAATCTAACAGATTAAAGAGGTGTGATCAAAGTTTTGTACAACTTTGTCCCTCATGATTAAGGATGGCAAACCAGAGAGATGCGTAGAAAAATGAAAGATTTATTATGATAAATGATCAGTTAAAAATATCTTAAACAGGATTATTTGCTACTCAGTATGGAAGCTAAAACTACTAGTATAGTATGGTGTATGTATCAAAGCAATTGTATTAAAGCTAGCAAGAAACCCCAATTATTAAGCTGAGATTGATGTTCTCACCCAAACCAACGACTGTGGGCAAATCTTTTACTCAGCCTTGAGCAGTAACCTTGAGGGGTGTCCCCACCCAAAGGAGAATCTCCACACGCACTCCAAGAAGGGTATGTTAGAAGAACCTGCTGTTTGAAGGTGGGACTGGACTTTTATAGTCTAAAGAGTTTCACTGTCAGTCATATGTCTCCAGGCCAGCTGTGTCAGCTCAGCATTTTTAGATAAGGAAACTACCATATCTGCCACATCTTCGCCTCACTATCAGGATGTTTAACTTCGGGATTGATGAGTCACACTGGTCTTAGCATAATTCAACACCAAAGCAGCATAATTCCCCCTCAGTTCAGCACTGTCAGCCTTACAAAATAGGGCATTTTTTGAGGTTTTTTAACCCGTTCCAGGCAGAGCATCCTGTCTTATCTATATCTTTGCCAATAGAAACCAGAACCCTGATCCTCAACCTTCCAACACCTTCCTCAAAGCATCTACGGAGAAATGGGATAAAACCTCTTTTGCAGTAGTTGGAGAGGTAGCAACGAAGAGGTCTGAGGCAAAGGGGTGTCTTCACTGGTCCAGTAACAGCCACAGCCCTAAGTCATCCGGCAGCAGATGTGCTCTCCTGGAGCCCTGAGGGGAGGTTTTGGCAGCTGGAGCTTGAAAATACTTCTGTTCCCTAATGCCAGAAAGTGATGGTGTCTCTGCCTATGGAAGGCTCTTAAAAGATACAGAAAATAGCCACAGACACAACAGTAGCTAGATGTGATGCCAGTGAGATTTCCAGCTGTTGGTGACCTGCAGGGAATAGGGAGCCCATTTTCAAGGGAGACTTGCTCAAGAGTTAAGTCCACTCTCTCTCTCTGGAGTCTCTGTACAGCAGCCACCCAGAGTGCTTTTAAAAAGAGCTTTATCATCTCCTTGTGCCTCCTGGCATTGCATGTCTGCTCCTAATGAGAGGCTGGACATCACATTGCAGATGCCCTTCATATGGTTCTGGAGTGGTAGTGAAGCAAATAACAAATACTGCATGGATCTGGTTGTGGACAGATTTTAATTCTCCTCCCACCCATCTCTACTAAAAGCTTTGAAGGTCAAAGTCCTCTGCTTAGTTAAACTGTGGAAAGGAATTGAGTTCCTCATCTGAAGTCCTTCCTAAGGTCAGCATAATGATGCCTCTTGGCAGAGGGACATGGGCAGGGGGAAAGATGAAGCAGCCCTCCACTTTCTGGAGGGCAGTGATGAGAAGTGGAATTAGGTCTGTCCATAAGTCAAGCAATAAACCTCCATTAGTGAAATGATGACAACCTATTAGGGCTATTCAGATGTGTCCCTTTGGAGCCATAGAGAGCTGTTTAGAAAAGAATAAAGCTTGCTACAAAGGCTGTAAATGAGAATTATCGGCCCATGATGACTCCAGCCCAACTCCCCTGTCTGCAGCACTTCATGAAGCCACAGGCAGCATTGGGAAGCAGGTTCCCTGCTCCAAGAAAGGCAAATCCTGATGGCTTGTATTTCCTATCTCTGGCAAGTGCCTGGTCACCCAAGGGCAGGACAGTCTGTGGGACAAGTACACATCCACAGAGAAGCACTGCAGGCCTGAGGCTTGTCAGGGCTGTGAAAGCAGATAAAAGGGATCATGATTCCTGCCTTGTGGCAGCAGGGAGATTGCAAAGAGCAGTAACTGTGCTCTTTATCACTGCTGGCTTTACTAATCCCATCTCCACTGCTGTAAGCACCATCAAGAGAAACACCAAGCACTGGTACAACCACGTGATGTTTTTGGTTTGGTCTGGGTGTGTATATGCTGATTCCATGCAGATTGTGTGATACCAGCCAGAAACTGCAAGCTAGTAGACCAAAAGATTAGAAGAAGAAATTTTTTGGCCTAAATTACCTACCAAAGAAGTTCAGAATTCTGTGCAGAGTTGAGACTTTTCTGCTCAGTGGTTTTCCAAAGTGTCTTCCTCCATTTGAGGCAGCAAAACTGATAGTAATTCCTGGAGAGTTGGAGCCAGCAGAGTAGCAGCACCGCATGCTCAGCAAGGCACTTGATTGTTTTTACTGCTTTCATCCAACCATACAACTCCATTTCTCACTGTGATTCAGATATCATTCTGTTGGTCTGCTAGGGCTAGAAAATCCATATTGCACTGTAGTTCAGGGAAAATTTCTTCCTTTGAAAAACAAACTAGCTCCACCTGATTAAATTTTCTGGGTTTTTCCCTGACATAGCTAGTGATGGATTACTGGAGGAGTGTACAAAAGTGACAAAACAGCAGGGAACTTTATTATAATATTGATAATATTTTTAGTAAAAGAACCCTGAGGAAAGTAAAGGAAGAGACTCACGAACATTATGCCCCCAGATGACTTTGATGTCTATAAACCTGCTTGTGAATAAAGCCACTGAACTGTGTGAGACTTGGTAGGAGTGGGATACTGCTATGATTTGAAATTGTGACCAGAATGAATAGGAATTGATGAGCTCGGGGTGCTTTGTAGATATGTTGAAGCAGAGCTCAGATGGACAGCTAGGGCTGGAGCCCTTCTAATTGTGCTTATTCCAACTCCAATTAATATGCCATGTTGAACAAAAAAGATCCTGTAAGTCACTTCCCAGCTGCCTCTCTCAACATTTTGATTATGACTCTGAAATTTTGCAAAGGTCATCACTGATTTTTATTATTTATTGAGATTTTGGATAGCTGCCTCCCATCCAACTCAGACAAGAACAAACAGCTCAAGGCTGTCAGGTGATGATGTGCAGACATACCTATCATATTGCAAAAGCAGGACGTGTCTGCATTAATTTCCTTTTCCATCATGATCAATAGCTATGAGGTTTATTGACTTCACACAGCACCCAGCCTGACAATAAAGTATATATCACCCTATAGACCACTCATCACATCTATCCTTATCTTTGTCATCAGACAGCCCTTGTCTGAATCACCCCAGCAACAGGGTTGCAAATAAAAGGACAGGGTTTTAAGGTAAGAAACAATGACATTCCTTTTTAATTTCAGCTGAAAACAAGCCTTTATTTAACCCTTCTTTTTTCTTGGTACGAAGAGTTGTGTAAGGGACTCATTTCCCTTCACCTGCATTTGAACTCCTGAAATTTTATCTTCAGGCTGGGTACAGGAAATCATACTCAATATCACCTCTACTGCAGCCTTGCTGCAGTTCATCAGCTGTGATCTGATGAAAGTAATCCAGTGTCTCTATTTGCTCAGGCACTGAAAAAGCAAAGGATTGAAGAGTGTTAACAAAAACTCATCTTGGCAATTAGCATATCTGTCCGAAAAAGGAAAGTTCTGGGATGATTGTCAGTGCTCAGCACCTTTTACATGTTTCACATGAAACAAAACTCAGGAGTACCCCTGACTTGTCAGCCCCAGGCCAATGTCCTGCTGCTGAGTGTTTCTTGCTCCTTGTTGGCCTTGAGTGCTGCTCTCTGCCCCAGAGGCTGGCATCCTTTGCTGACTGCAGGAGGATGGAGCAGACATTGCTTTGACCCTGTCTTTGAGGTCATTTCATGAAAGACATGGGTTTTCTCTGGCACACACATTTACTGAAATCCTCCTACAGCCCAGGCTGGCCATGAAGTGTAAGACAGGAGGATGGACACCACATGATGTGTTTCAAAAGGCAAAAATGGGGATGTGCTCAGCTCCTGTGAGAAATAGAGACCTGCTAGGCTCAAGAAACAGTGCTAATCTGGATTTGAAGATGGAGATTTCTGCTGGCAGGCCTGGAAGAACTTCTGTGCTCACCATTTGCATCATCTACCTACAGGGAGCTTTTTGCTCCAATTGCCTCCTCTTTTTGAAATAGGATCCCACTCCACCAAACACATTGCAGAGGGAGCTGCAGTGCCCCACAACTGCCTCTGCAATGCAGCCTCTGCAATGTCTGACATCTGAATTAGAAGTTGAAGTAGCTCCAAATTAATACTCTCTTAACAAACACATTACTTACATCTATTTGTTGCATGAATTTCTAGAGGATCCATGATCACAACAGCAAAGAGGTTGGGTCATTTCTGAACCAACACAAAGGAGAAGCAGGTCTGCATTTGGTTCCTAGAGATCCATTGTGAGATAAAGCCAAGAGGACCATGCTGAAGGACAGCCAGACCCCAGTGAAGCTTTTGTTAGGTCTCAGTTTTGTAAAGCATTGAGCCATCTGGCCTCTGTCCAGCAAAGCTCTTCAGCACATATTTATTATTAAGCTTGCAAGTAATGCTGTTGACTGCAATGAGAATTTGGAAAAAAATAGTCTCCTTTGATAGAGGTCCCTTTATTGCCTCCCTTCAGGTGTTTCCAGACTGTTTTTCCGTGGGTTTGCCAAACACTCAGTAGTTTTTGCGAAGGATGTGGACAAAGGTGATCACTGAATACACCTTCTAAAGTGCACCCAATTCCTTTGCCACACTCAAGGGACTAAGATACTGCCACATGCAATACAGCTTTTTCCTCTAATCACAGTCCTTAAAATATTCTTGTTTTCCTACTATTTCCAAGGCCAAAGTCTAAGTTCACTGAATGTGCACAGGACGTTATGAAATCCAGAGGCAGCCCCTTTTCCATGAGATTTTCCATTCCACTCCATCAAATAACTTCTCTCTGTATAGGAGAAACTAAACAAGGAAACTGAATTTTAGCATGGGTAATTTCAGAAAGACTTTTCTCATCAGCAAAATGCATGACAGAGGTGTATCTTCTAGTGCAGACTGTAGTGGAGTTTAATCAGTTTCAAGTGAGCCACATCAATGTATATGCCAGCACAGCAGCTCCAGACTTTATTTAGTAGCTGCATATATAAATGCATACTTATAAAGATCATATTTCTTGAAGGGCTCATGTGCCCATTTTTTCATGCCTCCTTTATATCATAGGAGCAGAGATATGTGTTATGCTGATCTAATGAGGCCAGGCAAAAAATCACCACTAACTTCTAAATATTGTGTTGGTATTTGTTATTTTAGAGATAAATATTTTTTTGCTGATATTTCATGGATCTTCCTCATCCACACATTTCTCCCAGTACTGATAAGAACTTTATATAAAATTTTATTAATTATTTCCATGTGAAGGTTAAACTTGGCAGTGCAGCTAAGGAATTACACTCCATCGCAGTATATGAATAAGATTGTCCTTCTGTCTTGCTATAGTCCGGAAATTTGCCACACAATGTTAAAATGTAAACTTTAAAAAAGGTTCTATTTGATTGGTGCTGTGAAAATTTGTATTCACAGAAGCTACAGTGCCCTAAGTGTGTGCACACACCTGAACAAGCCATGCCACTCCTGAACTGCTAGGATGTCTCTTCCAAAACCTCTCCATTCAGTGGTAGTTATTTCAGGGAAAACAACCAAAGAGAAGAATATGGGTGTGAATGGGTAATTCCTCCCATTGAATCCTGCAAATAATTACTGATTCAAATTACCATGGAGAAGTGTATTTTCAGTTCCTCACCTCCTGCTTAGAAGAAAGGAAACCTAACTGTATTCAATTATTGTATAGCAGTTCTACATGTGACAAAGACTTGACTCTATTTTAGAGGCAGGAATAATTACATTAGCAATATTGTTACCATGGTGTCACCACGGCTTCGGGAATTTATTATATTGTAGTAAATAAAATTCAGGCTCCACAATAGCTTCCACAGACAAGTTTAATAAAAATTCCACCTCATTATGAATATATGTATAAAATATCTGTAACTCTTGTGGCTTAGAGGAAAGTGTCACATGATGTTAGTATAGAAGCAGCAGAAAGAGGTATGAGTGAAAAAAGAGTAGGGAAAAAGCAGTGATTTTCCATGGTCCAAATCTTCTGCTATTCCTTTTGGGACTGAGACATGTTTATTCTTTCCCACTCATCTCCCTTCATCTGCTGTGGAAGTCTCCTCCTCAGCATTTGGAGGCTTTTTCTATATCATTTTGTCACCTTTAAGTCTCAGCCTTTGTCTCAAATCCTCAGCCCTTCCAGGAGCTCAGGCTGCATGAGGTGAGGGATTATGACAGAGGTGTGACCTCGTTGATGAGGAAGGCTTGAGCCTTATTCTGCAGAAAAGATTTCTGCAGTGGTTCCTTTGTGATGGAAAGTTGCACAATGGTTAATATTTTAGCAATTTATTCCCCATTAGAGCAGTTGTTTCATATCAGTAAAATACCACCTGTTACAAATTGCTTCATGCTTTTGAAATAATTTAGCTGTTTTTTCTGCCCTTCAGTAAGCAAGGAAACTGTTGAGATAGAAAGGTTTTCTTTCTTATAAAAATGCAAGCATAAATCAATGCCAAGGTGCAGCCACTGCAGGATTATTACTGAAATTGGACCCTGCAGGCCATCTAGGTAATGGCATTGTGTAAAGCAACAAAGAAGAGCAATGCTTTAAAAAAAAAAACAACAACAGGCAATGAAACTTCGTGAAAATTATGGTTTTAAAGAGGGGGAATTCACTTTTTTACAGCAGATCTGTAAGGAGATTCACTGCCCTGACTGCAATGCTGTTAACTGTCAGGTGTGTTTGTCACGAGTGAGTGATTCAGGGTCGCTCAAAGAATCACCACCAAAGGTACTGGCAAAATGTTTTTTATATAAATTTATCAAAGTGTGACTTAACAAAGTTCAATGGCAAGGTTCTCACTATTACTACATGGATAAAACATACAAAGGAAAATTGAGTTAGAATCAGTTTAGAATGATTTATATAGAGACCAGAGGTACAAAAGGGTAAGTTAGACCTGCCTGTTGAGCCACGAGGTTCACAGTGGTCCCCCATTGTTTCCTAAACTCCTGATGGAGCTTAGGTCCAATCTCAGTCTCAGACTTGGACAATGGTTTATGTCTAAAAGAATCAACTACATAGATTTTATTGCCACTGATTTGGCATGCTATCAGCAGCTTTCTGGGGGTCTGTTGGAAATAAGGGGTCTCTTCACCTTGGGAAAGGAAGGCTGTCTCAGTCTCAGGTGAAGAATCTCAAATCTTGAGAGACATCCCTGCTCAGGAGTCACCAGCATGCAGTTGAGTTATAACTGAGAAAGAGCTTGAACTGGACTTATCCAAAGATATGTCCCTGCCTCAAGGAACAACTTTGAAGGGTGTCCCAGCTCAAGAGGAGATCGCCACCACACAGCCTCACTGCCAGGCAGGAAAATCCCAAAGAAGGCTCTCTCAGGCTCTCATATTTACTGGATAAAATGGTTGACTCATAGTCAAATTGCATAATCTGGAACGGGTATGAGACTCCTTGTACCCACAACTTTCTTTGTTCTCCGACAAATGAGTCTGGGAAAAATCACTGCTATTCATGTGTCAAATGCATGATCAGTGTGCCAAGCTCATGTGCATCGATGCTCACTGTGTCACTTTGCCCCTTTGTGGGTTTCCTGGAGGGGTTTTTGACCTGAATGTGACGCATAGAATCACTGAACTTGCTGAGTTGGAAAGATCCATTAGGATCATCGTGTCCAACTCCTGGCCCTGTGCCCAACACCCCAAAAATCTCAACGTGCGACTGCAAACGCTGAGGCCTTTACCTCCTTTGGAGACTGTCAAACTTCTGCTGCTTTGGTTAAGGGTGCCCAGTGCACCCATCACAGTGTTAACAACACTGTGAACAGATTTCTAAAGAAATGGGAATAGTTATATTTATATAAATTATTTTGGTACTGGAAGCGATTCATTTAGACACAAGGGTAATTAGCATTCTTGGTACAAAGATGTCTTGGGAAGGAGACAAGGGGGAAGAATTTTTCCCATGTTTTTCTCATTTGATGCCTTAAGAGAAGCTTTAAAAAATGGAGGTCAGACTTTTCGTTTACATCATTTATTTTACTCTTTCTGCATCTTTGTGGATGCATTTTTCAACTATGGTGCTTATAAGCCTGTACTCCTGTAACCAGGAAAAATTTCAGAGAAAGTTAGGTCAGAATAAGTTAATACTTCTAATAAATAAGCAAACTTAAACAAAGCAAGACCAAACTCCTCAATTCCCCAGTGCTGAAGATATTTAATTAATGTGAGCCTTGCTTGCGTGCTGATAACTCCTAATGAATATGAATGTTTCTGAGTAATCCAGAAAAGGATTTCTGAGAATTTTGTTTACACCTGAGGCATTGTTGGAGGGAGCCTGGCACGGCATCAGTGAGCTGAGATACAACACACAGGGGCTGCTGAGAAGAGATTGAGTTTGGTTATTTTGATTTCTCCCTTTAGCCATAGAAGGTGAGGGTCCCTCTCAGGGAGTTCTTGCACAGCCATGTCCCACCAGATCCTCAAGGTGCCAGTGGGTCCCTCTGGCTCAGCCCAGGGGATGAAGCTGTGGCAGCCTGTAGGAACCACACACCAGGGGTGATCTGCCAGAAGAGTGGGAACCAGTTTAGCAAAAATAAAGTGATGATACAGCTGTGAGAGGGGCAGTGGAGGGTCCCCCTCAGTTTCTAGAGTGAGAGGACTCAGTTTTTCAGAGTGCTTTGGCAAAATGAGTGGAACGACTCAACGCTTTCTCTTAAACGTTCACTGCCCTGGTAGTAGGACTTGGGGAATGAGATGAAAACAAGCCTCAAGCAGGGCTTGCTTGGTTTGACATTTAAGCATGGATCAGAACTTTACTTTTTCTTGCTTTTCCTCTTTCCCATGTTCTATCATGTCTTTTTATCACAGGAAGCCTCAGGGGGGACACTTCCAAACCCAGACTGTGGACCCTGATTAAACACACTTTTTTTTTTTAAATCTTATTCTTCAGTAGCTGTGAATAAATGTCTTTATTTCTTCTAGAAATGGCTATCTTCACACACCTGACATAATCTGCAGGGTCTGACCCCAAAAACGTTCATATATGTCTCTCTCCTACTTTCAGTGGCATTTGGTGAAAGGAAATGTCCCAATATCTCCCTGCAGCCTCAGTGTAATGGGTGCTTTAATTAGGATCACTTTCATTAAGATAATTCCTTTTATATTCCTCATTGAACTGAAAGACTGTTCAATCAATAACATTTTTATTCTACAAATCTCCACCACTTAACAGAGAACACATTTTCAGTAAAAATTTTCAATATCCTCTCCCAGAGGGTAGATTTTCAATAGAATTCGTGCAATCAGTTTGCAGCCTTTTAGCAATTGTGGCTGTTTCTCAAAGGGCATGCACGATTTGAAACTGTTATGGGAAGGTTCTAAACCAGCAGCAATTGCAAGAATGACTTGTTGCTGTTTATTTTCTTCTCCTCCTGGAACAGATGGGCACAGCACAGAGCCAACATTTAGCTGGGGCTGTTTGGATCCACTCTCACACGCCTGCCTGCAGGGGTTTGCTCTGCCCACGGTGCCCAGGCAATTCAGCACAACTATTTCTTGCCATGGAAGGTACATAAATACCTCTGCCAGCTGTCACAGCTGCCAACCTCCCTGTGCAAGCTGGTCCTTGGAGTTGGGAACTCCAGCCCATGGCTCTCAGCGTTTGGCAAACTTGAGTCTTCACCACATCCCGTCTCCTTTTACCTCCCACTTTTCAGCTCATATTAATGGCCCTGAGCGCTTCGCATGATCTTGACCCAACATTTCCCTTTTGAGGTGTCTTCTCACTTAAAATCGTAACTTATGTGGGGGATTCCTGTGGCCTATCTTGAGATGTCTGCAAAAGTGATGACTAACCCTGAGCCAGCTGGCTCAGCTGTCAGCACTTTTTTCTGTTGCAGTCTTCCTTCCTACCACTGTTTGGCAACCTGGAAAAATCTGGAGTGAGTCAGCTTGTGAGACATACTTATTGGCTGGCTAATTAATTTCATTCAGAAAGACTGGGTGAATTCTTCCTTTCGGATTCCTGTAACTCCCCGTTGACTATCAAGGGGACCAACTCATATTTTTTTAATCGAGAGGCACAAAACCCACCCCAAAGGCATAAACAACAGATTGGGAACATGCTCCAGCACCAGGAGAGAATAGAGGTGTGTATCTGTGTGTGAAATTGCATGTGGGACACTGCTGGAAGAGGAAGAGACACCCCAGACAGTGGAAGAAGGAGGCATAACTCAAGACTATCGAACCCAAAGCTTGTAAATAAATTTCCTTCTCTCTGGAAGGAATCACTCCACTTACAAAGAAAAATGGTCTTTAGTAATGTTATTGCTTCTTCTATCCTATCCTACTAAGTAAATGTGTCTTATCAGGTCAGTGTTTCCCCCTGGCTGTCAGATGGTAGCAGAAGGGGAGTTTTGCCAGCAGACAATGGGCTGCAAGGCAAGAACGATGGGGCTGAAGTTGAGCAGGGACAGCCTTGTCCAGAGTTTGCCCACCATCAGGGGCCCCTGGCAGGTTTTTTAGCTCAAATATTATTACAATGGAAAATAAACAGTTGTGTTTGTCCAGGCTGACAGCAGGCATTTGCCCACAGCAAATGTATCCATATGCAAAAGGCCCTCTTGGTGGATGTGCTCGGAGTAAGTCTGGATAATGAGATGCTCATTGCTTCATTGTCAATTCTCCACCAGGCAGCAGTTTAAATCTTTGCCCCCCATTTGTGTGCCGTATTTGGTCCATAATGTACTTATTTTCAAGTGTCATTTTTAATTTAATGCATGAGAGAACTTATTACCCTGGCAGAGTTAAATAGTTAAACCAGGTTCTGTCAATTCCTCCCAATCTGTTGACAAGTGGAATAATATTGCACTGTGATTAGTTTATATGAAGACTTGTGGACAAGATGAAGCCCTGGGAGTCATGCAGGGATTTCTGCTCTGCATGCAGCAGGCAGAAGAGGCATCTGGGTCTTTTTCTTGTAAGTTCCTATGGCAGAAAGTGATAACTTGAACTTAAGACAGGTTTGGGTCCCTGAGCATCCCAAAGTTTGAGTTTGCCTAATTACTGAGTTTGGAATGTTTGCAAGATGTTCCCATGTGCAAAAATTAATGACAGTATTCAGTATCCCTGAAAGTGCAGGTATGGATCTAGGTGTGAGCTGTGGGTAATGCCAGTAAAAGACACTTCCATGAGGAGTGCTACAACTCTTTTCTCACCTGCATCCTTCATGAGCTGAATGAGACCCTGTGATATAACTTTTTGTGTCCCTCTCCTCCTTTTTTTGCCCTGTGTGAGGGATGTTGTGGGTTGCCCTTCTTTTGCTGGGAGGCAGCCATCGAGTTGGAGGCAGCTGCCAGTTTTGCTCAGCTGCTGAGAGCTGTGGCACACACTGTCCTGCCCGGTGGAGACTCCTCGCTGACTTTTATTTTGTTCCTCCTACTAAGAAATGAAAGGTCCCTCTGACTGAAATAGCTCATTATTGCATATGGGGAAACATAACACTTAATGCTGCTGTGAAGAATCCTTAAACAGGAAATTAATAAGAAGGAAAACCACATCCCTCAAAAAGACCCCAGTGCTTTGGATCACTCTGAAGAAAACCTGTCATGAAATGGTTTTATATATACCAACACTCGTGCAACAAGATGGTATTTTCTTTATTGCTAAGGATATTTGGAAAAAGCATCACAGCTTGTGTTTGGGTGGGGAAAAATAATGAGTACCAGTTCTTACGTCAGATTTGTCACCAGTAGGTCTTATAAGAAATCCGTATCACTGGCCCCATTTCACAGGATGAGAAATAGAGGCACGGAGCAGGAAAACAACCTGTTCCTCTCTCACTCAGAGACCAGTGGCTCTGCCAGAAATGGAGCTCAGGTCTTCTGGAGCCTAATTGAGCTCAGCCTGACAGCTGAGAATGCTGATCTCCATATATATTCTCCAATTCTCCAATTTAATATTTTCATTGATTGTTTGTTTGTTTGTTTGTTTGAAGCGAGGAAATGTTTATTTCTCAAGAGTGAAGCTCTTTTGCTTCTCACATAGCAATTGGGATGGCAGATAATCCTACCATGCTGCTTCCTGAGAGCATAGAATCCTCTCAGGGTGATTTTTCTATCTTCTGTTTTGCCTCATTCTGGCAACATTTACTGGCCTTGCCATCACAGTTATCTGCAGTGGTTGTTCCTGGAATGGAGGTGTGGAGAAGTGGGAAATGGCCAAGTCCCTCAGGCACGTCCTGGGTGAAATCAGCCCTTCCATTATCTCTTACCTCGGTGCAATGCTCATGGCAGAGGTTTTGTTCTCCTTCCTGGGAAGGTGACCCCGCCTGGTGTGTATTTCTGCATGGTGGGGAGATGGAACACTGCCAGCCTTTCCCTCTAGAATGCAGGATGGAGCTGTAGCACTCTGTTCTCATTGATATCCTGCCTGGCAGCCTGTTCATACTGAGTCACCTCATGAAACCTCTGCCCTTGTGATGAGCAGCATCAGGACCTGCTGTGGAGGAACCCAGGGAACAGGGGAATAACTCTCCATGAACACCATCAGGCTTGGGTGTTTCTGCAGGCAATGAGCTTGCTCCGGTGGCCTTGCTCTGCTCAGCAGCGAACCCAGAGCTATAAAGAACAAAATGATGTGGATAATGGCCTTGCATTCCCCAGAATAGCTCTGCAACAGGCAGCCTGCCAGCTTTGTGAAGAAGAATTCCCACATCAGGTGAGACTCTTGTTGGGTTCCTGTTATTGAAGTGCAATATTTTTAGTAGGAGACTGATTTGTAAAGGGGAATTGTTTTGAACTTTCCTGGTTTAGTTCTACCAATTTTAAATACAGTAGATTTCAAAGGTCTCTGTAATAAACAGTGTGGCACAGCAAGAGTCACTGCATAGTGAAAGCAGTAATTGATGGTGGTTGAAGCTGTCAGATTTGCTAGGAGCACTGATCAGCCAGTCAAGGGAAGCAAAATAAATTTCACTGAGACCATCATATTTCATTGGATGTGACTGGAGCGAGCAAGTTTGCAGCAGCGCAGCCACCGTGGGCTGGCACAGCAGGCCCTGAGCTGCGTTACAGTGGTGCAGTGACTGACGGATGTTCTTGCACACACATCAGTAACATTTGGCTGAGGCTGTGGGGCTGCAGTTGCACAGAGAAGTATTTCAGCCTTGCTCCTCAGGAGGGTTTCCTGCCTGCTGTTTGTGCTCTGTTTGCAACTTCAGGGGATCACCTTTCTCCAGGGATGAGATCACAGCCCACGTCCTTCTGGAGTAATGTCTCGTGTTGGAAATACAGCTTCTGTTGAACCCCACAACATCTGCTTGCCTTGCCAGGCTGAGTCAAAACTCCCTCCTCATTTCCACTTCCCATATTTTGATGCAGGGATTGTTGACCACTCCCACAGTCCTAAAAGGGTGTTTGTAGTCAGTCGCCTTTGTCACTGCATTTAAATGTTGATACTCTGTTATTGTGCAGATGAATACAAAAATAAGGTTCAGAACATGGATACACTTCATACAGAGAGGAGGGAGGGGAAATTTTCCCTCCCTGAGTCCAGGACTGTCAAGGATGTGACATCTGCACTACCAAGGCTGTGCTGGCATCTCCAAACAATTGGAGCAATTCTTGTTGTTATTAAAGACACATCGGTCTTTTTCTTCTGAAGACGTTAGAAATAAGTATCTTTCAACAGGAAGGAGTAAATCTGGCCAGATACTCCTGAGGGCTCTAAAAAGGAAATTATATATAAAATCTAGTGTCATCTACCAGGAACAGGTTCTCTGAAGGATGAGGCTCAGACTGGACCCCTAACAAAGGATGTGTTGGGATGGTTTGTGCAGTTGGGATGCTGTGGGAGAGAGAGACAGAGAGACCAGGCAGAATTAACCTCCCCGTGACCAGACTGTTCAAATATGTTCTTTCATTTCTTCAAGCTACGTCTTTCAGGAGAATTGATAATTACAATTGGGTTTGTTGGTTTGTTTTTATTTTTAGGTGTGTAAATAAATATATTTCTTTTCACTTTACCTGAATGAAAGTTAAAGGAGGTTTCTGGTTGCATGTGAAGTGACAAGACATCCCTTGCACATGGCACTTCTGTGGTCAGGAAGAGAAATAAGCATCTTCTGATAACCAGAGCTGTCCAGAAGAGCCTTTGAGGTGGGGAAGGAGACTGGACCCAGAGTGTCCTCACAATGTCTCCTATGACAGAATTCCCAGAATCATGTGCAGGTTTGTATTTTTACAGTCCTGCTGGTAGCAGGACTGTGCAGGACTTCTAAGATGCTTCTCAAAGATTTCTAAAATGTTACTCAAAGACATTATTTCTGAGGAACCTGTTGGAAGTGTGCCTTGTTAAAGGTGTGACCCCAGGTCCCTTCCCAGTGCAGACTGAAGAGGATCAGCACCAGGCACACACCTGGCTGTGAGATGTGTCACAACCCCGTGCTGCAGGTCACCAAAATCTGAGTCTGGTCTGCTTTGCTGAATCCTCTACATGCAGAGAAATGGGGAAATAAATAGCAATAAACAGCAATCCCAGGTATCTTCCTGCTTTCCCCAGATCCCTATGGGAGGTGCAGTGTTTTGGGGTGCCCTCAGTAGAAGTCAGGCAGTTGAGCCTTTGCTGCCCATGTGCAGGTGTTTTAAGCTTTGCAGGAGGGATGGAGGACCATCCCTCTATGTTATCTTCAGGAACTGCTTTGTTCTCCTTCTCTACTGCATTTTGTGCATAACTGATGCTGCTGAGTGTCCCTGTGGAGCAAATAAGAGACTCAGTCCATAGATACCACATCCTTGATGTACAAGAATGATTTATGGGATCAGAAATTAATTAGATTGCAATGATAGGGTGTAAATGCTGTGTCACTCTTAATAATTGGGTGATTAAAGTCAGTTAAAAATAAAGCTACCGTGATAAAACGCAGTGGAGCTGAAGATGGTTGTTTCCCACAGCTATCAGGGACAGGAAACCTGATTTTGCAGAAGAGAATGTTTAGTCACAAAATAGAACACTGTGGAGATGACCCAGGGGAAGAGACAAATCGTGGACAACATGTGCCCATCCCAGCTGAGTGTGTGGGGCTGTTGCACATCTCCAGCATGTAGGAGATGGATGCAAATGGAAAAAGCTGTGCCCATTAGCTCCTCTGGTGCAGGAGGGTGGTATGAGATGTATTTACTCACAGAGGCCTTTGCACCAACCTGAACAGTGCATTTCTCAGGGCTGAGGGGTTGCAAAGTCGGTGTATACAGCCAGATGTTATGAAAGAGACCTTGGAATTGCACTGAACACCTGTACCAAGCATATCTACCTGCTTTTCACCCTTCATGTGCCCTAAAGCAGTAAAGTATAAATTTTAGGAGCATCTTTACCAAAATACTGGTGCTCTATGGCTGTTTTGATTGTGGGATGAAGCCACTGCACATTATTGGTCCTTTTTCATATCACATCCATAAGCATATGTGGTCTATATGCAAACTCAGATCTATTCCTCACATATTTCCATTTCTGTTTGCTGGATGAGGAGCCCTGCCCTGAGTGTAAAGGCACATTTGGCCCTTGTTGTGCTGTTGTGTAAAAGTCAGCCTGGTACAGGGGAGCCAGAATGGCATCAGGGGCACGTAAGAAACAAGTGAAACTGGAGAAATGTGAACCTGTTGTTTTTGAAGCCTGGTGAGTAGGAGTCTGATCCTGCAACTCCAATATTAATGGGATCTGAATGCTTGACTCCCACACACAGCTCTGAAAATTTACTCCATCTGCTCCATTGCTTGTTATCTTGCCTTTTCTTTTTTTTTCTATAGCAGAAAAGACAGAGCCCTCTCTGCCTGAGATAAGATTTGAGAACTGTAAGAGTTTGAGTACAAATGTTAATCTTACCAAAGCGAGTTTTAATACCAATTGGGAATTTGGTTTCTTCTCTAGAGGCACTATATCTACCTTTAAAAACAGATCTGTGAGCAAATTAATGCTCAAGTTCGCAGATAAGATAGCAGGAATGGCCAGATTAAAACCTTATATTGTACCGATTTTACCACCCAACTAAAAAAATGGATAGTGATCATCTGCAGGGTCAAAGGGTTACATTTTATTGATCTCCTAGAGTTCATTTTATTTTTCTTTGCATTGCTCTTATTACTTCTCTGGCACACACAAACACAGGTTGTTATAACTCCTTCAAACCGTGCTGACTGGAGTCAGCTGAGCTCAGAGTGACTTACTGGTGCAGCTGATTTCAAAGGGAGCTTCTCGATAAAACAATGGTTAAAATCTATTTTTGTTTTTTGGCTAAGGTCTCTTTTCACCCTTTGTTCTTTCAATGTCTTTTTTCACTCTTTTGAAAAAGTGTTGTCAAATTTTCTTTTATCTATTTCTATCTGATTTTTCTTTGTCTTCTTCTTTCTGATTGTTTGGCTTTCTTTTGTTCTTGTGGGGTTTTTTTGTTGGTCTTATTAAATGGCTCTAGTAGCAATAGCAGTGACATGACCCCCCTGTTTCACTTTTAGCATTTTACCATCTCTGATAAAACAAAACAAAATTTTATCCAATATATTGATTTCCACAGAGTATCCTTGGAATGCTGTAGATATTATATTCCTCTCTTTACAACTCAATAAGGGAAACTCAGGCACTCTTGTGCTAAACAAAAACATGACATCTTATGCTAAGATAAAGCCCTAAACTAAACTTTGTATTAATTAGCAAAGCAATAAAGACATTCTGGCTCATTATTTGTGAAAAGGCACACAGCACTTACCCTGATGCAGCAATCACTTAGCCATTGGTAATATCAGGGCTACAAATTGCTTCCTAGATGTATTCCCAGAACATAAAACAAATACATCACATTATTGTTTAACAAACATCACTGCCTAATCTGAGCTATACAGGCTTTTATTTATGCCATTTGCAGTAAACATAGCGTTAAATATGATGTCTGGATAAGAACTTTCCTAAGAACACTTGAGTCACAAAGGAAGCTGGGAGCCCTAAATTGATTGTAAGTTAATCTGACATTTTAAAGGAAATTGTCATTATCTAATTCACCAGGAGCTGTTCTGAATGACTGTAAAAAAACTGTTTTCATTTTGCTTAGATCCAGCACTGTAACAGGTCACATACTTCTAAGCAGACCTCCTCAAATTACACAATACACTTGGAAAGATTTGCATTAGCAGAATTGGTACATTTAACTGTATTTTAATGAAGACAGTCAGTGTTCTTTGTCTCTGAAGAAAGGGAGGAAGGAAAGGCAAACTGATGCTGAAGTTCAAACACCTGTTTCTGTGTGTGTCACTCATGAGGCTTAGCACATAATTGACTTTTACGATTTTCTGTTTGATTAAATTTAGAAGTAGAAAGAGCATTTTAGGTCAACATAAGACAAAAGTAATCTTTTCATATTAATTAAATTTTTTTCAAATAAAATTCAACAATAACTTTTTTTCCCCAAACAAAACACATACATCTATATTTGCCTCATCAGAGTAGAGTGGGAATTCACTTGCACTTAGCTTGAAACAATATCCATTTTTGGTGCCATTTGTTTGCTGATGCAAAGCAGAGAAATTCCTGACTCTTCACTGACTTCACCTGTCTCTTGTTAAACTCTGGTGCCTTGCTGGTGTTTGGACAGAGCTGCACCTGTGCTTGTCAAGGTGTGTCCCATGTGAGACTGGACCACAAGGAGATCCTTTGAAGATTTCAAATGAAGGAATAAGGGAGGGTGGAGAGAGATAATTGGGGTGGTTTCTGGGAAAGAAGGAAGAGTCGTTATCAGAGATATCAGTGGAATGTCTATCATCTTGTTGGCCTTGGAAAACAGCTTTGTTTAGGTATAAGTTCCCAATTTTATGTTTGTATGGAAAATCTAATACCCCAGAGGAAGAATCTGAGTGGGTTAGAGAATATTAGCATTTCCCTGGCTGGGAGAGAGGAGATACAGGCTTCATGGACGACTTTCAGCTTCTCAATTCCGGATTTCCAGATGGTGTGCTTGGCTCTTCCTTCCTAAGGA
This sequence comes from Dicrurus megarhynchus, assembly GCA_013399195.1. Classification (NCBI taxonomy): domain Eukaryota; kingdom Metazoa; phylum Chordata; class Aves; order Passeriformes; family Dicruridae; genus Dicrurus; species Dicrurus megarhynchus. The sequence goes on along the minus strand of VXAD01010121.1, from coordinate 2,578,561 downwards.
CAGCCAGTTTGTCACAGGCAGGTAAAACCCACTGGCCAAGGAGAGTGTAGTTGAGCCAACTGAAATTGGTGCGTGGGTTTTGATTGTTTATTTTTTTGGGTTTCAAACAGGTTGTGAAAATCTGTCTGTTACACCTAAACAGGACTCCCACGACATCTTGTCTCTGTGGTGGCTCCTGCATGGAGCAATAAGGAATTCAAACAGGGGAAGAGCAAATGTAGCCATCCATGACTCGAGCACTGTCTGCCCAGATTAACAAGCAATACTGGCCAAGAGAGTGACTCTGTCACTAAACCCAAGCAGAGTAATCAGGATGCATCTGCCTTGAGGGGCTGGAGACATGCTCTGCTCAGGGGGGTTTGGTGGATCAGGATGTTCACCATGACTCTGCCTGATCGTCTGTGCCGGTTTGGCCAAATTTGGAGGGAATATCCTCTGTGAGAAAGGCAGGTTACAACCACCCCTCCTCCACCAGGTTCGGGGGAAAAAAAAAAAAAAATTTTCCTCGAAGGAAAGTGAAAGAGATAAAACTATTTATTTAACCAACACACAGGAAAAAGATAATAATGCTAAATAATGAAATCTCTCACTATAGAGAGCACCCTCCCCCCCTTTCTGAGCCCTTCTGTAGGTGTGGTCTCTCTCTTCCTCGGAGCTGGGTCGGCGAGGCCGTGGGCCCACCTCTGGGCCTCGGAGAAAAATTCTCCCGATGGGTTATGATGCTGTTGAAACAATCCAGAAGGAGAAGCAAAACGGGAAAAACTAAAGTCCCAGGAAACAAAGGTCAGCTCTCCGTCTCCCTCCTGAGAAGAGGAGCCAAAAGCTGGCTGAAAAGCAAGTAAGAAGTTTCCTCCGCCCTCGCCGCTGCAAAAAAAACCCCAGGAATCTGTGTCCGTGTCCTTGAACAATTGTTTTGAGAAGTTCGCTCGGGTTTTTTTTTTCTCTTCCCCCTCTCAGGCTCAGTTTAAAGGTACAGAAAGGCACAGAGTTAATTTCTGGGCATAGAGCGGTGATAGGGGATACACATCATAGAGTCACCCCAAGACATGGTCTCATGCATTGTGTGGACCAGGAGAGGAGTGGGGCCCTCAGGGACATGTTGAACACAAGAGCAGTGGTGTTGATCCCCACAGAGAAGGTGAGCACAAGTATTTCTGATCATGCAGTCCAGCTGGGAGTCCTGAGCCACAGCAGAGTCCTTGGAGAGACTGTGTTGAAGTACTGTTCCTTGGGATCTCAAGGAAATGCAATGATAAGTATTCCTGTTCTCTCCTGAAAACCCCATGTATTAGTCATGCAAATGGAGTGTCATTCCCTGGTGACACAGACCCAAACTAACGCTATTTTTTTTCAAGCTTTGTGTTTTGTTAACGACCACTCTAAAGGCACTGCTCTGCTCTTCCACACTCCTACCTGTGCCACTCCACATTCTGCTGAGGGCACTGGGGACACGAGAGCTGTCAAGTTGTGATAATGGTGCAAAATTCATGGTCTGAATATTCCATCTCAGCATGGCCTTTGCATATCTGAGCACTCAGATGTTGTAGCTCTGGGACGGTGCAATGTCACACAGGTAACGTTGCCCTCAGCTCAAGCATGTACTTCACTGAGTGGCAACATCTTGTGGAAATTAACAGGCATTTGCTTTATCCAAGGGAAGGCACTCCAAGTAAAATGCCCATCTCTGAGATACCAGCTCTCTGTGTGTACCTAGAAGAGCTGGAATTTATTTTCTCAGTGAGAATCTGATCTAAATCCTCTTTAATTTCAGTAGGAAAATGTATTGAGCTCAACAGACTAATTTAGACACCCAGTGTAGCTGAAAATGCAGAGTAAAATATTATTTCACATGTATTTGCTTTGGAAGGAGTGAAGTGTGTTTTTTCAGCTGCCTGTGTAAGTGAAATTGCATGTTTAAACTGCTGGTGCAAGGCAGCCAGGACTTAAACAGCTGTGTCTGATGGGGGGAGAGAAGGTGCATTAACACCACATTTGAATTTGGAAAATTAAGGATACAAAAATGCAACAGAATGACACTATAAAGCATAAGGGTTATATGTGCATGTGGAGCCAAGAGTGCCATCAGCATCTCTCAAGTTTTTTGGTTTAGGAGAGGGCAGGGCAGCTGTCCCTTCTCCACCCTGTTGTTGCTGTTAAATGTTTTATTGAAACTCAGTGGGAGACACCACGCAGAACACTCTAATAATGTACAAGATGATGTCTTCTGAACAAAAAACCCCTGTGGTACCTCGAAGACAAAACATTTGGTTTGAGCTACTTCTCTGGAGTGATGAAGACTGGAGATAAACTTGGTATTCTGCGGATGTTGAAATCCAGGAGAGTCCCCTGGAATTCCACCTGTGAGGTGATGCACGCATGCTCTGCAGGGCAGAGTGAGGTGTCTGTGAGTGGCTTAGCAGACAAGTCAGCTGGGCTAACACAGGGTCACAAGAGTTTGGACTCACTCCCTTGGTCCAGCGTGGGCATCAGTCCATGGTGTCCCACACTGTTTGGGAGTGTTCCAGCCTCTTGATTCTTGACTGAGGCAATTGTCTTTTGTGTATTTCTCATCCGCACCTTCCTCCACTTTTTGGGTTTCTGGAAGAGCCTGGCCTGAGCCCAGCAGGACCTTTTGGATTGCAGATTCCTCTTATCACTTCAGGTTGTTTGGATGCCAAAATCTCCAAGGAGATGGAGCTTTCCATCTCCTCACTGCTCAGCACTGTGGAGAGTGCTGGCCCGTCTTTAGGCAGTCTCAGGGTCTTGGGAGAGCTTAAACACATCTTGCTGTCCCTTGTTCTTATGTGATTCAAGATGCTGAGCTCTCTGGGGTCACCAAAGTGCTATGCTCACACCTAAGAGCTGTCACCTCTCTGGCCCGTGGCTGAGAGATAGTGAGGACGAGGAGTTTGATAAGCTGCTTTAATGGCAAAGCCCAACACAGGGATGGGAAAAAGTCAGTGTTTCTCTTGCAATAAGCTGAGGAGGGCTGGGAAGCCTCCTTCCCAACTGCAGACTGACACAAGTAACAGTTTCTCCAATGGATTAAACTTGGTCTCCTAAAAAAGAAATTAATTTTTTCCTTCAGGTCTGGACCACACTTGAAACCAACAAAGGAGAAGTGGCGAGAAATGGGTCTGTACACAGAGCTGTGTCACTGTTCATACCCACAGATCTGAAGGGGTGGTCACTCTGTGGACCTACCTGTTAATTGCTGTGGTCTAGAACAGTATTTAAATATATTTAGCTCTTCCTTTCCCCATAATATGAAAGCTACTGTGCATAATGTGCTCTATGGCCACCCGATTTCTAGGTGTAGACTATCCCAGATAGAGCCTTATCTGTCTACATCATTTGTCAGAGACACCAGACATCCGAAAATCTCTGGCTGATGTGGCACCTTCTCAATATCCCACCAATCTGGGTTCCTGGCAAGTGGAAAAAATAGGAAAAGAGAAAAAAACCACATCTGTTGAAAACTGGACATGTAATATCCCTGTATGGGCCTGGAGATCCAGTTCCTGAGTGCCCGGAGCTGTTATAGGGAGAACCTGATTAGATCAAGTGGAGAATAAAAGTGTTTTTCAAAATTGAGTTAGATGGGCAACCATAAAAGACTGGACTTAGGATTCATAAAACCAATATTCATTATGAAGTTGCTTTACTGTGAAATCACTGTTGGCTCTTTAATACTGTTAAACATAAAATACAGTAACTATTCTGCAAACTAATTGCCAAGAAAGCAGAGGCAATCCATCTTGGCATTTGTTTATATGCAATGAAGTTTTATAATCTAATTTGCCGATTACCAGCCATGATATTTAAGGCAATTAATGGCCTGAGCTGAATTGCTCACTCCCTTATGTGAGGTTTTCACAGAACATATTTCTGGACTAAGCAAGGGTACTTAAAATTCTGCACTCACTTCTGTTTATTAATGGCTGTACTCCTCTGGAACCGTAGATGTTACCTTGTGAACACAGTTCTGTTTTTATTACTGGTCCTATAAATTACTTACTTGTAACAGTAATTCAGAAATGAATAAAACTAATTTTCCTTTTTATTTCAAAATTTACTTCTGTTAAATATGACACTGTTACCCTGACTACATTATGGAACAGCAACTGAATGATAAACTCGTAACGCTCCGATAACTCGCTCTGGCAAGCACCAACACAGTGACTGCTGTAAATATTCTACATGCAAAAAGCCTTTGCATCTTACTGCTGTGAGTGTAATTTTTTCCCCATCTTAAACCACTGTTTCTTCCACCTCACTGTGGATTGTCGACTCCTCTGTGTGAGCAATGCATCTTACTTAGGTCATGCCACAGCAGTCGGTGCTGAAATAGCTGTGGTTGCTTGGGAGGTTACAGTGCAGTGCTGGAAGCCTGGTGAGCAAGTTGTGAGAGTATTCATCATTTTCCTCTTCCTTGAGCCCACACTTTGCTCTGAAGTGAAGGATCATCCCAGGTCGAGTAAGGTATATGCACAGTGTCTAACACCCCAGGGTCAGCTACATCTCTGATGGAAACAAGATGCAACTGCAGTACAAACAAATAGTTTTGACAGATCAAGAGTAGATGTTATATTTTTAGCCTGTGCTATTTTTATTCCTCAGCCCAAGGGGGATGACAAACCTCTTTGCATATCCCATCATTGCCATTCTTTGTATAGTTTTCTTGTTTTTCTAAAGGAACCTTCTGAATAATTACTTTTGTCTCCTTCTGGGTTTGTCTCAAGTGGTGGCTGAAGGAAACAGTAAACAAATGGAAGCATCCTGAGTAGTCAGCAGCCTCCAGGACCTGGGCCTGTGGTTTGCCTGCACCCTCAAAGGCACACACAGCACTGCGGTGGTGCTTCCTGATCTCACAGCATGTACAACCAGCAATGCTGGCAATTGAGGGCAGCTCCCAATGTTAATGCTCAAGCTGAGATTTGCTGACAATGTTAAAATAGTCATTTAGGATTCTGCAGTAGCCAATGGAGAGAGCCCAGACTCTCCAGAGAGTACTCATCCCATTTGAAGATTAATGGGGTGTGTAACCTACCCTCTGGAGCTGCATGTGTTAGTCCACTGACTGGTGAGGAAGCTCTAATGGGTTGTCTTTGGCTGGATGTCTTCCCATATAAATTGTTTTTACTAGGTTAGGTGGCTCCTGGTCTGAGGACAGAAGCTGAGAATAGACAGCTCTCAGAGACACTCGCATTCAGGTATATATCATTGGGTTTAACTTGTCTGACTGTCTGCCCTAAAGCATTGTGTAGCAGAAGTAACTTAACATCCAGCCAAACAAAACCTGAATGAAGTCCACACAGTGCAGAGGCTGTTCTGAGGCTGAAAGGCAGAGGCTCAGTGAGGAGAAGAAAGGGGTTTCACAGGGGGATATATGAGGGCCTAAAGATAATGGGCATGCAGCTCCCCATTGCATCACAGAATGTCTCTGAGGATAGAGGCAACACTTACAGTGCTGCCCTAAAAGGACCCACAGGGCCTGAGTTCAAAGTGTAGAGCCTTCAAACCCTCACTTTCGAGGCACTGAAAACTGGTCCGCTTGATGTGCTGAGGTTTTTACTAAAGTTTCAAGAGGCCAGCCACACCTTTCAGACCCAAGGACAGTGCATGGGGCAAAGATTGGAGTTCCCAGACCCTTCATAATCCCCAGCCATTTACATATAGTCCTGTACAGAAGCACTTATCCCTCTTCGTATCATGATTTTTGTAATGGGACTTGGGTGACCATAAAGATGGGTGCAATGTATTAGCCTGAAAACTTATTTAAGAGCTGAGTGAATGCATAATGAGATGCACTGAGAAGAAAAGGATTTCAATGCTCAAGTCTTTCCCAGAGGAGAAGGAAATTGCATGATCTGTAGAAATATGAGGTATTGTGTAGCAAAGGTGTCAGATCTCATCTGAAATAATGTAGATGGTGTTGGTCAGTGCTGTTCAGGGAAGATAAATCCCAACTGATGTGGGTAGCAAAGGGTTTTTAATGGAAAGAGACAGTCTTTTCCTCGGCACGCTGCTGGAGAATTCATAGAGGGCAAAACAAAAGCTCAGAGGAAATTTGGTTATCTCAAATGAGAGTTCTCAAATCTAGAGATAAATCATTAGGAGCTAGAGCTACTTCATTGAAATATATTATCAGCACAAAGATTCAGTACTAGTTATCAATAAATGCAGATGGGAAGTTAAAAATGCAAAGCAAAAGAAAATCTGAAAAGATTTTTAGCACAGCTACACAGAGCTTGACTATAGAAGAACTAGCCTTGTTGATGAGAGATCACTCCCCCCAGGCTCTTTGAAATGAATACTATAATAAAAAGGAGAAAAACCTTAATTGGTTAAAAAGTGCTGCTTAATTTCACTAAATTCACATGCACAGGTGCAGATTAGCTCAAGTAGCACAAGCAGAGCCCAACAGATCATGCGACAGCACTGAGGAATAATGCATTTCCAGAAAACAAATATAACTGCAGCAGTGATGCACATTTGCAGACTCCACACCCTCTATTGGGACTCTGTGTTCAGCTGGACTCATGATATCTGAGTCTGCTGAGGCCATAATCTTGTAAATGTCAAATTAATATTAAACAATCATAATATGAAACCCAGGCCTTTCAAATTGAGTAAGATGGTTATTGAATGTTAATTACTATGCTGCTATTAAGTCATACTTTGAGTTACGACATGTTTATTTTTCTAGTTATTAACCTTCAGGGTTTTTTAAATTAGAAACGTCCCAGTGCACCATTAGTGTTAAGTTCTCACATGATAAATTAAACAGAATATACGCTGGAAGAACATAGGAGGTCAGCTTTTGGAATATTTAATATTGGGTTTTTCTTTAATCTTTATCTTTTCTTGCCAGAGGTTTAAATGCTACAGGCTATTTCATGAAGTAGAGGGAGTTTGGCGTTTTGCTGGGAACTGGACTCCTCTCCTGGCCTGCTTGGTGTGGAGTGTGATAACTGCATGGGTATGTACTGGGGAAGACAAAATTCTCTCTGCTGTGCGCTGGACCAGCTGCTTGTGGGTGGTGGGAGATGCCACGTCTGGTTGAACCTGCCCTGTTTAGGGCAGAAATAGCTCATGTCCAAGGCTGCCCAGTCCCTGCTGAGCTCAGAACAGAAGAGTGGTGCTGATGGATGGGAAATGCAGGAGGTGCTACCGGGTGTCAGCTCCCACTGGCCACAGCTCAGCAGGAGATGCTTTGCCTCCCAAATATCAGGTGCAAGCTACCGGGATTCCTGAAATCTTGCACAGGCTGAAGGGAGACCTGGAAGACAGGAGGCTTTCTCATGTTGAGAGGCAGAAGAGAGCAGGCCAGCCTCATCTAGGAATTGAGAGAGGCAGTAGCAGTGTGACAGATGGCCCCGTGCGAGGGCTGTAGGTCTGCTCAGAGTCCATTCACTGCTGCTGATGGGAAGCCACCCCACTTCCCACTCACATTTCTTGTATTTGAGTATGGTCTGCAGCTGTAAACCAGAATCCTTGCTACTGGCTTTCCTCTCTGGACATTCCATTTCTCATATGTACCTACAAGAGCTTTTTCTGGCCTTCTGAGGTTTTTGAAAGTGGGCATTTTCTTGAAAGGCTGGGCATTGCATCGTGGTTGGCATAGAGGACACAAGAAGCCTCAATTCTCTTCCCAGCCCAGGCAGCTTCTGCAAGGGGACTCTGGTCTGGTATTCTTGTTTTGCCAGGTCTCACCCTCACACTTGTGGGAGAGGTGTGCAATTTTTTGCAAGGATCTTTGTACTCCAGTGATTGTCACCATCATGAAGAAGTGTCTTCAGAGGGTCCAAGAAATATCTCTGCCTCTAGCAATGGTGGTATATCAGGGAAGTTTTGTGCAATCTCACTCTTGTCCATACAATAGATGATATTTCTAGGACTCCTCTTATTCCATAGCAGTGTCTGTCAAAGCTAATTAGTGTTCAGACATAAGTCATCTGGAGAGTGAGACTGCCTAGCAATGAGCAGCCTGTGGGTTGCTTGCACAGCTCTACAGACAAATGATTCAGAGAGGTTCAATCAGAGAAGCTTTCAGCACTTGGATGGAGCCAGAGCCTCTGGTTTATATCACTCATGAGCAGCACTATTTTCTTAGAGAACAGTTGCCAAAAAAAGCAAGGCACGGGAAATGTGCCAATCAACAAATTAGAGATGAGTTTGAAATCAATCCTTCTCCTAACCTGTGTCATATTCTATGTGTCCATCTAACCTGGATAGGTTTCTAGCAATGTTTTCTGTAATACCTCCTCATTGAGGAAAGAAAGGAAATATTTTCTCAAACACTTGGTAGGGAACCCTTCACAAATTTCACCCTAAAGAGAGCGTGGCAGCGAAGGAAGAGGCTGACCAGAGACCTTCCCCCTCAGATATCTACACCTAGTGGCTTCATTTGGCAGTCTGCTGGCTCCAGGAATGACATTTCTTTTCCTATATGGTATTTCTTTGGCAGCCTGGAGAGTCATCCTTATCACTGCATTTTTAATTATCAAAAGCTTCTAAGAGAGTTTTCAGAAGTAACAGTCCCAGCCCTGCTGGGATCTGTCTGTGGAGCATGACAAGTGACTTTTAGAGCAACTGGGTTGGTGGAAGGGAGCATAGGAAGGTAAGGAGAAAAGCAAATTCAGTAAGTTCCTTCCAGATCTTTTTTAAAGCTGAGTGAATAATTCACAATGAATAATTTAGTTGTTGGCATCAGGCTTTTATCTTCTTTGGGGATATGCTACAAGCAAAATGTAGGTCCTCACATTTGTCTGTTTGAATTATATGAGTATTTTTTTGTGTAATTCTCTACAGCTTGGTTAAGCACCTTAGACTTCCCGGCTTTGTTACTTTCTTGCAGTTCATTTTATGAAGTGATTCCTCCTTTGTGGATTAAAGCAGAAGCACTTCTGCCATGGCCATTCATCATGCAAATTTGATTTCTGTGACCAACACATACTTGAAAATAATAATTGAAGTTCCAGTAAACAGTTAAGATGCATAAGGAACACGTGAATGGGTAAAGGAAATAGAATAAACTCAGACAGCTTTTCATACTCTCACACCATATATTCTTTTCACGCCACTGAAAGCTCATAGTTCTTTAAATTTAAGGTTAAATATTTACAAGCATGGCATGAACTTTGATATATCTCCAGTGCTTGTTGAGTTCTCCATTGATTTCTTGGTTTTGTAATTGTCTTGTAAATGGGTGTGATCCTGGTCATGTCATTGCTTATGGTAGTATCATCAACCTTAGTGTACTATTCTCATGCCAAAAGAGTAGCAGGATTTACTTTATTAACTCCTTATAAATTGAGGTAAGGACTTTACTTTCTCTCGATGAAATATTTTTTTCTGTATATGCCTTTGCTGAAACAAGGGGCCTCCTGGCACTTGTCATATAACTAGACAACATTTCACTCAAACTCACATCTGTGATGCAAGAAGGCAAATCAAAATTCATAACAGGATTTTTTTGTCTCACAAATGTCACAGCTGACTGGAGGGACAACTTTGACTTTGAGTGGTTAAACATGTATGGTAGCAATACATGAGAAATTTACTTTCGCTGAAAACTAGAGCTCCTATTTGCTCATTGAAGAAAAAACCCAGGAAATTATAACAAATATAAGCTCTGTACCAGATGTACTCAAGGCTTGCAAGTCTTGCAATTCTGAAATTCTGATTTCTGCCTTGCCTTTATTCATACCTTTAGTAACACCTTCTTCTTGGCCTCCTGTTGAGGACAGCAGGTGCCCATCAGTTTCTGGATGTCCATGAACAGGCAGCATAATGTACTTCTAGCAGAGGGTTTTCCTGACACATTGCACTGCCAGAACCTCAAGTTATGTCCCCAGCAACCACCAGCTCTAACAAAGGTGACCCACCACGATATTGCATATCTATGCTTATTTATCCCTGTCAAAGATCTACCAGTGATAACCCTGGAATTGGAGGATCTGTCTATATATAAACCAGTCTGCAAGTGCTTTGTGTCTTCTTACTGGTATCAATTTTCCTATTAACCCAGAGTTTGCGGTAATGTTTTTTCTTCGAGTGATTGCAAGCAGTTACTTTGTTGACCAATTGTAGCAGCTATTTATCTTAAAGTGCAGAGGGGAAAAAAAGAAGACATCTAATCAATTCTTTTGCTAAGGTCTCAGAATCACAGAGCAGAGAAACACAGAATCTATGAGGATGGAAAAGACCTCTGAGATCATTGAGTCCAACCTATAACCAAACACCACCTTGTCAACCAGACCATGGCACTGATTGCCACATCCAGGTTTCCTTAAAAACCTTCAGGGATGGTGACTCCACCACCTCCCTGGGCAGCCCATTGCAATGTCTAGTCACCCCTTCTGTGAAGAAATTCCTTCCTAGTGTTCAGTATAAACCTTCCCTGCTGCAGCTGGAGCCCATGTCCTCTTGTCCTGTCTCTGGTTGCCTGGGAGCAGAGCCTGACCCCCACCTGGCTGCACCCTCCTGTCAGGGAGTTGAGAGTGATAAGGTCCCCCCTGAGCCTCCTTTTCTCCAGGCAGAGCCCCCCCAGCTCCCTCAGCTGCTCCTCATAGGACTTGTGTTCCAGCCCCTTCCCCAGCTCCACTGCCCTTCTCTGGACCCCCTCCAGCACCTCAATGTCCTTCCTGAACCGAGGGACCCAGAACTGAGCACAGCACTCGAGGTGTGGCCTCAATGTAATAGTTTTAGGCCTTGAAACAAAACCACAAGTCTGTAGTTTTAACCGTCTGTCCAACAAGTTCCTTTAAAAAATTTTTCTTCTTGTCTCTTGACAACCTGCAGTGAATAATGATCTATGTTTTTCCTCTTGTGCTACAAAATCTATTCACGTAACTAGTAGAAAATGGCTAAGCCATAGGTAAGTTTGCAAATATACCTTGAAGCCATAGATCATATACTTGTACACAGATGGCTCCCTACAGATGATCATTACTCTGAGACTTGCAGAGCTCAGGAAAAACCTAGAAATTTCTCAAGGACACCACAAATCATAACTAGCTCCTGGTGTTTGATGAATTTTTACCTTGCTCAACTGTGGAGTGAATTCAGGAGCTAGAGATGGAAGAACCATCCAGACTTCCAGATTCTTCATTTTAGTTGAGTCCAAAAATGCAGGAATGGCTGTTTCCTTAAAATCTCTTGGCAAAGGAGAAACCTTGCTTGTCAAACTCGAGAGCTACTGAACGTGTAATTTCTGCAGTCCCCTCCTTACAGAACTTCAGATTGGGTTAGTGTAGGGGAAAATGTAATAGCCTTGGGATATTTGTCATGGTGCTGTTGAAATAGGTTTAGTTACATAATTTATAATCTGATGCCTTGAGACATATTTTAAAACTTACCTTAATCTTTTATTATGCATATTTTCCCCTTTCAAGAGATGTTTAAGTGGCCTGTTTTTCCTCTCCTTGCAACAGCCAACAACCTGTTTGTCTTCAGGGATAAAGACAAATCTCTTGGAAGGGACAGGAGCAGACCACATTGTGTGACAGCTCACAGTTTCTGATGGTTGTGAGGAAAGGGTGAGCCACTGCAGACAGCCACGATGGGACTTGTGATTAGAAAACACCTTGAAATTGTCTCAGCTCTTTCGTGGGTTGAAGCAACTGGCTGAAGGCTAGAGTTCTCTGATGCTTGGGTACCTTGGTGGGTTTAAGGAAGCTGGTCCCCTGTTGTCTCTCAGTGGAGATGACTTTCACACAAGGAGTGGAGATGAGCATGGCTGCTGGCAAGTGTGATCACAGGAACTACATTCACTGCAGGGAAAGAGCTCAGGTCTCAGAAAGAAATCAGTGACTGCCACCTCCAGGTGTAGGACAAGGGACTTTCCTTGAGTGTTGATGTCTGCGGCCCAAAACCAAGGAGGGAGGACCCCAGAAAATGCCTTCCTGTGTGTCCATGAGTGAGTTTGCGCTACCCCTTGAGAAGTGACCCCTCTGTGTAGGAGTGGCTTCCCCCTCCCACATCTGTTGGTGGAAAACGTGTGGGGAGAGGGAAGCCCTTGCCATCACCACCCAGGCTTGGTGATGCAGTGAGGACAGGAGTGGATTTCACTGACCCCTGGATTTAAATGAAACAAACCAAGTTTTCCTATCTGTCACGTGCTCCATAGGAAGGGGGAGGTATGGCTATGCCACAGATGTCCCGGATGACCTTCCCAGGGCAATGTCTGCAACCCCCCATGTCCCTGTGTTCCCTTTGCTAAAACATAGTGAAAAGTGATCAAGAGAGTTTGGGCAGAAAAGTACTCCAGAGCTGTACATGTCAGAGCTGACCTGCCAGATGTAACTTCCAGAACACAAGGAAGGATTTCTGCTGCCTTCATGGAGACAGTAATTTGATTCTCTTTTCTATCCTGGTGCCAATTTCTATAAAAGTTGCAGGAATGACATGTGTCAGAGAATTCAACTCTGGTTGAATTTGTCTGAAACTTTTAATTGGGTTCCAAAATCAGGGGGGGAGGAAGGGGAATGTGCACGTGGGAGTTGGAAGATGAACAGACATTGTCATTAGATGGAGCCTAACATTTTAGGAAAGGAAGCCAAAATTCTGCTTCTTCGGAGGGGTGATATGAGTGTTGACACACTGAAATGCAGGAGGCTTCTGAGCCCCACAAAATAGGGATCTGAAAGGTCTGTCAGGGCACACCTGCATTAGAGGACGGGCCTTCCTACCAGGATGCTCTGCTTATTTTTAAAGGCTTTCAAGAGCCATCTTCCATTTACACCTAACACTTAAACAAGGGGCTTATTTTCAGGGCTAATTTGTCTCCACGTCTTAAGCGGCCACGTTTTCACAATTGGCCGTCTGTGGCCCCCCGAGCGGCGGGAGCTCAGCGGGGGATTGCAGCACGTCTCTCCTCGGGAAGGCAGGGAAGGGGGGGCTGCCTGGCTGCCGTCTCCATGCGGTACAGGCAGCGTGATCAGAGCGCTAACACAACAGCCTGTGTAATTACATGTTTCTGGGAAGTGTGTTAGCTCCATGGGGAGCTGAGTCCATTTGGAGGAGAGGAGGAGGAGGAGGAGGAAGAGACTTTCTTTGGTGGGGGGGGTAAGGTGAAAAGGGTCAGTGAGTAACCCAGCTCTCGCTCGAATATGATAAAGGTAATTGTTGCTCTCAAGTGAGCATCGGGTGCTTCCTGGCTCTGGCTGCTCTCATTGCTCATGTCTGTGTTATGCAGGAGTCTGCTCTCCTGAGCAGGCGAAGCAGGGCTTTGCAAGAAGAGAGAAGAGGTTTGACCCTGTTGGAAGCGGTACGTGGCGATATTTGACGTTGTTTCTGCGCTAGCATCACCAGGGCAGGGAGGAAGATGCAGAGTCAGGGGCACGGCACTTCTGTGCTACCTAGGATTTATTTAGGTGGAGGAAGGACCATGGCAATTAAGGGCAATTAATTACAGTCCGCGAGCTGGGGCAGGGGGAGGATGGCTTGGACCTAACCTGTCATGTAGGTGTTTGATACATGTCCTATGCTGCTGCTGCTTTCTGTGGTGGCGTGTGCCTGAGCTTTAAATATCCTGCAGTTCCCGATATCTTGTTTCTCCAGCCGGCTTTCTGTTTCATTTTCCTCTTCTCTCTAGTGTAAAATTTGGCCTAGCTTAAGCTTCTTTCCCTGGCTGTGAAGGTTATTTCCTTCCCTCCTCTCCTCCCCACCCCCTCATCCATCCTCTCCTCCTCTTGCAAATGCTCTCCGACCCTGATTTGGGGTTTCTCTCCCTGCAGTTAGCTGTGGGCTCTGTGGATGCTTGGCTGTGACAGGGGGCCGAGGGCTGACCAAGTCGTGGGGAGGATTTGCATGTAGGAAGAGAGGAGATGGCTGTGCAGCGTGCTCCCGAATCTGCTCTGAGCCTGCTGATGGTAAGTGCTTGCTGAAATCCATTTGGGAAGGGGGGGTGGGCGAGGGGAGCTGCACCGCATGGATTCAGGGCTCCAAATCCACAGGAGGATTTTGTGTGAGCCAGTGCTTGGCTTTTACAGGTCCTGGGGAACTTTGCAAAGGGCTCATCTGGGGCTTGCAGAGACATTCCTCCCACGATGGGTTTTAGCACATCTGGACCAATGCTCAAGGCAGGATTTTGAAGTCACCTTTCCAGCAGAGCTGGCACTTGCGTTCGGGGTTTATCCTGAGCAGCAGATTTTGTTTTGCTCATTAAATCTGTGTCCTGAATTCTCATGTCCTCCTGCTTTCTCCTGCTTTTGCCCTTGCTGATTGTGAGACAACTTAAAAGATGAGAGGGAGAGCTTGATTTCTCTGCTGGTTGAGGGACATGTTTTTAGCTGTGACCAGACTCAGCTGTGGTATCACCTGGGGAATGGTCCTCTAATGCAGTGAATCGCCATTCGACTTGCTGCAGAGTGTGTCAGATCTCCTACTGACTGCAGACCACAGGGTAATGACTGGTTTTTATCCGAGTTATTTGCTACAACATGTTGAGCCACTGACCTACTTCTGAAAGTTCTGCATATTTATAATATTTTAAAGAAGATTATTTACCAGAACACGTGGCTGACTCGAGAAACATGTCAGCGTCCTGCTGTAATTAAAATAAACCCTTTTGGTGGGGTATTAGAGAGTTGCTTAGCTTTACTGATTTTATTTTTTTTCCCCCTCTGGTACTCCTGTTGCCATTCTCTGTGCAGCAGCATCATCGGAGATGGTTTTAGTGTTTTAGATCTCTGCTGGATGTTTTTCTACCTAAATGTCACTGTAACATTTCCTCTGGACAGTTGTCACAAGTAGCATGTGTGTGTGCACATGTGCGTGAGAATGCATAGATATGTAGGCATTATATACATATTTATATAATTATTGTCATTATTGCTGATCTCCCTTCTGATTGCATTAGGAAATGGTCCCTAGCACTCAGAGACATGATGAGTTTAGTAAAGGGAATGCTGCAGGATAAGAGCCCTGCAGTGCCTAAGGTTGTTAACAAAGGTCAAGTTGAGAAAAGCAAATTTTATGTCCATTACTCAAAATGCTAAACACGCTATTAAGCCTCCGCATGGTTTGTTTTATATTTGTCAGTGACTGACTTGCTGTGCAAGCTCATTTTATTTCCTCTTGCTTATCTCCCGCCTTCCTGGCTTTTTAAACGACCTTTTTCTAATTTCTCTTTCAAAAATAAATTGATGAGTGTCTGTAACCCCTGTGTCATTGTTTGGGCTCTATATGCTTTTAGTTTCAGTACCCTCTGAATTCTCTAGTTAAACCTCTCTTTTCCCAATCTCTGTACTCCTTGAACAGACCTTGTCAATCTTCAGTGCAGTGCCAAGCTGTCAGCAAATTTTCTCATCTAAAATGTGGCTTTCTGTGGCTACATGGCCTCGCCCCGTTTGTTATTTTTAGGTGTGTTGGGTGTTTCTGCAGCTCTGGCCTGTAACCAGGACTCCTTGGGTCTCCTCACCTTGGGCACAGACCCATGTGGATAGCTTGAGTTGGGGGTCCCCAGCCAAAGGGGTTCCTGCCTTTGACCCTGTGGATGGCTGGGGGGTGGTAGGGGTGGAGATGTATTTCTGGGCTGAGAGTGGATTCATGTACTGCTCTGGCATGGCCTGGCACTAGAGGTTGGTTTTGGGTGTGGAAAAGGTGATCTGCTGTGGGAAATGCTTCACTTTGCAAACTGCTTCTTTTTTGCCTTGGGTTTTTCCTTGGGTTGTGAATCAGCTTAATTAACTATAGAAACCTCATCCTTTCCCCCCTGCTCTGCCTTGGCTTTGATTGCACGCTTGAGCAGGCTCCCCTTGAATCAATAATAAATTCTTGCATAATTCATCCCACAATTAGCAGCTATGATGGCATCTCTTCTAAAACTGCCACCCTCCAGAGATTTAAAGATTAGATGTCTTTGGGAAGTCCACAGAAGTAGGTTTTAATACTTCAGCGAGGGTTCTCCAGTGAGAGAGTTTTCTTTTAGCAGTGAGGAGAATTTCAGTACTGCATTTCCTCTGCAATAGGATGCAGAATGTGCATCCAACCATCCCCTTTTCATGAGACATAATCAGCAGCAGCATTTGGCAGCGCTGCATCATAGTCTGAAAATATCTCCTTCTCAATGGGGTACCTCAGAGCACTTTGTGCTGCAAATAAAGAAACCGAGGTACAGAGCCACTAATTGCCTTTCCTGGAATTTGATGCACCAAGTGAGTGATCCAAATCAGGAGTTTGCTCATCCCAAAGGCCTCTCTGGTCGATGAAGGAAGATGGACATCTCTGGAGTGTGGGCTTTCTTTCCTGTAGAAGGACCATCCGTAGGACATGTGTGCCCCAGCAGAGAGGTGCTCATGGGAGCAGGTGGCACTTCAGGGTGCCAGCTGTGATGACAGCTCACGATGACTTATCTGTGTCCAGTAAATGCTGCCCAGGACATGGTGTTGGCGTGGCCCAGAGCAGCTCCCAGACAGCAGGTCAGTGGGGAGTTGCACATTTCTTGTGCAGCCATTATCTCATTGCACCTGCAGTCTTAGTTGGACATATCCCACTTCTCTTTAGTGAAAAAAATATTGACTATATAATTAATTAATCTAATTTTTTTTTTTTTTTTATGATGTTTTCTAGCCGGTTTAATACTCAGGTGTGCCATTTCCCCCTTTTATAGTGATTATTTTGTCTTCTTTTTTTTTTCCTCCCAGACCAGGGAAAAAGGCTCAATGAAAGAGATTTTCAGTCTTAAACATATATTTTCCTAGAATAAACATACTGTTTTCATACAAAGACTGCAATCTGCAAATATAACTGCAACTTGTCCATTCTGGTAAATATCTTGTATTACAAATGACTCTGGATTGTGCCTGGTCTACAGGACTCCTGCCTCTACCTTGCTCCAGAAATCACAGAAGATGAGGGATGTTGCCTGGTTCAGTATGAAGGAAATTGGGCTGAACTGTGCCCAAAGTGTCTCTGCCTGTAGCACCATCAAAGCATTAAAACAGAGCTTCCTCAGCTTCCGTGGATCAAGAGAGGGGAGCATCTAAGCATGAAAGAGCAAATACCTTGTTAGGACTGATAACACCTGCTGTGTTAAGATCATTAATACTGATGGGAGTGATACCAATAGGTTTTTATGTCTATCTTATTAGTATATTGTAAAATTTTAAAGCTGCAGACATATTGATTGCACATAGTTTAACAGCACAGTAAGTTACGATACCTGGTGTCTCCTGAGGCAGCATTACTGCGTCTCATGAAAATACATCTTAGGGACTTGACCTTCAAGCTGCTCTAGGTCCTAACACTAGCACTAATTAATCTGTGTTAAGTGACAACAGAGGTTCCAATGAGCAAGGTACACAGCTTGGTGTTTACCAATTAATCTAAAATGATCTTAAAATGCTAGGGAAGAGAAGCACAGTTCTCTGTTTGCAGTAAAGCTTCAGCTTCTAGCTTCAGCTAGCTGCTCTCACCCTCTTCATCAAAATGAAGTTTTTCCCTGTTTATAATCCACCTTTACTCTTTCTGATCTGTATATACAAATACTTTCCTTGAAGAAATAACAATATAACATTAGAAAATAAATACACTTGTAAATTAATGGTAACTACTTGTGTTTGGAGGAGCATCATTAATTTCAGGGGTCTTCACGTGATGCTTTCACATGGTGAAATTCATTATTTTGGGTCTGAATTGCATCCAAGCTGAGGCTGGAAGAGAGGTGCATGTGAGTTTCCTTCATTGCAGGGGACTTGGTTATTTCTATAGTTCAAGGAGAAAAAGGCCAGCAGGGAATTTGGAGCATTAACTCAGTCTGTGGTGTTCACAATGCCCAGGGTGAAGAGTGAGAAATTAGGTGGCCACTATCAAGGCTTCTGACCTTGGTGTTTCCTTGTCCTACTGGGAGGCAGACACCTGCAACAGAAAGATGTGAAAACTGCTCTGTTTCTAAACTGTGTCAGAAATAATTAGCATCTGAGTGTCATTGTCCACTGAAAATCCCAGATTTCTGATGTGTTTCCAGTCCTCCTTTTTGAGAGGGTTCTCCTGAATCATCCTTCCATCCCTCAAGCAAAACTACACTGGAGTCCTCAAAACAATGTGCATCTCCTTGATCTGATAATTTTTCTGAAGTGTAGCACTGAACTCTCCAGAAATGCTCTTAAAACACACTCCAAGTTTTAACTGTATCCTTACCAAACCCTATGAGGGCCATGCCCTGCTTGGTTGGCTTTTGAGCTGTTGGACTTGACAGCATTCCAGATATTCAGTATATTATTTCATATGTTTAACTGCTATGTTTTATGCCTGAAGTCCACCCTTGTGAAGACAAATTTGGTAACTAAACTGATACAGAGCTTCCAAGCCCCATTTAGACCTAGGACTGCCCCCTCCCCACAGAAAGCTGTGTTCTGTCCCCCTCAAACCTCTAGACAGATTGCAGCAGCACAGCTCAGCTTGGAGGATCATATTAAAACCTTTGGGAACAGCAAGGTTACAGTGGAAGGATGAGGTCATTTTCTGCCTCTCTCATCTCAGGCTTAAATTATTTCTGCGTTGACAGTGTGCAAAAGCCCTCGACATTCAAACCTCCTCGCCACAACCTTATCTACAGACCACGCTGCCCTGGAAGGTCAATGCTTGGCACACTCTTTCCATGAAAACAAAACCCACTCATTGCTTTCCGTGGCGTGGTGAGGAGGTTAATGCAGCTCTCAGCTGATGCTGAGGCAGGGTGACATGTCAGCAGTGCGTGACCGATACACACCACTCCGGGCGTGAGCAGCATCGCTTGGGAATGAATAACGCCTTCCCCTGGGATCCCGCTGTGCCGCTGGCATCTGGCCCTCTTCAGCTTCATGCCCAAAATGAGGTCTGTGGGGACACTTGCACAGCAAGGGGAGGTGATTATGCAGCCCTCCCCATGCTGCTTTCACAGATATTTCCACCGTGCAGGTGTGTGGGCTCCACCTGCAGCCTTCCCAGAAGGTCTGGGCGGGAGATGATAATGTGCCACGGCGCCCGGGGGTCGCTGGGGAGGATCCGTGCTGGCAGGAATCTCCCTTCCTCCCTGGCTCTGTCCTTGCTCCAGCCAGGCAGTAATTTGCTAATGGGCTTCACGAGCAGCAGTAGCTGAGCTGTGCTGGTTGCTCTTTTAGAGGATGGGATAAGAGTAGCAAATTCCTGCTTGGTGCTGTGTGGCTGCATGCTACCGTGGACTGGGAATTTAGCCATTTCTTGTTGATAATTTCCCCTGAAGCACTGAATTATTTCTGAACTTTACTATTTGCCTTTGTAAACTTGCAGTAAGACTTCAAACACAGTGATTTAATTCAGCTAAATGAGATTAAACACTCCCCGGGATTACTCTTGGCTTCCCTGTGGTGGATGTCACTTTTTACCCATCTGAGCTGCACGACTATAAAATTGTTATCCTTCGATTCTGCTCTAGTGCATGCCATCAATTTTCTTTTCCTTGTCCCTCTACTTGAGCATGCTGTTGAAGAAGTAGACCATAATGTTTGCACATCTGAATTCTCACATTTATTACTATGCCTTATAAAAGGAGTAAGAGGGATTACTGGTTTATTATCTGTTTTTTTATTATGTATATGGCTTTCACTTTGTATTCTAGCTGCTCATTCTGAATAACTGATAAAATTATCTCATCAGAGATGTGGCCATTGATTTTATTTTTTTCCAATTCTATAGAGTATTGCTATTTGTAGAAGAGAATTAGTGGGCACTTGAGTAAATTATCATTATGATTAATTGGAGCATTTCTACAATTAGGCAAAAAGTAACATACTAACAAATTGAAAAGATCTCTAAATATGTCAACTTCTTTCGACAGTATATAAAAGAATCATATTGCTTTGGCTCTTCAAAAATAAAATGCAATGGAAAATTTGACTGATATCCCTAAACTAAAATAAAATGTTAAAAAAAAGCTATAATTCCTCTAATGAAGATGCGAGGTTATGAATAGCTATTAATATATGGGAAGGACTTGTAACGTTGGACAATTGCAATTTTTCCTGTTCTTTGCCTTCTGGTTACGAATGTCATACTTCTGTAATTACTGTACTCATAATTTCTCAGCATGGCAATGATCCAGTCTGCTGACAAGCTGATGAGGTTAGCACATCAGGGCTTGGAGATGTATGAAAGTCCCATGTGGATCCTTCCTCAGTACATCCCATGCAAATGCAGATTTTTGTGATGTGGCACCTAAAGCTGCTGTGCTCAGGTGGCCGCTCCTGCCAGCACCAGCAATGTCTGCTTTGTGTTGTGTGTCTTGCTGAAAACAAAAGCCACCACAGTTGGTGGCTGACCCCCTACCAAAAGCTGGATGGGGGGGTCAGTCAGAGAGAGGGGATGGAGGTTTGTGCTCCCACCAGCTGGCACGCTGTTCCCAGCTCTCCAAAACCACCACAAAGGCTGCCAGGGAATGTGTGTTTCCGCCTTTGCCATCACTGACAAACCTTGGGTAAACACCTCCCTCTGCTCCTCCTGACAGACACATACATTTTGCCCCCACGTATCTTAATTCCTTCTCCTTTTAACTATCAGCAAGCACAGAAATGTGCAGAAGTGCACTGAAATCAGCCATTTCACGGAGTTTTTCATGGCACTAAGCATCAAACTAAGCTGAACTCATAATTTAATTCAAGAGATAAAAATTTTCTTATTTGAATGAATTGTGGCCTGAAACTGCAGCTCTCAAAGCGTGTGATTAAAGTTCCTGCTTGCTTTTCGGAAGGGCCTTATCATATTAGGGAGTCCTGCTCAGAGCCCTGTTAGCATGCACCTGTCCAACAGCAACACCTGAGACCAAGCCTTGCTGGAAGGCACTGTGGTACCAGTTGTTCCTTGAGAAGCCTCCCAGGCACGAAGACACCCACGGAGTGTCTGTATTTCATGGAAACAAAAGCCACAGTGAATGCCAGAAACCCGATTCAGAGGAATGGATCTACAGGCACAATCTGATCAGCTTTTTGCATCCTTCATGGGATTGAAGCTAGTAATTCCCAAATCAAAGCCAGCATCTCCTGGTGCTAGCTCTAGTGCCTGGCCTTAGCTTTTCAGGTCCCCAAAACCTAGTGATAGTGCTGAAATGCAAACAACTGACCAGGAACAATGACACTTGGGCCCACAGTGCTTGGTTTTCAGGGCATGTTGCAAAAGCCTTGCTGAAACAATAAAATGTAGTGAATGAACATAAACTGGGAGAGCACAAACCTGGGTGCAAAGATAATCTACCCCAATATCTTTGTAAATCTGTTGCAGGGATATTGGGGCACCCCAAAATTTGCTAAAAGCCAGATAGCCCTTCCCCTTCCTGTCCTTACTCCAGCACACACTGCCCACCTCTTGTCTGAGACGGGATGTTCTCTGCAGTGCGTCCCTCACTGTTCTCCCTTCTCTCAATCCACTTACAACCACCAGAGAGATGAAAATTATATTTAGGGAGACTTTTCTAGCGCAGAGGCAGAATTCACACAGAGCCTTGCTCCACAATATTTTTCTGGCTGTGGGCAGGCTGTGATAATCCTCGTATTGCAAGACACTCGGCTTTGGCTCCCCGTAATTTGTGCAAACTTAATGGAGGAGCGTTGTAGAACATATGTTTGGCTTAATATAGGTTCAAGAGGTTTTTTAGTCTAATGTACTAAAATAAAATCCAGGACACCTTCACAGTAAATAAGATTGACAAGTTTTTCATTTTTTAATAATATGAGGCTAATTGAGCCGTAGTGGTCACAGCACATTGTATTTCCTGGTAATTAATTGCTAGCTGCAATAGTTGACTGCATAAAACTATGCCTCGGGCCATTAACCCCAGGTCATTAGTACTCAAGGAAATGTCTAGTGAAGGTCATTATTACTGCTGCCACATAAGCTATTGTAATAGAAAAGAGTTGGCATGATCTTTTCAAGAACCCATTTTCCCTGTTCTAGTCTCATTTCAGATAACTGGGTGCGAAGGCTGTTCCCAATTATTCTGCATTTACATTCACTTTCAGGGGGTGAGAGTTTGCTGAGAGGTTGTTCATTTAGCTTTATGTGGCCTGAAATGTTGGCCTTCCCAAAGGATTGACACAGGTTTGTGCTGTCAATCCCAGGGGGATGGACAACGACCGAATGAAAACCCAACAGATCCCTTGTGTTGGCTTCTTTAGCAGCAGGGCACAGACTCTGGGTGGTTGGCTGTGGGTAAATGGGGCAGTTGTTGTACCATGTAGAACCAGTGGTGTTTGTGCCCTGATATCTCTGCTTTGGATTGGGTTTCCAAGGTTTTGGGGATGGACCAAAATCAGCCTTCTCATGTAAAACAGCCTTTCTTTTGGTTATCCTGTCATCTCTGGAGGGGCTTGCAATTCCCAAATCAAGAAGGAGCCATAGGGACACTTGTGTTTGTGCTGTCCCTCAAACTGCTCTGTAGGTCAGAGTCCCCAGAGCAGCAAAATTATATTGCTACTGAAAATTAAAATTAAAAAACAAGAGTTGTGAGGACTAATTTATTTCCTCCCCTGGTGTAGTTGAGAATTCCTTTTTTGGTTTTTTTTTGTTCAAGACAAAGTGCTAATGGAACAAAAAAAAAATAATGAGAAACATTTTTAGTACTTTCCTTTAAAAAGATATTAATAATAATATAATAGCTCTTATTTACTACCTTAAAAACAGTTTTATGTTGAATGCTGTTTTCTCTAATCATGTGTTTAAAATAGGGTGAGTATTTTGCAGAGACCAAAGTCTTTGAATCAATATTATGAGGCTGCTGGCTCTAATGATGTTGTGAGGAAGCACTTCAGCTCTAAATAGACAAAATTACAGACTGAACAAGATACAGCAATGGCACAAGAAAAAGGATGGGGAAGTTTTGTAATCTGCTGATATTCCTAGCAGTGTTTGGGTTTTTTCTTCCCCATTTCAAAATTTTGGTTTGGAGTCTGGAGTTAAATAATCTATATGAAGAGACCTATTTTGCCCTCTTGATCAATACAGAAACTTCTTTTGTCACCATCCTTATATAAGCAAAGGCTTACTTGTTCCGAGTCCCCCGCTGATGGAATACCTGTCTTCAGCTCTCTTCCTCTGGATCTAATAACATTCACTGTCTTGCAAGAAATAATAAACTAACCATGCTGCTTATATTGGTTCCAACACAAACGTTTTTGTATTGTGGGAATGTTTTGAGCTATTCTCCCATCAAAGCTGTGCTACTAGACTTCTTTGGTCAGGCACGGCTTAGGTCAGTTTAGGGAGTTTCTGATTTTCGGATGTCCCACTTAAATTTGAAGATCTAAATAAAGAATCATCCATATGATGTTTCTGTGAGAGCTTTGATTCACCAGTAGGAATTAAACCTGAGCTGCAAAAGTCCAGAGGTGCCTGGTTTCTTGGACATGGATCCTGTTTTGAATGTTCCTGTTTGGTTTGTCTCTCTTTAGGGATTACCCCTTCCAAATACAGGTTACAACATTAACTTTCTACATTTCTTCCAGGAAAATGCATCTGTGCTCATATTGCAAATAAAATGTGTCTGCGGTGGCTAACCATGAATATACTTGGGGGGAAGAGGAGGAAATGAGTGTTATCCACTTGCATGATGAAATGTAAACTGATTGCAGAGTTACTGAATATTTTAAGACTGTATGACCCACAGACAAATTGAAAAACCCAGCAGTTTTGTACATGATGGGAGTAAGGAACAAATCCTATTTGAAATCATCACCATTGTCCATGTATAATAAAGTAGGAGTGGCTTAATTGCCAAAGCTTTTGCAGATTGAATAATATAGTAATCTCTTATGAGAGTCAGTTTTAATTTTTAATAATCTTTAATTAAATAAGCATTCACAACACATTTGGTATTCGTGCATTAGCACAACAGTCTCTGGGGAGTCAGTATCATTCTTTCATATGCAGGCTGGTGTCAATTGATTTTCCATGGTCAGTAGCTGTAGTTGAATCTGTTTAAGTTCCATAAAACTTCCCTCATTGCACAAAACCATTCCTGTCTGAGGGAGAAGGAGTTGAGCTTTCTTCTCTTAGGATCATGCTGGGAATAGAGTGTAAATCCATATTATTCTACTTATCTCCATGACATTTCCAATTTCTACAGATGCAATCAAAAGAATTTGTCTCATTGATCTTCAAACTCTTTGACAATTTCACACTCTGAGCTGAGTGGTGTGAGCTGTTCAGTCGCCCCATTGCTTTTCATCAATAAAAGTTTTTACCTAGATCAAGACAGCACGTTTGCTGCATATGAGCTATGAATCTTGAAGATTGTTATTGGTTTACTGGTGGAATATTTATCTTCAAACTGAAATGAATTCTTAGATGAGTCATTGCACACATACCCTCTCCTGATATTTTTAGGTGCTAAAGTCACAATTTCAACTAGGCTGGGTTGGGGAAAATTGTCCATAATATTTCGGATGTACAATTAAAGTGCCATCTGCCTCTGTGATGCAGCAGATGTATAATTGATATTCACTGCTGATTTGCCTCTTGATTTTCTGCAGACATTGAATGCTGTAATTGTTTATACAGTATGATCCTGAATACCCATGTGAGAATTTTCTTCCTCTCGTGTTCCTAACAGAAGTATCACTACCATCCTCAATACTCAGGAGATGGATTCATTAAAAGATAATTTGCAGACAGCTAGGCTAAAATCTTACAGAAATCTAGTGAGTAAGTAAAAAAGCAAGTTCTCAAAAGGAGTGGCTTATTCCCATAGGATCGTGGTCTAATATAGGAGAGCTTGTTGGGAAAACATATAATGCTGATGCAAAATCTGGTTGCCTTTGTACATTGATTGCAATGCAGGTTGTAGCTAGGAATAAAAAAAAAGAGTTATTTTATTTTCTGCTCCTTTTTTGCAAAGATAGAAACCTTCTTCAGGGGAAAAATTTTATGTAGAGTAAAACCAAAAGGTCAACTGTAACATCAAAAGAACTATCTTCTCTAAGGCAAAGACAATTTAATAAAAAACAGAGATAGAAACCACAGCAGTGAATTCTGAGCAGATGGGAAAACAGAGATATGCTACTTTTTCTTTTTTTTTTAATGCACTGT
The DNA here is from genome assembly GCA_013399195.1 of Dicrurus megarhynchus. Taxonomy (NCBI): domain Eukaryota; kingdom Metazoa; phylum Chordata; class Aves; order Passeriformes; family Dicruridae; genus Dicrurus; species Dicrurus megarhynchus. The sequence goes on along the minus strand of VXAD01010121.1, from coordinate 2,553,520 downwards.
CTTTCCAGTTCAAAATTCAATCAGTAAAATCTTGATCAATCAGCAGGTGTTAATTTTACCCTATGACTGGTTTCTAAAGTTCTTCTGAGAATACTCTAGGCCTGAATCTGCTCACGCTGAAATAAAAGCAAGATGTGACCAGTCACCTCAGTGGCAGGAGGTTAGTGGCTCTACTTGATATTGCTGCCCTTCTTTTTGACAGCAGTGGCTTTTAAGCACATTAGTTAAACCCACTATGAAGCGGCAATGATTGTCCAGGGCTTTGCATTTGCTCCAAAGGAAAGAAAAATTGGTGATATAGAACCTGAATCTGGCTTTGCTGCAAGTGACATTTTGAATGATTGTTTCTTAAGCCCATGCCTGGCTCCCAGGAAAAGTCAGCTCTCTGGGCACACAGAGAAACCAGTTGCGTTGCAACTCGTTCCCTTTCTTGTGAGGCATTGGCTGTACTCAGTGTAATTCAAAAGAATCCCCCTTGTTTTCCCAAAGCTGAATCCCCTGTGTTTTCCCAAGGCTGAACAGTTGCTCTCATGTCTGAGTCTCTAATGGTAGCAGTGTAATTGTAGGTAAGGGATGTCATGCTGGTGGTTACAGCGTGTCACTCCTGAGGCAGTCTAAGCAAAGGACCGAGTGAAGGGCTGAGGGTGCAGCAGATAGAAAGCACAGGGGATGCAGAGGATGGTTTGGGGAGGGGAGATGGAGTCAAATCCAAGCGAATGAGGTGCAGTGCACTCCAGATCAGTCTGGTTCTGTTCAAGTTTTCTTTCACATCTCTGCTGCTTGGTGCAGGAATCCACCAAGTTAAAGAGAACCAGGGAGGCAATGCAGGAGAATCTGACTATGTTAATGCTGTTGAACATTTGCAGGAGGGAGAGGAACTGCTTTTCTCCACGAGTCATTTAGTCACAGCCTTGATGGGTGCTCTGGGATAAACACAAACAGAAATCCAGCTATAGAACCATGTATGGGTAATTTTACCCACCTTTCTTCTTGTTGAGGTCTAATTGGGCTCTTCAACATGGAGAGATGACAAGATGTGAAGGGAAGACATTTCAGACTGTCGCTCCTGTGTTCTTGAAGATTTAATTTGATTTTATTTTAAAATTTTATTTCCTGTATCTTTCTCTCATTCATGTAGCAAGCTTTTGGATATGTTTATTGAATAAACATTCATCTTCAGGTCTGGCTTACACTTACTGAGAAGGTCATCTCTGAAGGGGAGGTTGCAGTCTCACAGCAGATGTAGTGCAGTGCTTGGGTTGAGCAGACAAGAAATTAGGAGGCATTATGATAGAGAAGAGTATGAGGAGTGGACAGGACTGTGATTAAACAGGGCTGAAACTTGCTCAGATATGGAGGCAGCACGAAACTGGGATCCCAGATCTTGTGAGCAGAAGGTTGAGCACCTCCCTGTGCAAACTCAGCAATACCACTGTCTTGCTGCTACCCACTTGTCTGAAGTGTGGCTTATTCTCTTAATTGCACTGTGCTACATATAAATAAATCAGCCACAGAGAAATTGGTTTTGCATATTAGTCACTGGCTGGATGAAGAACTCAGTTCCTGTTAACACAAAATGAGTATTCTATCACTGTTTAATTCACATGCTTCAAAATGAAACTCCAAAGACAAATTTAGGCTTTTATTCATATCAAAAGGTCAAAATCAACCTTCACTGGTTACTTACCAGGTTTGCCATTCCTAAAAATGACTTGAATATATGGAACTGCTTTATTTTCGGTAGCATGAAGAGATTATAGCAGTGGAAGGGAGAGCTGCAGTGCCCGTTTGGGAGTGGGAATTCAGGAGGATGCTGGCTGCAGCTTCTGCAGCATGTTTGTGTTTGTATAGGACAGGTGTTAGGAAAAGTGGAGAGCTCATCCTTGGAGCAGGGGTGTAGAACACAGGACTCCTGTCACCCAGCTGGGTGCTTCCCAAACCAGGAGACTTAGGGAAAGCAGAAAGATTTGCCTTGTGGATCCTTCCCTTCCCCTTCCCCTTCCCCTTCCCCTCCCCTCCCCTCCCCTCCTCTCCTTGTGGATCCTGGGGGAGGTGCTCTGGGACACCTTGATACGGGGCCCTCCTGGGAACTCACACCCTTGCAGGCCAAGGAGAGCCAATAATGGTGATTTCCGTCTTTGGGGGCAAAATCTCCATGGAAAACAAAACAATGTATGTGGGGGGATGTTTGGTAGGTTAATGGCACCTACCAGCCCTCCAAACAGCAGCTGCCCATCAGCAGCTCTGGTGACACTTCCTTCCTCTGAAGACATCACATGGAGGTGGCAACACACATTCATCAGAAGCTTTTAAAGTTGTTTTGGCCCTATGCAGCACTGCTGAGTTTATTTGCTGTGCTAACCAATTGCAGCCTGTGATTCCCATTGGACTTCCAAAAATATGTGAGCAACCCTAGGGGACTAGTGCCTTGTTCCCCCAGGCAGTGGGCTGGAAAGGCCTCCTTGTGGGAAGAAACAAGTTTTCTCTCCTCAAAACCTCTTCTGGTACAGCTTTGTTCGATTCAGTTCTGGTCCTGTCAGTCTAAATAGGAAGGCAGCTTCCCCTCAGAGAAGCATTCAAAGCTTCACGTGAAGTGTCTTAATTTTTGTCATGTGGAGCTGTGCGTGGCAGATATGAGCTGCAGCGTGTACAAAGGCACCACAGTGAGAGAAACCACAGTGAGGGCTTCCAGAGCACAACATCTGGTGGGGGAGTCTGCAGTGATTAGAAAAAGGGTTGTGTTATTGCCAGAATCAAATTATCTGAAGGTGTCCTGCTGTTAAGCAGCAAGTACAAGCTGTACCGAGTTCTAAATTGGTGAGTACAAGAGAGATACTATTAGATCTTTCAATCTCTCTTTGGGTTAAGTTGGGTTTTGTCAATATCCTCATCTAAAACCTAATGCAACATGTCTCAAGACACAGGCCATGGCTGAAACAAATTTTATTTTTGCTTCTACACATTAATATTCTGTTCCTCAGTTTTGGGGAAGGTTTCCCATCAGAGTTTTCCCTTAGGAGTTTGAAGGGCTTTGGTGAAAAGCATAAATCGATGGCTCACTTGTCCTAGCAGGTCTCTGTCTTTCTTACAAATAATCCCTTCTAGTTGTGGGGGAGAGAATCCTTCACAGGACAGAAGTCAAGATAACTGTAGCTGAAAATTAATTTTGCAGGGAATTGGAATAGGATTCTGTGGGATGATCTTTGTCGTCCAAGGGATCAGACCAGTTAGGTGTTACCTGCATCCCAGCTGAGATGCAGTCTCTGACCATGTGGATGCTCCCCTTCTGCTCTCAGTGCTCTTCTTTGACATTCTGTGTGAATTGATTTTCCTTTGTTTTGCAGCAGATAAAATTTAACTCCTGGGTGTCAGCTGAAGAACAGTAACCCCAGCTGCTTCAAATCCAACAGTTAAAATAGTCCTATCATTCCCTATTGCAGTATCCATGCAACTATCTGAAAAACCCAGAAATACCATGTTTGGAAGATATATCTAAGTTTTTAGCACAGGATGAGGCATCACCGGCAGTGGCAGGTAGATTTGCTCCTCCTGCTAGGAATTCACTGCTATCTCTCTTCCACATCCCAATAATCAACCAGGGCCATCTAAAGCTTATTCCCTCACCCACAACTGTGCACCTCTATGTTACCCTCTTGCTGCTGTGTTTGCACCATTGTGGCACCTGGGCTCTTGTTAGAGGCAGGAGCTTTATTCTATCAGAAACTTTGCAAACATGGTAAAAAAATTAGTATTTCCTTTTCATCCTCGATTCCAAATCTTTTAGATCACTGTAAATTGGACATTTGTCTCCCTTGGCTGGTAAGGATGACTGCTCCGTTGCAGGTTTTCCTCTGGGGAAATTTATAGGAAGATTTAAATATGAAGTGAATGGCCCCCTTTAAAGTTGCATACGCTAAAGGAATGTGACTTATGAATCCTGTTAGCAGTAATGGCTGCATGAGAATATCAAACACTTAGTCAAATCAAGATTTTGCTGTGATGCATCTTCCACTAGAAGGGTTGCTATAAATTTTTGAACTGTGCCAAACATTTTTATGTACCTTGGGTGTGCAGGCTATGTTTGATGCTTATAGAAGTTGAGTCTGTTTTGCCTTTGTTGCTGGCTACTGAAGGAACACATGCATGTGTTGGTGTAGCTGAACAGAATTAAAACTCATCTGGTTTGCAGTCTCAACAACAGAGAATGCTGCTGCCTGCAGTAAAAACAGGAGATTAATATTAAACTGCACATAAACCATCAAACTTGTGTTGGGAAGATACCAGTGTTATTTGCATAATTTCTAGTGGCCAACATAGGTGACACCTTCTGGATAGAGCAGATTCAGTGGAGAGTAGCGATGTACTTGAAAATTGCATGTATGAAATATTTATATAAAACTTTGCTTCGTGCAGTGAATATTTGAACAATCAAAAATCTGTTCACTGTCGCTTTCTGGCCTTGGGCTAAGCTGAGGGGCTGGCTTGAGGATGGTGCTGGATGCAGCCTGCCAGCTGAATAGTACCTGTGGGATCATGCTGGAACAGATGGGAAGACCAGCAAGCCTAGAGGACTGTCATGGTCTAACCCCAGCCGACAACTCAACCCCACACAGCCACTCACTCACTTCTTCCCAGCGGGACTGGGGAGAGAATTGGAAGGGTAAAAGTGAGAAAACCCATGAGTTAAGAACAATTTATTGATTGCAATAAATAAAATAAAATGAGATAATAAATTTTGGATCCTACAAGGGACCTGGAGAGGAACTTTTTCCAAGGACATGTAGTCATAGAACAAGAAGCAATGGCTTTAAAATAGCAAAATTTGCCTGTGGAGATTCCTGTGACTTCTGGTTGTTTTGTGGGTTTATTGTCTTTGAAGAAAAGTCTTTGTTTTAGTGTCATAATAATTGCTTGACCACTGCAGAGATTTTAGGGCTTCTGCAAACTGTGGGAGCACCAGAGTGGTCTCAGGGGCTCAGCCTGTCCCTCAGCACCTTTCTGAGCTGGGGCACAAGTCTGCAGGTTTGTTTGGATATCAAACAGTCTGTCTTAATGATGAGGCCATTTCACAATGCACCAGTGATATGGAAACTCTTGTGGCTAGATCTGAAGGAGATTTTAAAGCAAATTCTCCAACACTACGTTAAAAAGTATGGAGGGGAAGCAGGGAGCTGTGATTACACATTTTGTTCATTTTTCCCAGCAGGGCTAAAGAGTTTAGTTTCTTTCAGGTTGCCCACTTGAATCCCGCTGAATCAGGACAGAAAATTACTGAATGCATGAGAGGAGTGCAGTAATCATTTGGGGTCAGTGAGCTATAGATTGCAATATTTGGCAGAGTTATTGCTCTTGCCTGCGAGCCACAGCCGTGTCCCCTGCTGCACCCTCCCGGAGAGGAGGGACAGGCTGCTCTGCATTTCTCTCCCTTGGCCTTCCCCTTGTGCCCCCTGGGTCATCAGCCCTTCCTACCTGCTGAAGCCTTTCACCGCTGCCTTAATGATTATTTTTAATCAAAGAGATCAGAGTTATTTTTCCCAGTTGTCAGTTTGGTTCTTGTCATGCTGCTGATCATTGCAGCTCACTGAGAGGATGAAAATAACCATCCAGGTCGTGAAGTTTAGACATAGGAAACCTGATTAGCCAAGGTAACCCGCTTTATTTGATTTGATGCTTTATTTTTTTCCCGCTGTCTCTGCATTCTATGAGGTATTTTACTTTGGCTTCCCCACTGCAATCTACCAATAACTCAATGACAGGTCCCCAGTCTTGCTCCTTTTTAAGTTTTTTTAAGCTTCTGCATGCTAGACTTGAATTTTGAGGACCTGTTTTCAAGTACTGGCATGTATTTTCTGTATGCCCTTGGGCAGTCTCCTTCACTTCTCAGAATATTCATGGTTTTGTAAAAGGGCTCAAAATCCTTTTTGCAGGACCACTTTGCCATCTCCAGTGTGCCAGGTGCTTTGGAAGACCACTAATTCAGTAATGAGAGAGAGGAGAAATAAAGGTAACTGACCCATGCACAAAGATGAACACAAAACCAAAAAAAGGAACTCTTGCTGGACTGGATTCCAACTCTGCCTCCTCACCAAGGACAACTTGTGTGAGCAGGGGTTCATTCCACAATGAGTGAGCCCCAGGCTGCTGCTCGCCATGGAAGATGGGACTCCAGGCTCCCTAAAACCATTAATTAGTTGGAACTGAGGCTCGCACTCTTGCTACCATGACTCAGTCTGTAACAGCAGTGGGAACTTTCAAAGTCAACTTTATGACCATACTCTGCCAGCCTGCTTATTAATGATATGCAAATTATAGAAGTTCAAACATTTGCATTTAATGCTCATAGCTGTTTCTTTGATTGCTAATGATGTTGATTCACAAAGAAAAAGCTTTCTAAAATAAAGAGACTATTTCATGTACCACACCAAAAGCAAATGAAAGGATGTTGCATACAGCATTTTTTTGGTCATGTTAAGCCCTGTCCAAACACCTCAGGACTCATAAATTAGGTGGAAATGAAATGTGATTTACCAGCTAATGAGATGGACTTTAATTTTTAAACAGAATTATAACTTAGAGCAAACAATAAACAATAAACATGCACATTTAGTCATGAACTCCTGTCGTGAATTTCACTGCACAGTTGTCACAGATCTTTATTATTTATTCATGTTACAAGGTCAGCACGGCCACTGCCCACCTCCTAAAAGACTCATTCCTGGAGCAAGTTGTCCCCCTCTAAACTTTTGGTGTGAATTACCTTTGCTACCCATCCTTGCAACCAGACACCTTATGAAAGACAAAATGCCAGGCTTCTGACATAGAAAAATGTTGTCAGAACTTTTTACAAGGGGGAAAAAAAAGATTTTTTTTTTCCCTTGAATTGCTTTTTCAGACAATGAAACATCACTTGACTTTTTGTAGGCAAGTTGTTCACAGGGTTGAATTCATCTGGTCTGATCATCCGCTTTCCAGTGAAAGCCATAAAAGGAAAATTGCTATGTCTAGGGCACTGAACTGTTTTGGAGAAAGTACCTGAAAACTGGACAGATTGTGGCTTTGAAGTATCCACTTCCCTTTCCTGCACCATAAAGGGAATGCAGTTAAAGCTAAAAGAGATGGATCCACTCTTGGAAATTTCTAGGTTCGGCTCCTGATCTCTTCCTGACAGGTTTTTGTAGAGGTATGATCCTGCAGAAACACAAACTGCACTTGCAGCACTGTCTCAGTTCTAACATTTCTTCCTGGAGTACGAGGCTCAGCATCAGCACAGCAATGCAGTTTGTCCTTGTGAATAATTTAGGCAATTGAATGTCTGACTGGTAACTCCAGTGTTTACTCCTCATAAAGATGCCATCTGTCCAAAATGTGTCCTCAGACTTCACCATGTCCCTGGTTTACAAGGAACCTGGCTAGTCAGGTGTGTGGGGGCATGCATACAAAGATGATGGGTCAATGGATAATTAGGAAGAGAGGAAATTTCATTGAGATAAAGAATATGAATTTTAAAAAGTGGAGAAAAAGCTCAACAAGGCTGATCAGCAGATCTTGATGATTCAGCTAGGTCCAGCCTATTTGAAGTTTATATTATCAGACAAACAGAGGAAAGGTTTATCCCCAGATATTCTTTAGAACCTCTACAAACAATATTCTACATCTGAAATAAAATGATGACACTTGGGACTTTAAGTACTGATGCTATTACTTGAGAAATGCAACTGCATCAGTTTTGTGCTATGTACAATACAGAATTTTGCTTGGAAATTTAGAGACGTTTTGCTCTTCATAATGTTGTCTTTGTCTCTTATGACACTTTCAATCTCTTTGTAACACTATATTTTGCTGTGAAAAGGCTAAAAACCTGCAACAATAAATATTAATAAATGGAAACTGGATCAGGAAAGTTGTCATGGCAGACAGCCAAGTTACAAAAGATTGTCTGCTTTGACTCTTACACAATGATATTGAGAAAGGTACTGTATAAACTATTTTCTGGCTTAAATTAAATAGTAATCTGGATGTCTGCAGATAGAAAACACTGTCAGGATTGACATGGCTCTTGGGGCCTTTTTTTTTTTAAATCTATTTTGACAAATATAAAACAGAGAAATAATACCAGCAGTGCAAACAAGGAATGCAGAATAACATTTCTTCTGTGATTTTAAGCAGGGTTTTTATACAGAAACTCTCAAAGGAGTTGAGATTCATGGGCAACCTCAGTAAGATACATATTTTAGTGGCAGTCAGCAAATGCACCATTTTGCCATAGGATAAACAAAGCAAAAAACAGCAAAGATGCTGGGTTTTTTTAGTAGAGGAAAATGTTTACCCTGTTTTGGAGGAATTGACATGCTGAGGTACTTCACTCTTCCGTTCCTCCTGAGGAATTCTTGGAAGAAAGGCCTGGCTTGGATTTGTAGGTGGATGTGCCCATGAATCTTGATGTGCATGGTCAGGTGAGCTGCCAGCCTACTGCAGATGCACTTGCTGTGCAGCAACTGCAATGTATGGATTGATTTGAACCTTTCTGTAAGAAAAAACTTCTCAGACCACCTGGACACAGCTCTGGTTTGCATTAGATTCAATGTTATTTAAAGAGAGTGTAAGCAACTGGGGGAAAAAAATTGACTGCATGTTAGGCCAACCTCAAAATAAATCTGCTTCTGCAGAATACTAAAATCTGAAGAAAACTGAAAGATTAATTGTCAGAGATTCCTTTAAGTCACTGAGGCTGGGGCCCACATCTTCTAAGAGGCAGCTCATATGTTCAGACACTCCATTAGGATAGCTGTATGTGCAGCACAGCTTTATGTTACCACCATCACTGGGGATTTAGACAGTGGAGCTGAGAGATGCTCCAGGCAGGAGGCAACTTCTGTAGGCAAAACTAAACCCCATTGATGGTATAATTAACGTGCAGTGAGTGAGAGGCAGCAACCTGGTCACAGGCATCCAGATCCTCTTGAGATGCCTCAAGATATCCAAGGCATCCATTCACTTTTGTCAGGTAGATGTGACCCAGGATCAGAAGGACACCTCTGCACCTCTAGAGTAGCAGCTGTAAAGTTCTAAAGGGCAGCTCAAATGGACCTACACCTCTGTGTGTGGGCACATGGGCTGTGTTCAGAGGGTTACTGTCTGGTAAAAGGGGAGTTGAGAAACTGCAGACTTGCTCTTAACCATAAACCCACAGGCTTTGAGGACATCTTCCGAGGTGCGGGTTAGCTGGCTCTAATTTGCAGTTGCCCAGGTACTGGTGGTTCTGTAGGTGCATTTCTGTGCCAACCTTGTCTTGCAGTCTGGGCTGAGGCTTAAGTTTGCATCCTTGGGGCCATGGCAAGGTACCAGAACCATTCTGACAGATCAGTGTTGATGCACATCTCTCAATCCTTGAAATAACTCAGGACAAGGTTGTATCCTGGTTCTGTGCAACCACACAGAGGGGTGTGCCACAGGTTAGACTTAGGGAATAAAGACAGCTTTTCCAGTATTTTCTCATTCTACTCTGTATTGGAGTGAGTGGGATGGGAAACGATGGAATGTGAAGAAAAAGGATGCGACTTACACCTAAGAGAAAAAGCAGTAGATAAAGTGATGTTTCTGAGTCTTAGTCCCCAGCTAGAGCAGGGCAGCTGAATGCTAACCTATCTCTGGGAAGAATGGATGGAGCTTAACACAACCCAGCCTTGGTGAACACATACAAGTTACCCTCACTGCCCTCTTTCCTGGCTTTATTAACACTTTCACATGTGTGTGTTTATTAGCTTTGAAAGAGGCTATTAGTAACCAGGAAATACATGGCAGGAAAACAGAAACCATGTCACGTGGTTTAAGAATGGTGCTGAGCTGTTATAACTTCATTGTAGCTTTTAAACCATTTTTTCGTGCCACCTCTGCCCATGCTACAAGCAGGACAGAGCTGCACCGCGGCACCTCCGAGACACAGAATTCGTGTTGCGTTGGTGTGAGCCACTAACAGGATTCCAGGACAAAGCACTTTAATCTATTGCTAAGTAAGTGACAAGGTAGTAATATGGTTTGAGGACAGGACACAGCTAACATGCTACTTCTGCTCTTCAAAGACTTAGTTTTATAATCCTCTGCAAAAGTCTTTGTTCAGGTTTCTGGAAGTATTTTGTAACTGCCCACACCTGCCTTGAAATATTGTTTCAAGCCACTGTATCTGCTGCAAAATTCAGTCTATAATTAGTTATGCTTTCAGTCTCTGAATTACCATATAATGGTGTGTTGTGTTGGAGCTGTAACTATTAGCTTTTATATTTCAGGAGGGTAATGGCTAATGGCTAATGGCTAATGCAATTTAAAGAACCGATGAAGTTGTCACCAGAAGATCAGTAGTTTTATCACCATCACTAGATAAAACTCCCGAGCTTGCATACGACATCTGGTCGGGTATAGCGTGTCAGCCCCCTGTCTGAGTCAGGGATAATGGATACTTCCAGCCTCATTTCAACCCCACAAGCTTCAGTGCTTATGTGGGAATATATTGCCCTGCTGTCTGGTGGTCGTGGTGTGGTGTTTGTGAGCTGGTGGATTTTCCTGGCGTTTAAACCATTTCTGCTTATGTGGTTGAGGTCTACTGTGATTTAGGACTTAACATTTTCCTCACCTCAATAGTATACTGGGGCATTCAAGTTGGATAAGTCTGAATCTCTTCTTTACACAGTAATAAACCAATCTCTGTTTGGAACACTTGGTTGGGAATTGCCTGAAATATTGCAGTGCTTATAAATCTAAGTGAGCCTAGGATCCCTTTAAAACAGAAATAGAGCTACTCAAATACAGACTCTCATCAGTGCAGCTGGAGTGTGACTAGATGAGTTGCAGCCTAAACTCTGTTGATTAGGCTTCAAAGGCCATGATGGGAGTCTCGGACAATTTGCTCAGATGCTCAGCCCTATGCTGAGGATTGTAATCTTAGGTGACATAGATCCTGTCATTGATGAGATTACCAGACTGGAAGCTCTTTCTCCACCATTAACTCATTAAAATGGGACATTATTACTGCACTGCTTTATATTGTGTTCTGTTGAAAGGGGTTCTGCTTATTTCTGTTTTTCCATCATGGTATCAATATGACCTGTCTGGATGCCCAAAGACTCAGCCTAAAGAAGACTTTGAATTCTTCCCCAAAACATATTCAAACCTGAGGTCTAACAGTGGTGCTGAGTGTGATGTTTAAGGTCCTTACTGCAGCCCAGTGAGACTCACACAAGTGTCTCAATCTGGGAAATGGAGATCTGGAAAATCCACTTTGCTGAGCTGTTACCTTCACTTTCTGCTCAGTATGAGCTGTCAGCTGCAGTGAAAACGTGTGTGGTAAATGGGCAGAGAATCCGATATTGTATGAAAAATCTGATACTGTATGAAAAGAATCTGATGTTGTATGAAAAGGGAAGGCTGGAATCACACCTGTTTTATTGTTCTGCCTCCAACACAATAGGAAATGGGGATATACTGCATTGAGTAAAACACAGCTTCATCTTGTCCCTTGCTCAGGGACCCTGGCAGAGCTGCTGGGTGGGTGACAGTGAACATCACTCTTCACGCTCACAGCTGTGGCTTTGCAGGGCCAGATCATGGACTGCCAACTCGCCTCTTTTATGCAGTATAAATAATGAAATAAAAAGGCTGATGCTTTCACAAATGATTTAGAAACTTTATTCCCTTGTAGCTCAAAGAAAAACAGGCTGTTAAATTGCTGTATAACTCATGGAAATATTGTCCCTTTGACATCAGTTGGTTGTATTAAGCAAATATCCTGGAGGTGTTAACCTTGCAGTCAATGGCACTTTGGCTTCTAAATGCCTTTGTGAGTCCATTGATACCAGCTTTGTAGGAAGAGTTAATGTCTTCTACTAAAGCAAACGATATCTGAGGGAAGGAGAAGAGGCTTTGGGGCATATAAGCCATTCTTCAGGTCATCTGTATTGTGATTCTAGACCTTAGTTTCAAAGTGATGCACGAGCCGTTCAAAATGTCATTCAGTGAAAAGATTTACGATGTCTGACTTCCCTCTCCCCTTCCCTTTTTACTGCTGGTGTAAATCAGAAGTAGTTCAGTGGAACTAGGCTGTGTCAAACTGTCTGAGAGACATGGGCAGTGCAGTATATTCTGGTGCTTGCGTGGAGAGAGACAGTAACTCTTACTTTCTCAGTACATCTTGAAAGATGTCGGACAACCCTTAGCTCCCTGTCCTTTGCTTTTCTCTAGTGATCTCAAAATACAGAAAAGTTGATAATTCCAGTAGAAAAAATTTAAAAAGTGCCCTTTGGCTGGAAGACGGAAGCTGAAGAATTTCTTTTAAAATACTGAACGCTGCTAAGTAAAACCATGGCTATTTTTACCAAATACTGGCTTTTTGGAAGCTTAATTATCTTCATTCTGCTCACAGAAATCAAAACGATACTTGTTGGCAGGATGGACCTAAAATAAAATCTAGTTGCTGTACTGACAGCTGTGAAAGATTTGGATGAACCAACTTTTTTCCTTTTTTACTTTTTTCTTTTTCCCTTGAAGCAATTATAGATATGTTCTGTGACCTGACCTTATCTTTCTCTGGCTTGTCTGTGTACTGCAAGGCTTGTCACAAGCTGCGTGGGTCTCTGCTAGCTGTGCATGCACAGGCTGCAGGGCTAAATGCAAGCTCTGTGTCCTATCTTGTTGCCAGGGAACAGTGACGAAGAAGTGCCTGAGCTAAACTCAAATTTTGGATCTTTGCAATGAGCTGCTGATGTGACCTTGGGCAAGCAATTTGTGTGGGGTGAGATTCCTCTCTTCCAGTGTCAGGCTCTCTGTAGTTACAACTGCGACTTCAGTTTGGTGAAGGACTCTGCCTGTGGGCGGGGTGAGTGAGAGAGGGAGACTGAGTCACTATTTTAGAGATTCGTCTAAAAATGGAACAAACTTCCCACTGGGGAGATCTGATTCTCTCCAGCTACAGTGTGAGCCCAGACTGGCACCTTAGACACTTTTATCGAACCTCAGACTGACACTGAACATCTGGACTTCTGTGGGACTGTGTGTTTGAGCTCTGCATTAATCCCTGTCTGAGCAAGATGTAATCTCTGAAGACTCCACAGTTGTCACCAAGATGTCTCCCTGTGTTTGGTGTTACATGACATGGAGCTACAATGTTAAAGTTTTTTTGCACATCCTTGTATTTCTGAGGGTTGTTGGAGATTAGGTTTGAAGGCGTGAAGGATTCCTCCCTCTTCCTCACTGTCCTTCTGAAGACCATTCAGAGCACTTTGTGGCCACAGTCAGTCCTTGTCTCCAAGAATTTCTGAGCTGAGCCACTCTTGGAGGATCATTTTCTTTAAAAGTGCCGAGAAGGGAACTTCTTCCAGCAGCAGGGATGGGGTGTTAGTGGATGGCTCATGGCACACATCAGCCAACAAACGTCATGAGCCAAATAGATCAAGATGAGTAACAACAAACACACGGCCAGTCTGTGACACAAAGATTACTTTGCAATAAACACGGTGAAAATCTGCTTTGAGGAGCCTGGAAGGTGGAGCCTGCAGGTAGAACAGCTTCTTTCCAAAATCATATGATCCTGGTGGGATAATTCTGCAGCTGTAAGTGCATGTTCTGCACGGAAGTGGGTGCATCTTGGTTTAAATAATATATTATGAGGAAACTCAGTTGGGGCTTTTCAGCCTGGAGAAAAAAAGGCTCTGGGGAGAACTTAGATCACCTCCCAACATCTAAAGAAAATGTACAGGAAAGCTGGGCTGTTTATAAAGATATGCAGTGATAGGACAAGGGGGAGTGGCTTTAAGCTGAAAGAGGACAGGTTTAGATTAGGTATTAGGAAGAATTTTTTCACTGTGGCGAAACACTGGAAGAGGTTTCCCAGAGCAGTTGCAGATCCCTTGTCCCTGAAAGGTCAAGGCCAGGTGGGATGGAACTTTAAACAACTGGGTCTAGTGGAAGGTGCCCCTGACCATGGCAGAGGGCTTGGAAATAGATGGTCTTTAACATCTCTTCCTAACCATTCTATGATTCTCTAAGTTTGGGTGAGGAAGTGAATCATCAGTTTACAACTTTTGATTTCAGGTCAAGCAAGTTTTCCCCAGAAGGAGAATTAAAAGACTACTTTCCTTATACACATTTCGTTTCAGATTCTCTTCTATTTGCTTTAAAGCCATTTCATTCCACCAAAGGGGAAATGGTTTTCTGGTCTCTTCTTATGAACTAAAGCTGAAAGATTTCTTCTGTCAATGCTTTGACAGTTTTCTGAAGCATCTACCTTAGCTTTGATCTCCTCTCTTCTCTCCTTATTAATTTTTAACACTTGTTAAAAGATTTGTTCTATTTGTGAGTTGCGAGAAGGTGTCTTAATTTATAGACGACTTGAGTATATCATTGCTGCAATTTCAAAGAGTAATTTTTTCCCCTTCAAGAATTCAGTTCGTGTCCTCAGCTACCATACTGCAGCACAAGTACTTTGCATCTTATGCAACTCTCTTGATATGGACCTGACAAGGCTTCTGACCTTGTTAGTTATGGAACTAAGAGCTGATTTCTCACCAAGAAAGAGAGACCTCTGTCAACTACAGGAAAAAATCTTAGATTTTAGTGGAGGAGAAAAAGAAATTGATTGCAGGATTGCAGGAAATATGAAAGTTATCAATATTCAACTAGAATAATGAGCAATTTTGATTCAGAAAATACATGAAAATACAACTTTCTTTTTTGCAAATAGCAAAGCTTTCTGCCAACCTCTCAAATGCTGTGCTTTCATTTAATAAGTATTTCTCCTCTACTTACCTGTTTTTCAATACTGAAAGTGAACAAGCTTGCCTGGGATGCTAATAATAAACATGAAAAATAAATAAATACACAATCCAGACTTGGCTGTGACCTATGTGAGAGGTTAACAATATTAGTAGGAACATTTCTTGGGAGAGTCCTGATTTTGTTTTTATTTCTTTATGAATGTAAAGTGACCATATTCTGATCTCCTGTCCATACCATTAAGTGATGAGAAGAAATTTGGGGTTATTTTAGTTTTTTGTCTGAAAAATTACAGGACAACCTGCAGCCCTTTTGACCATCTTAACTGCAATAAATGCAGGACAGAGATGAAGGCATAGATGGGGTGCAGTTTCAGGCTGTTGTTTGAAGGGTGAGGTGCTGCAGTTTTAGTGCCAAATCAATCTCTTTTTCACTGGAGAAAGTATTTTTTGATCTGTGCAATGGACAAAATGTCTCTAAGGTTCATCAGCTCAATGAAGGGCCGTGCTGTTCCTGCAATACTTGTTCTAAAGCAACAAGGATGAAATAAGCAGGCCATAGTCCAAGAGACAGTGCATCAGATCCCATGGGAGGAGGATTAGGGCCCCTCTGAGAGGGTCTGAACTGGCTCCATGCTGCTGATATTCTCCTGAAACTCAGTGGCCTCTCTCAAAGGGGAATTTGGCATTTGCCAACAAACTTTGACGTGGGGTGCATTCCCTGGGCACTGGGTGTAGGTTAAAACAGCAGGAGCAGGTTCTATTGCCCTGCCTCGTGCTGTCTAATAAATGGCAGATCAGGGAAGTCCCTTAAAGATGCTTTTCAGCTGTAAAATTCACTTCACCTCTTACCTGCTCTCTTCTGCCCTCCCTGCTATTTCCTTTTCTATCTTTTTAAGAATTTTTTATTTCCCCTGGTATGTGATATTTGATATCAAAGAGCTTTTGTTGAAACACAGCTCTTATTCATATCCTCAGCCTTTGCTTTTTTCCTCCCCCAGACTCAGGACATGGAATACCCAAGCCCTGCTTTGGGGACAAGGCACTTGCTGGTGTTTTTGTTGCTAGAGCATCACAAATGCCCAATTCACCCATCTGGGGTCAGCTTACTTTAGCCATGCCCAGGGACAGACCTGTCTGGCAGCCTATCTACCTTCTCCATCTACTCCAAGGCTATGATTGGTGCTGAGGGGGTGAAAAGAAAGAATTTTAAATACCCCAATGTAGTGCATTACTTGACCTGTTGGAACATTCTTTTTTCAGGGGGTAGAAACCCTCTGTCAGCATCTGTTCATAAAAGGTGGAGTTGAGGTCTGGTTGTGCTGCTCTCTGCTAATCTGGGTTGCAAAAAAATTCCTCCAGAATAGGCTACAAGAGTTCATGCAAAGATTGATGCCCTGTGCTTGCCATCACTTCCAGGACTTCACAGCCACCCCTCTTTTCTGCTTAGCAGACAGAGGCACAGGAGAGTCTGGCTCTAGAGGGAGAAAACTTTCATGAGTTTCATTGGCTTCCCCTCCTTCCTTCATTGGGTGTGTTTTGGCCCAGTGGATCCTCTTTGGTGGCACAAGAGCTTTTTGCATGTGCATCTCATAGTTTGAACCCCAAGTAGAGTCCCCTCCAACCTACCCTTTAGCTGCAAAATATCTTGTTTCATCTCTCTTCTGCTCAGAGCTTCGTGTGTCTCTGCTTTTGCTTTCTTCTTTTGTAAGTCCTTTTCTTCTGTCATCTCCGTTGTTTTGTTCTGCATGACGAATTTCTATTGCTTCATAGGGTAGGGGGAGAAAACACAATAACTACTTCTCCCACATGCAGGTCCCTCCAAAAATGCTTGTTGTTGGTCTGGTCTCAGCACACCATGGAAATTAAATCCTCTGCTAATTCAAGTGTAAAATTACACAAGATCTTGGCAATAAAAGAATATCAACACTGAAGCAGACAAATTTCATAAAACTGTTTTCCTAGAAAGAATATTTTTATGTGTCCTGTAATTTATCCATTTTTAATGGGTTAATTCCCCAAAACTTCACATTTAAGAGAATAGAACTTTTTATTCTTCTCATACCAAGCACAAAAATGCTCCAAGGAAATCACAATGATTATGCATTATTGCAGTGAGCACATCTATACTTATTGACATTTGCTAATTAAATTTGTTCAAATAGGCGAGGTGTACCCTGAAGAAGGTGCAGAATAAATGTGGGCTTTAGAGGGAAGAAGTGTTGGGAGGGAATAATAGTCAGGAATATGATAATTATTTGTTTCTTGTGATCTATTTAAAAGGCAACAACAACAAAAAAAAAAAATTGCAGAAGACTTTGAAATGCAAAATGTCCCTGTATCAACGGGCCTAAAATCTGCCCTAAACAAAAAAGAGAATCCCAGCTTTGTTTATCATGAAAAGTTAAAACCATGGGGTGTCTGAATTTCAGCCTGGGTGCAGATGTAAGATCTGTGTTGACAAAAGCAAACTGAATGACTTTATATCATCTTCCACAATGAGCACCAGTGGGAAAGATCCTGTTTCCAGTGACGTTATTATTGATCAGCAATTTCATATCAAAGCAGTTCATACAAAAGGTGTGAAAACCAAACCTTGTTTTTCTTCTGTGTTCAGGAGAGGGGCAGTTTTGATTGCATTTGTTCTTTTCCCTCTGTTCCCTTTTGCTCTTCTCATTCATGTTGCCCATGCTGCACCAGAGCCATTGTGTTTGGAAGGCCTTGGAGGAGTCTCAGCCTTTCTATTCTGCCCATTCTTAGTTGTCTCCACCTGAACAAGCCTCTCTGGCTTCCCTTTACAGACAGACACAGAGCTTTGGAGCAGGAGTCAGCCATTTTATGCGCTTTTTTAGGGTGAAATGAATTTGAAGTTGTATTTCTAGTTAAAAGGGAACATAAATAACAGCCATTTCCATGTGTGAGTGGTCTGATGGATAGCATGCAAGTTGTCTTTGTCTCCCTACCATCTAGGACATGTCCAATACAGTTCAATATGTAATTTCTCTTGAGCTAGGATCTGCTAGTCAGTGCTTTTTCAAGTCTCTTGTTACCTCCTGTCAATATGGAGAGTCAATAGAATTTATGTCCCAGAGCAATATTTCCTGTGCAAAAAAATCTGTATCTGACTTAGCCTGTGAAGACTGCTCTCTGTAAGCTAGGACAAAAGACATGCCAGTTTTAGCAGTAATCTATTGTTGGAACATTCCCTACATCTCTAGGGTTGCCACATTTTACCAGGCTCATCTGAATATTTCAGGCTCATGAATTGAAGGAGACAGCCAGGCACTGATCTCTTCTCCCTGATGGTCAGTAGCAGGAACCGAGGGAACAGCAGGAAGTTGTGTCATGGGAGGTTCAGTCTGGATTTTAGGATAAGGTTCTTCAATCAGAGGGTGGCTGGGCACTTGGAACAAGCTCCCCAGGGCAGCGGTCACAGCACCAAGCCTGACAGAGTTCAAGAAATGTCTGGACAACACTCTCTGGCACTTGGTGTGATTTTTGCGGTTGTCCCACCTTAAACATCCTGTCCCGTGATGAGCAAAGGTGACAAGGTGACATGGCCAACTTTGGCAGCCTGCCAAGTGCTTACTCTGGTATTGTGGTTCCCTTTCAAGAGCATCCTTCTGGGCCTCGCACTGGCAGTTCTTGCCCCTCTGACATGTGGGACCTGAAGTCAGATGATCTGATTCCTTCTGGGCTTCCTATGGAAGCTATTGGTGAAACTCTGCACGCATGTCAGATGTGTCATAATGGTGAACAACCTTGAAAGTTTGTTCAAATCAAGCTTTGCAGTCTGCAGGTGCCTTTGCTGCAGCAAAAGCCTGCATGAAATACACTTTTCATTGGCCTAAAATTAATGGGTTTTGAGAATCCCTTTGGAAATGTGTTTAATACAACTACTTCCTAGAAAAAGCAGAATTCCACCCTGTGGCAGGGGTTGATTTATGCCACACAGCTCTGTGCTACCTGTAGCTTACCTTATTGTTTTAAGTCCTCCACAACGTGCCTTCAGCTGGTCCTGCTGAGTGTGCCCTGCATAGCAAATCAGTCTATACAGAGCTTTACATTCCACGGGGACACAGGCTGGAGACATTCCAATGCACAAAAGAATACAGAGTTAAACCTTTCTCTCTGCATATTAGATACTCTCCATTTATTCACTGGAGCCCAGAGTGCAGCAGGTAGTACGGGGAGAACTCCAGCAATTTTCATTGCCAGATCATTTTATGAAGATTAATGAACAGGGAAGTGAACAGGAGAGCTCAGCAATCTGTTAAATCAGGGTGTTCAGGCCTGTTTGTAACAAGCAAATAGGTCTGGGGACAAAGTGATACAGATGAGAGGTGTTAAGATACATTCACTGATTTCAGAGATTTGCAAACAAAATTCCTGCTGTGTGATCTGTCATTCATTTTGATTATGGATTGCAACCAGCAGTGGAAGGCATCTTTGGAGGGTACTGTGAGGAAGCAGATTTTTATACTGACAGAGTGAAACACAGGTCCTGTGGACAGAACTAAGCTGTTTTTTTTTAAACATGGAGTAAGCAGTGGAGAGAAAGCTTTTGGAAGCTTAAGGTTTTGTTTGGTTTTCTTGTGTTTTTTGTTTTTTTTTTCTTGTTCTGTTTTGATTTTATTTTTTTGCAAGCATCTTTGATTTTAAAAGATTGAAACATGAGCCCCTTTGAAAAAAAAAAAACTTAGGTGAAATGTCAAAATTGTCTCTTCTTGCTGCAAACCAAACTGCTTACTATAACATTTGAAAGAGCAGTACCTGATATCTTTTGAGACTACAAAAGATTGAAATTAAAATAACATATTTTGTGTCTCCGACACTAAATATTTCTTGCTTAGGTGTTTGTAAAATAATAGTTAGCAGAAGCAATTTATAGCTGTGTATGCTGAAATAATGCCATGCCTGCTTAAACATGAAGTCCCAGGGGTTTTGCAGATCAGTGATTACCAATGCAGGAGACAGTGCTGGAACTGAGCACACAGGCCTTCACCCTCCTCTTCCTCTCACTAATGTCCAGTCCCGATGGAGACCTGTGGTGACACTGCCCATGTATAAACCCCAGATCCTCATTTTCAGCATATAAAAGGAAGGGGACTGTTCCTTCACCCCAGGTGTAGGCTAGGAAGGGGTAGGACAGGGTCTTTAAAGACTGTTCTACAGCAGAGTGAATCAGACCCCCACCAGGAGCATGTGCAAGGCAATTTCTTCCTTTCATTAGATGATGATATTATTTTGGGTAGAAACAGGTTTTGAATTCCAAGTTATTTATTGGTTAGTTCAGAGGAAGAAGGTTTATGAACTGACACTTGGAAATGTGATGGTTTCTTGTCTGTCCACATCATCCTATAAGCAATTTCAAAGGACATGTGGCAGTGTTTGTATCTTCTCTCACCAATGAATAGAGGCCCCTTTTATTGTGGTTAAAAGACTGGTTTTGTCCTCCACCTTTCAGAAGAGGCCATGGTATTAGGGCTACTGTGAGCCAGGGTTCACTCGTGTGCTGCTTTTCAGTGATGTGGCACAGATATAACTGACCATTTTCTGCTTCCCTTTTTCTGCACAATGAGCAGAGTCACTTTGACAGCCATCTGATTTTTTTTTTATCATTCAGTGTTTTTAATGTTCATAGTAGAAATTGCAGACAAATTCAGGCACACATGGCTTATGACTGTTATTGATACTTGCTTTCAAAAAATACCTCTTGAAATAAAATCAGTTATGTGGTCAAAGAGATATTAATTTTGTGAGCTGGATGATGGAACTCTTCCTTTATGGCACTTCAGTTCAATGGTGCAAATATATAGACTAATATATTTGTCTATGTGTAGATGCTTATTTCAAAGTGAGGAATTTTTACTGCCAACTGTACCAAAGCAATATGTTAGGGCAGTAAAATAGGGAATTATTCGCATGTAATTAATTTTTCATTGCTGTACATGCATATATGTGCTTTATTGCCTCTTCAGTAGGCAGAACGAAAAATATACACAGTTTTACCTATGGGCAATTCAACACAGTAATGAGACTCTTCAGGCATGAAAATTCATCTCTCTGTTTTCTCACTCCCTGTCACAGAAATGGGAGCTGACTTCTGCTGAGGTGTCGGCCCAAAGTTGGTTCTTCACAAGGAAGAGAATGAAACCCAGGGTATTCCTCCGCAGTTAGTTCAGTGTTGTTACATATGCTGAGTGATACAGCTTTGGCAGACAAAATTCAGAACACCCCTGCTTGAACACTGAGCTCCTCTACACTCAAACCTCTCTTCATGTTTGTTGATATATATACTATATAGATATGATGATATATAAATATGATCAATTTTTTATTCCTCCGAGTTCAGATCAGATTATGTATTTATAGGTTTTTACCAGTAGCAAGCACTGAAAGGAGGGAACTTTGGATAGCTGAGTCACTTGCTGAAGAGAAGTGCTGCTGACCCATTTTATAAGAGAGGTATTGAAATAAGGTCACAGCAGGCTCGTGTGACCTATGGGAGTCCCTGTAGGTTGGACTGCCTTTGTTGACAGCTTTGAACTCATACTTTATTGATTTGAGTGCCATCTTCAGATTTAACATTATCTTCAGAAGACAGTTTAACTTCTTCAAAAATATTTTTGTGTTGAGAGCAATGTTTAATTTCACAGAGGAATCATTTTGCAGAGAAAGATGGCAAAAGTTAACCTTTAAAATCATAATGATTTATTCCGCTAATTCATTGCAGACTTCTACTGCTTATCATCAGGGGCTGAGGGAGCTGTTCTATTCATAGGTCATTGCTGTTACTGGATTCACTGATGTTTCTAGACATATCTCCTTGGAAATTGGGCACAAAGATAAGGTTGGCAGAGGTGTATTATAGAATTGCCCATGAATGGGCATTCCTGCCTTTCTCTGATGTGTCTGGTACCCAGCACACTGAACACAATGGGTTTGTGGTATGATCGATGGCTGATCTTAACAATTCCCACTTTCCTTTGTTATTCTCTACTTTTGCTGAAGCAAAGAAAACAGCACTCTATCTACTGAAAAAAGAGATAACACAGTTTTCAGGTTTCCCAGAGAAATTTTATTAATTTCTTTATGTCTGTAGCTCTAGCTTATAGGAAATCTTTGAAACATTTAGCATTGCTGTAGCATCTGTCTCTCCCTGAAATTCTCCCTGCCTTGCTGCAGACCTCAGATGCAGCCTTGTCTGCTCCCCAGGTGAACAGGGCTGATTCCAAACCCTGATCATATTTCCATTTGCACTTGTAAGCGTTGGCACTTCATCTGTCAATCACCCACTGCCACCTTGTCTCTCTTCAGAAGTCAAGCTTTTGATACCTTTTTCTGAGTAAGCCCATGGGAACTCTAAAAACCCTTCCATGAATATGCCCAAAGTATACTTGGGATTTTTTTATTGTGCTTCACCGTCAAAATTAAAAAAACTATTTAACAAGATGATGATATATACTTTAGACAGATTACTGACTCTGACCTGCCGTTCTCCGTTTCCATATGACCTTTTCAAGAAAAATCAGGATGTCAGGAACTCTAATGATAATAGCTTGGGGTCTTCCAGCAAGTGGGTTATTAGGTAAAATACTTAGTGCAATTACTTCTCTCTGGTCAGTGACAATGGTTCAAATGGTCTCTTCTCTCCTCATCAAATTCCTCCCATTTGAATGTCCTGAATCAATACAACAAGTTCAAGAGAAAAAAAAAGAGGCAGAAATCCAGGCTTCTTTGACTATGAATAAAGCCTGCATAGTAAATTGGAGCAGCAGGGGGAAGAGAATTCCAATTTGATTTGCAAATTGACTCTCTTCCACTCCCATTTGCAGAAATAAGACCCATATGCCCAGTAAGCAATTGCTGCTCAAGGTAAAGCTCTGCACCACAGAGGGTTTCTTGGCAGCAAATGAAAGGAACATTGCCACTCTTACATACGCCAGCTCCAATAAATCTGTGGATTAGTTTCCTGGCTGCCACAATTGAGCCAACCCAAAACCATATGGTTCTCCTTTCTTAAACACTGCCACTCGAAAGGAGCACGGCCGCCTCCCTTCCAGAGCCGTTTTTGTTCTGAGGAGAGCTCCACAACAATAAGGAACCATAAATGTGGGAGAAGTCTGGGACTTTATTTATTCCTCTTGCCTAGTCCAGCTGATGGCATGAGATCACAATTGCATTTTATTGGCCTTCTTGCAATTTCCTTCTGTTTACAGTCTGCCCTCTGGTTCTCTTTATGAACTGGAGTGTGGCACAGCATGGTCATCTGGCTTATTTATTTGCAAGGAAGAGTCCCTGGGATGTATTCTGAATCATTCTTGTATAATCCTAGAGAGTCTTATGAAACAATTTCCTGCTTCTTGGGATGAAAATGAGATTTTGGTTCAGAGATGTATTATTTATTTTATTTTTCCCAAGTCTCAAAGATATGCTCTTACTTGTTAAGCACTAACCTCCTTCTGTAAATGTGCTGGAGCCTGGCCCAGCTGTTGTTCTCTTACAGATAGACTTGGCTTTTGCCAAAAGTCTTCATCAGCTGATGGGACAAACCCCTTGCATGAGTGAGAGATACAGGACAAAGCCAAAGGAAAACACTGATGCTTAATCTGTTCATCTGCAAAGCAAGGAATACCTTCCTTCTTGAAATCAATCTTTATAGTCTCTTCTAAGCAGAAGGGTCCCGTTCCCAGGTGTAAATGTGTGCCTGCTGCATCAGCAGAGACTTTGGTCAGGAGTTACGAGATTCCCACTGGGACATCTAGATGGAAAACAGATTCCCTCTTGAATTATCCTAGTTGAAAACTTTATCTTCATGCTTGTAGAATTGACAAGGCAAGATTTTTTTTTTTTAATTTAAAGTCTGTATTTAGTCCTAATTCTCTAGTAGTTTAACTTTTTTGGGTAGTGCTTTTGCTACTTTCAGTTGGCTGCTTTTTGTTTTCCTCTCTTTCTCTCTCTCTCTTTTCTTTTGGGATAAGAGAAGCTTAACCTAGATCTTGATACCAATATAATCTCCAGACCAAATATATCTATACAGGAAAGTTACTTACTCTCCTTTTCAGATTCCTGCTTTTGAAATAAAGCCTCTTAACAGCAACATAAGTGTCTCCCACATCAGTGGGCTTGTACACCTCTGCTGAAATCAATACCATTAAAGTAGTTCAATGTTTTTATGGAGACAAAGGTATTCTTTAGAGGTGCAGCAACAATTTATTTCAACTTGCTGTGTTTTCACCAGGTAATCACTGTGCAAACAATTTTTTGTTTTGCCTGGGTGGCATCTCTCCTCTCACCTCCCATTTTGTTGTTGATTCCACTCTTCAAACAGATTTAGATGCATCACTTTACAGAACTCTTTCACTCCTTAATATAGTAGGGAAATAAGTGTAGATTTCTAGGTTTTTTCCCTCTCTCACCAGTGGTTTTCATTACGAGTTAAGTAATGACTTACTCTCTTTCCAAGCAGTGTAATGGAGTCAGAGGAGTCTTAGAAGGTGAAATGGAAAAAGACACCCCAGCTTTGATTCTCCTGGAAGGCAATTTTACTCATTGAGAGACTAAACTCAGTACCCAAACCCTCCTTCTGATATAGAGTAGGTTTCTATTTTTCCAAAGCACTCAGTCTAAAATATTTTTTCTCCCAGCAAGAAATAGCTTTTTCCTTCTGTTATCTGATGTGATCTGATGAACTTCAGACCTAGACTCACCCCAAGATTGCTTTTGGCTGTACGGTTGTTTGCAGTTCTGTGGTTTGTCACTAGATTTGCAATTTCGGACAGAGCTACAAAATCAGCGATGCTTTATCTGAGGATCATGCTGGAAAAGGGATGATCTTGTGCAGAGGATGCAGGAATGGGGCTTGCATCCTGTTTCTGCCACTGGATGCCTGTATGGTCTTTGTCTAATTTGCATCAGTTGTTTTCTTTTTCTCAGCATTTGTTAGTATTAATTGACCTTTTTCAGTTTATTTTACAAGCCTGTTGGAGAAACAATTGCTCACTCTTCTGCATGGATTCTGTACACACAAATCCCAGCTGTAGCATCTGTTTTGTAGCATGCTACAAAATATACACAACACATTTGACTTTACCATGTCCCCTAAAATGCCTTGGACAACTACAACTAAAGCTCTCAGCAAATCCTTAAACATCAAGTACTGAAACTGAAAGCCAAGATCTCCTTCTGTGTCTTGGACAGCCCAAAAGGGAAAAACCAAACCAAATAAGGGGAACTTTGATAAGTGAAATACCTTATCAGCACAAAAAGCTGAGCATGTGAAAGGTGGGCAACAACACAGAGAAAGTGGGTGAGTAGTCAAATTGCTCTGGAAAAAGACTGGAAGTCTGTCCTTACTTGATGCTCTCACCAGCTCTGTGATCCCAGTGGGGTCTCAACCTCCCACCAGGGGCAGACCTGGAGCAGAAGTTGGACTCCTTTGAGCCCCAGACTCAGTTTTGCAGACTGTTCAATTGTAGGTGTCCTCATTTCATCTCCAGGTGTGGGAGGAACAGTGAGGCAGGTAACGTGAGTAGCTCTCAACTGGTGTTGAATGCAAACTGCTCCTGCAAAATGGAGCATCCCTGTCTCCTCCAGAGCTCTCTCCTGCACCTTTAATACATCACGTTATGTGGTTAATTCACACAGCAAGGTACCAAACCTCCCCAGTTGTGCACATCAGAGCTGTTAGCACTTCCCCAAGAACAACCTATTTCTTTGGGGCAGATAAACTCTTTAAGGCAAATATATGGGACCAAATCTATCCCTGATGCAATTCCATTGAAGTCACTGGGGTCTTACACCTGAGAGAGATGTGAAGCTATTGTATAAAGGCAGATTTTTTCCCCCCTCCCTTTCATTTACCTCTCTATGAATTTGAAATAAGCTCCTTTGCTTGTGACTTATTTATGTTTATACTCTGGGGTTTGTCTTTTTTTAAGTATGGTGTCCTTTTACATTATTGTTCCTGCTGGAAACACTCAAATGATTAGGCAGCAAAAGGAAAACATGGGCTTGCATCAGCTGCCACTCTCTCCCACTGAAGCACCACAAAGGACTGTACAGTTTGGATTGCTTTTTATCCCTTAGCTCTCCAAGGAGGAAACTTTCATCAAAAATAGGGAAGCTGTTGTATGTTAGAGAGGAACAGCATCCTGCAAAGCTGTCCTCAAAACTCCAAACAGATTTGCCTCAGTATCACTGAAATGCCCTCAGCTGATCTCAGAGTGTATTTTTCTTACTATAGGGGATTTTGCAGGTAAGGCAAACAGTTACAGAGACAGAGATACAGGCCTCCTGTTATCTGTGAACTTGCAAAGCATGAGTCTTTCATCCCCTTTTCCTTCCATCTGAGCTCACATTGATATTGGCTTTTCGAAGAGTATTTCTTTTCAACAGAAGGAGACAAATAAATATTGAAGAGGAGTGAAGACTGGGGTGTATGTGTGAAAATAGAGAAAAGCTCCTGGGTGCAAGTGCATGGCTGTGCTCTGATGTGATCTCCTTGTTCAGCACTCAAAGTTCAAATTCAGCACACTTCTTCAGCATGGAAGAATCCCACAGTCCTCTCACCAATCCTTCCCTTTCAGGAGTCTGTTCATTTTAAATGTGCTCCATTTTCACAATTTGGGCAGAGCTATTTCAGGAGGTGAAACAAAATCCCAGCATTTAAGTGAGCTCCAGAGCTGGAAGAAAAGTAGTGTCTTTGTCTGGCAGTGCCCCAAAGGTGCCATTTGACTCAATGACTTCTTTTGCAGAAACATCTCCCAAAAACTGTCAGAGCAAAACTGCTCAAGCCAGGTGTCTGTACAACCTTCTACAAACTGACCTGGATTCATCAGCGATACAGGGGCTGGTTGTTAACATATATTATCTGTGTGTTGTAGGGTTCTTGAAAGCCTTCCAGGTGTCTCTTAAATACTGTTTTGTGCCCTAGGAATCTCATACCACAGGACCCCAATTTGTCTGCTGCTTGGCAGCTGTCAGGAAAGAGAAACAACAGGGAAAAAGATTTATTTTTTTTCCCTGAACAAATCAACAAGTGTTGCTATGGACAACATGGCAGGAATGAGTTCTCGGGATTTGTAAGCCAGGATGAAGGCTTGTCAAATACATTCAGGGGTTTAGTATGGGGGTGACCTTTTTTAGCAGAAATGAGGGCTAGATAAGAGCAGGAACTTGGACAACCAGGTGAAATGAGACTTGGAAGACTTGGAAAACGAGTTAAGACGGAAGACAGATTTCTACAAAAGCTCAGTGTTTTGAACAAAGCTGGCAGCTTGGTAGGTTTTTGTTACCAGTGCCTAGGGAGGCTCATTTGGATGCTGAGCAGGGAAAACATCTGACCCTGTGTAGTCTCTACAGTATATGTGCTTGCATGTGTGCTATTTGTCTCAACACCTTGTATTACCAGAGGAGAGAAACAGATGTTTCGAGGACCTGACTCATCCCATCCCAATTTAGCTAAAACAGGACGAGATGGTTCATGACCTAAACACTCCTGCTTCCATTAAGAGGACAGGGAGCCCGGGCAGCCGGCTTGGATCAGGTGTCTCAGCTGGGAACATCCTTTTCCAACCTTGTGCTACAAAATTGTCTTCTCTTCAATGAAATTTGTGGAGAAAATCGAGCTATGAGTACCCTGGCTGATGCCATAGGCCACGGGGGCTCATTTAAATGTGTGCAATGCACATTTTAAATAATGACATTTGTGTTTACACATGACTCTGGGAAATGGCTTTGTCTCATCCTTCAAATGCCCCTCTCCATAAGAAGCTGCATCTTCGCTGACAAAGAGAAGATTTAGTGGGTGTTTAGTGTAACTGATTATCTGCTGATTCAATCAATTATGTGAACCTGGAGCCAAAGAGAACATTATGTGGCTTTATGCTGGTATGGCAGCTGCTCTGCTGCTCGACCCTGTGACATGTTTGCTATCTGGTGTAAATATTTGCATCTGTCAGAGAAACCTGCCCTGTCCCCTACTGCCAAATTGTTCTGCTACAGAGACTGACATCTTCCTTATTAGTTTGCATTAGAGCAAGCACAACCTGATCAGAATTCAGGTGGAATAAACTGGACAGAAAAAAGAAATATTTGAAAAAAATAAATGCAGCAATATTCCAACAATACAGCCAGAAAGGTTTCTAAGGTGGACCCTATTCAAAGCCTGCTCTTGCCTTTAGTAGCCTTTCTGTTCTGTCTTTACACAGTTATCTTTTGTATGGAAGTTGTTTTCCCAGTTGCGTGGATGTAAAAGCAAAGAAAATGAGGCTGACAGTGATTCTGTGTGGAGTAAATTGCAGAGGTAGGTATTGACAAGGAAAATGAGCAATTCTGCATTGGAAAGGCCTTGGAAAGTGAAATTCCTTCTTTGTGGCTGGAACTTCTCTTCATGCAGAACGGCCCAACCATGCAGGGGATCCAGCCAACTGCTTCAGTGAGAGTGACCTTTCACAAGCAGTGACTGACACTTTACAGAGACTTTAACACAGCAATTCTTAGTGTATTCCACTTCAGCTGCCTGGAGAGTGGGGGAGAAATATTCATGTATACACTATTGTATACACTTGCTTTGTGCTCACCATCCCCCACCTAACAAGAGAAACAAATGCACTTCCTACAGAGACTTGTTCAGGTCTGGGTTTGGAAGGACCAGAGTTTGGCTGCTCCTTCCAGCTCAGCCTGGGTGGTTGAGGCTAAGGATGAGCCTGACCTCATCCTCCCTGCTTTACCTCATCATCCTCCCTGCTGCCTGAAGAGCAATGGAGATCCCAAGAGCTCTGTCCCAGCTGTCCTTCCCAGCACTACCAGGGCTCCCTGATGCTCAGGTGGTTCTCCACAGCCCTTGCTCCTGGCAGCAGAGAGGTGGTAGCACTGGCACAGCCCACAGCAGGAGGTGGAGAGCAGCCCTCACATCACCTGGCTGCAGGAGGGACACCTCAGGCACACAGGCACGTTGGAGGCTCAGAAAGTCTTGTCCCTGCTTTTCCTAATCAGAAACAACAGCCTCCAGGTCCGACATATCCAAAGCTCTCATTCCACTGGCAAAAAATCATGGCAGTTCTTCAAACTGTTCTGGAGGAAGTGGCTGTGTCTGATGGAGACGGGATGCACAGACTCAGCCAGGTGAAGTGGGACTTGTGCTGTGGGCTGACACAGGACAGCTGGCAATTTTGGCAGCTCACTGCTGGAAAATGGCTTATCTGTCTCTTGCTTCCTCCACTCTGTCTGTCGGTCTGTCTGTCTCAGGCTGTAAACCCTTTAAGTGAGGAAATGCACAAAAAAGGAGTCTTCCTGGTGTTGTAGCAGCGCAGCAGCTGCTCCATGCCAGCTGCTCCTAAATACTGCACAGATAACACAGATAAATAATTGAAGTGTGAGGTCACTCTGATATAAACGGGGTCCAAAATCAACATCTATCTTAGACTTGTGTATTAATTGACTTCACTTCTCAATTACCCTGAGGAGACCGAGATAAAAAGACAAGACCACAATACAGCTGTTATAATAAAGCTGTTTTACTGTAGGGATGTAATGCATTAGTTGTCATAGACTGTGAAGAACGGGTCATTCTGTGCTTAGAGTTGAATTTTTAATGCTCACAAGCTGACAGGCATAGGTAAAGGCTGAAGAAAGTCAAACGGCAGCACAGCCTGAAAACAGGGATACAAGAAAGCATGAAAAGAGCAACCCACCTTGGCACACTGGTTTTGAATTTCTAAGCACTTGGGGGGATGAAATAGAAAAGTCTATGTAAAAAACACATTTTGAACTGCAGTAACTTGAAAGACCCCATGAAATAGTTCTTTATTTCTTTTGGGGTTTTGTTTTGGTTTAGGGTGTTTTACTTTTAAAAATCTTTTCTATGGGGCCAAATTATTGCTAAAAATAAAAGTTTCCCTAAGGATGATTAATTATTTCCATAGACTTTGAGTTCTTTGGCTGAAGAGAGGTGACATTCTTGAAGGCTTTGAAAACCCTTCAGGCCTGTCAAGAGAAGGATGAGAGAGAAAAGGGATCGTTGTGGGATGGGGCAAGGCTGTGGGACCCCTCTCACTGGGGCTTGGGCTGTGTGCAGGGCTGAGTACAGACCACAGCTCCAGGCTGCAGAGGCACGATGCTGGCTTCAACTCCCCCAACTCGAAGAATCAGAATAAATTCTGATGTTTAAATATTTTTACAACCTCCATATCAGGGCAATGCAGCTTCTGCAGATAAACCTGTTGTAGTGAGGAAATAAATAGTGAGTTACAAGCTGTCCAGAGAGGAAGGAGTATGTGGCATTTATTTGGCTGTAATAAACTATCTGCCTAATTACTTCACATCCTAGGACATCCTTAATGTTTTACAAGAGAAGCACAAAGAAATAAAGGTACAAAGCATGCTCCTACAGCTTATGTTTTCTTGCTGATAAACACCCAGTCTTCTCTTTGAGTTGATTTATGCAACTGTGAATATTTGTATGAAGTATCTATTGAAGTTTCCCTTTAATTTAAGACATGATAAATACAGCTTTGTTTGGAAAGTTAAGAGAATGCCATACAAGATTTGGTAGATGGAGCTATAAAAACTATGAAAAGCATGGGGAAGATTCTGTTTTCAGTGAAAAGACTCATAGGTTATGGGAAATTACTCCAGCATAACCCATACACGTTAGCTTCTAGATCATATCTTGACTCTGAACACTGGACATTGAAGTGTCAAATCCTTCAGAAAAATCTAATGCTGTTTAAAGGCCATAGGTATTGCAGAAGCCACTTCATCCTTGGACAAATTGATCCAGTAGCTAATTATCCTTGTTAAAAATATGCACCTCGATTTATATTGCAAACCTCAGCTTTCAGCCACTGGATATTGTTACAGTGTTTTCTGCTAAATCAAAAAACTCTTGAGTAAAATCATTTATGTTAAGTGAATTCTTCAAGATGATCAAAGAGATAAATCATGTTCTGATGACGATTAAAGGCAACAAAGAAAAGAAAATAGCAAATAATATATTTGATGTTCAGTTTAGTTGAAGTTTCCTGACAATTGGACTTCACACAGGGCTGTGTTCTCCAAGCAGATCCTATCAGATGTATACTCATGTCATTACACACTCTGAGCCTCAGCAACTGACTCCTCTAAAGAGCCTCTGTTTTAGATAAAGCAAATTCAGGGTTCATTTCAGCCCTGCCCTTGCAACTCCACTCATTCAGCAGAGGTTGCTCATCACCTGAGGTTGCAAGGTTGGTTTTTACATGATTTGGCAAAGGACTCCTGTTGCTCTGGTACATAACAAAATGGTTAAGTCACAAATATTTGCTAATGGCTAAAACAGTCTTGGAGAGATGTTGCAGTTCCCTCCTCCTCATAAAGGAAAGCACCTGTGGCACCTCCATCCTGCAGAGCAGTGATGGCAAACACTGACCATGCAAAAGCAAATGTCATTCCCATCACAAGCCATCAGAGTCACAGTCCAACACCAGAAGATAAACCAATATGGATGTAAAAATTTCATACTGCAGTTCATTCTTTGGTTTATTTAATTTTTTTTTCTTTCATGAGGTTAGCAGCCAGAATGAAATTGCTTTTTACAGCTGTAATTAATCACGTTTATTACTGTAATAGCTGGAGACCAACACGATCCCACAACCCAACAGAGGTTTGCTGTGACTGACTTTATGGATACATAGAAGACACATTTGTTAAAGGTCATCTGTATTTCATGTCAGAATTTACAGCCTCAGCCAGGGAGCCAGATGTGGCTGTTTGTTGGGAGCTCCTCTGATGGCAGGAGTTGCCTGCATCCCCATCCAGGCTCTCACCAAGCGACAAGGCAGTGACCAGCAGGATGAGACCCTTCAGCACAGCCTTGCTGCCTGTCCGTGCTGTTGGCAAGGAGACTGTGGCTGTGTGTCACAGAGAACAGGTTTTGTTTCTTTCCTTGGGGACAAAGGCTTTCAGTTTGGTGACCAGAACCCAAATCAGCAGCTGCCACCATCTTCAGGCTGCAGTGTTAGCTGTGCAAATGGGTTTACTCAAAATATTGTGACCACTGAAGGACATCTGTATCTGCCTGCTCCTGTATCTGTTTGTATATTGGGCTTGAGGTTTTTGATCTGCTTTAGTGCACTTTACCTACCCCATGGGTAAGAACTGAAATCAGTTATTTTTCCCTTTCCTGTAAACCCAGGTGTTGCTGGTTGAAGGTTATGGCTGCTCTGCTGTGAAAGGTGTAATACAGGTCAAATTCAAAGCTTGGCTGGCTGGTGCTGACCGGTTTTGTATTGATAATAATGAAACTGTGGGATCTCATGGGAGACATAAATCCCTCCCAGTTATAGACCTGGTAGGTATTTATGCAACTGGCCTTGCTGATAACATCTTCCCTCTGTCCCTAGTTTAAAGTTTTCTCAGGTAATTCTGTGAGAGTAAATTTATCCTGTTTGGGATTCAAATCTGACACTTCTGCACTCCCAGGAAAATCCACATGCCCTCAACACATCACTATTGATCATGGTTGGTGCCCAAAATCAGAAAGATGACAGGAGGTATCTGCACACTGACCACTTGCTCATACATGTATCAAGCCTGAGGGGATGCTGAGCTGACAGTGAACCTGCTATGCAGGGTCCATAATGCATATAACCTGGAGCAAGCTGCTCTGGTGAGGTCTGACGGACCTCAGTTCTTGTCTTATTTTAATTTACAGACTGCTTATTCAACTGTAGTTCCAACTGGAGGAGAAAAAACACCTTGTTGGTTTTTTTTTTCAATAGTGTTTGCTGTTACAGTGTTCAATGTCAGCTTCATCTTCACTGCAGTTCCTGTAGCTACTGCGAGGAATCGATCAGCCTGTCACGTCCTGCTCTTACAGGAAAAGGGCTCCTCCAGTCTGCACCTTGATAGTGAGACCTCAAGAGATAAGGAGAGTTGGGTTTCTGTGTTTTCTCCACTTCTGTTCTTTACAAATCTTGCCAAGTGCTTCTCCACTTGCACTGCACAGTTAAAGAGACTTCCCATGCCTTGTGTTTTTGAGAAATCCAAACAGACCCATCACTTGGTGCTGCAGGAATAAGACTGTTGAGGGCCTAACACAGGATCCCTTTTGAACAGCCCTTGTTACTGTGGCTTTGTCTCACCAAGCCAAGGAGCTTTGGGTTTAGTGGATATTGTGGTGCATCCACACCATCAAATGCCTGCTTGAGTCTGCTGCTGCCAGCTGTCCCAGACACCAAAGGTGCAGCACCGGCACATGGCAGCAAATCTTCTTCTCCAGGATCCACGTTTGCTGATTCTTGCCCTGCTCTTGACCCCTGTTATCACACATCAGCAATCACAGTATTAAATACAGCTTCCTGCAGCAAATCCTGGGAGATTTCTCTGAGAGATTTTCCTGTTGCCTCAAGAAACTCCCTTGCTCTTTGACTTTTAATAAAGTAATTAGGGGAAAAAAAAAAGGAATGAATAATATTAGGCAGCACAGTCACTCACTTGGAAGTTAGGAAGTGCTTTGAGCTTCCTTGTGCAACTGCAGCAACCAGCCTGCGTGGTTGTGTCCTGCTGTCATGCTGCCCTGGGGGTGTTTGCTTCTGTGCTGGGTATATGTGGCAAGGTTTTGGTAGCAGGAGGCTACAAGGGTGGCTTCTGTGAGGAGCTGCTGGAAGCTTTCCCTATGTCCAACAGAGCCAAAGTCAGCCAGCTCCTAGATGGACCCAACGCTGGCCAGGGCTGAGCCCATCAGCAACAGAGACAGCTCCTCTGGGATAACATGGGTTAAAAAGGGGAAAAAGTAACTGCAGCTGGAGTTGGGAGTGAGAATATGTGAAAGGAACAGCCCTGCAGACACCCAGACCAGACCAGAAGGAGGGACAGGAGCTGCTCCAGGTGCCAGAGCACAGATCCACTTGCAGCCCTGGAGGAGCCCACACCGGAGCAGGGCTGTGCCCAAAGCCAGCAGTGACCCCAGGGGAAGCCCGTGCTGGGCAAATGTTATCTTTTTTGCAAACGTTCACAGCTTAACTGAGTGGGCAGATCTCCATGGGAGAGAAAAACTCTGAAGTGTGATTATGGTGCACAGATGATGCTTGACAACTTTCAAGTAGTTGCTACACGGCCTGAGGTTTGTACAGTTCTGCAGATTGCTGCAAGTGTTGAAAAATGCCTTCACTACACCCCCCTCACTGCCCAACCATCTTACTAGAATAAACAACTCTAGCTTTTGCCTGAATTTAGGAGAAGAAGGGAATAATCATCCAGAATGGAAATTTCAGCCTGAATTATAAATCCCAAGAAAATCATTAGCAAGCTGGAAGGGGTTTTCCAGCTGAGAGGGGGACACACCCTTAATAATATGTGTGTCTGTGGTGGTCCAAGGCAAAAATTATTCCTGACTTGCAAGTATCCGTTTATACCAAAGGTTTGCTGTTGCTTCTTCATTCACAGAATAAAGCAGCAGATTTTCACATGCTGTGTCTTACAGATTAGCACAAATATAAACATTTTGAAAGAACAGTGATGCATTTTCTGTTTCTGGGCTTTTCACACCAACAGTCACATGGTCCCATACGCAAAGGGAATCCCTTTGTGTCAGATATACTCCTTTTTCCTGAGTACAGTCAATCTTCCTCTCTGTGAATTGCGCCATTTTTACATCTTTCCAGTACTATGTTTAGCTCTGCAATGACATATCTCAATAAATGGTGTCATTCCTTCACTATTTGTTTTCACATTTTTTTTTGTCCTCTTCTGGGACATGAATTTCTTCAAACATTGCCCTGATTATTTAGGACCTGTTACTTTTTTCTGCCTTCCATACAGATTTGGCATCATAAAGTGTGATTGCTTTAGAGCCTTTTTAAAAATAAAATAAAATAAAATAAAATAAAATAAAATAAAATAAAATAAAATAAAAGTAAAATAAAATAAAGTAAAATAAAATAACCAAAACCCCCAAACAAAAAAACAAATAACCCAATACTTCATTAGAAATGATCATAAAAAGAAGCACTAGGACTCACATACAAACACCATGCCTGAATGAAGTTCTCATTTGCAGATATGAAAAGATGCTTTAGTGCATCTTTGATCAGAGGCATGGAGTAAATAGACCCAGCACCTTTGTAAAAGAGAAAAAAACCCAAACATTTAAAAATAATTAGTCTCTAGTCCTGCCACTATGTTTTTCACATTGATAATCCAAGCGAGCGTGGAGAACACTCACTTCTGGAACCAACACTGAATAATCAGATCAGTCTTCATAATGCAAATACCAGAGCAGACAGTGAAAGTGAGTGCAAGATTGATGTTTGGAAGCTGTGTGATGCACTCCTGGTAGTCTGGAAGGCTTGGCTGTAATATGAAGGAAGCAAGATCAAAAGCATGACTACTGAGCATGTTTCAGTGTTAGCAGACCATGTCTCTGTTAGACTGCACTACGCTCTGCTAACTGTCTGGTTATTTCCCTGTGAACCTGCATTGATTTTCTTGCAGATTGCATTAGTTCCAGTCGCAAAAGAAATTGTATCTTTTCTACAGCTAATGCAAACCTACAACCAGGATTTTCCTGAAGGCTGCTTTTTCATGTACAATGCAAGAATTCAAATATGTCTGTGAAGTGTGCATGGCCTTATAGAATGAATATCCATATTAAAGACACCAAAGAGGTGATAGCAGTTAGCACTGAGGGCACTTGTAAATCTAATATTTGCTCTATTAATTACTGTCTTCTCAAACTTATGAAACATGAAAAACCATCCTTAAAGTTTAATTCAATCTGTAGGTGTGCTTAATGGCCAAGAGCAATTAAAAGTAAATGAAATTTAAAAACCCTGAGGATCCTGTTGACATCCAGAGACGAGGTTCTGTGACCTGTATGCTGGGATGAAACAGCCTCATCCAGCTGAGACAGGGCATCACACTGCAAAGCTGGTTAAATGCCTCTTCCTGTGCTGAGCTCCTCTGCTGTTTATTATATCTGTCTTTCATAATGTCATTGTGTTGATAAGAGATTTTTTTTCATGAACTGTAGTCTTTCTTAGACCTACTTTTTAATTTTTCCTTTTCCTTCCCTATCTCCTATCTTGATTTTTTTTTCCTTCTTTCCACTGCATTCTTTCCCCAGGACTTGAATTGCCTTGTAATTAAGGCTGAACAAATCTGTGATCACCCTAGAAATAACCAGGTGTTGGATGTCTCTGAAGTAAAGACCATTCCTTTCCCTGCTCCTTTCTCTTGCTCATGGTATTCAGGAGAAAAGGGATTAATGCACTGCTTCTGTTGTTCCCATCACCTCACACTTTGATGTTTTTTAGTATCCTGCTGAAGCAATATGTTTTTTCTTGGGTGATTCCTCACCCTCCTTTGCACAGGGGCCTGTGTTACTGTCAGGGGCTGAGCTCAGCCCAAGGGGCTGTGACAGCATTATATGGAAATCCTTTCCAGGGAAATCTGTCCAGGGATGGGATGTACAGAGACATCCCAAAAGAGCTGGGATTCTTAAGCAAAGCAAAGCACTGTAAGAAAAGAAGGACTTGCCCATTTTCCAGATGGCTGTGTCTGACATGAAATTGCTTGTAGAAAGTCACAATACAGCTGAGATTTTTTTTTTTTTCATCTTCTACTTCGGTCTTACTTTTCCTCTTAGCAGTAAAGGTGGAGAGTTTTGTCTAAATTTTGACACCTGAATGTCAGGAGGCCCCTTCATCTCCCTTTAATCCCAATTCATCCCATGGGTGAGTGGTGGCTCTCATTTGTTTCACTGGCTACAAGAAAGGGTCAAGGAACTGGCTCAGGGTTAGTCCATAGTATCTGTGTTACAAGGCTCTAAAAGTAGCTGAGAAATTTTCTTACCAAAAAGTCTCTGAAAGCTGTGAAGAGGGGATTTTAGACTCACTGCTGCATGCTAAGGATCTGATCAGGACTGAAGGCTGAGAGATACAGAAGGATATTTAATCAAACGAGGGTGAGCAAGTGATGCTAATTCCAAACAGAGCAGAATAATTCCTTGTCTGGCAAATACAAGCTTGAAATTCCTGGCCAGGTCTCATGGGAGGGAGCAACAAGGCAATGATTCAAGTGTAGGATAAACAAGAAAATTCAAATCTAAGTCTGACATAAGACACATAAATCAACCAGTGGTGCTTAAGTTTTATGGCAAATAATATTTCATCTCTTGTACTGATCTGACAGCTGTGCAACTGCTTACAACGAAGAGAGTGCTGCCCACAACTTTGACAGTCCTGGCTGTTTTGGCTTGAATCTAAATATTGCTCCAAAATGGGGTTTGGGTGAAACTTGCCAAATCTGCAAGTTTGAAAGAGAAAGGGAAGAAATTATTCCTGGAAGACAAATAAAACACAAGGCGAATGGCACAGCACCTAATGAAGTAATTTAAATGCAAATGAGGGAAAAGGTATACATGAAAACTGCTGGGAATTTTTTGAAAGAAGAAAAGTTTTCCATTCATCAGAACATTATGATGTCATTTCAGGGTAAGCCCTTCTGATGCCAAATTTCAGACCAGAGAGGGCTTTGTGTGTGTGGTTTTTGGATTTGCTTTAAGGCTGAGATGTCAACTGCCTCAGAATAGGAGGTTTAAAGTGAGTTGGCTGACAGCCTTAAGGGGAGCAGTGGGAATAGCAACTCAGTAATTGATTTGAGATGAAATATTCATACAATCCCCAGGGAAGAGGCAGCCCAATGCCCTTCTCAGCCCATATCACAGATGTCATCATTAAAGCTGGCGGTGCTCAAAACACACTTTGGCTTGATTGGCATAAATCCCTCATCACTTTCTTGGTGGGACTTCACCTGTTTGGGGGTTTTTTCTCCTTTAATCCAGAAGACCCTTCAGCATTCTGGCATGATCTGGAGAGTCCTGGTTCAGAAGGACTGTCTGTGTGCCCACTAAAAATAAAAATGGCATCCTGGAAAAGCAGATGAATTGTAGCAACTCATCTTGTGGGGGATGCTCAGCAATTAGATGGCATTAGGCTACAGTCAGAATAAAATATTAAAGGAGCATTAAGATCATGGCTGTACTTTACAGGCAGACACATGGCACATGGCTCTGGAAGTGCATCTGTGACACATCTCGACAGGGGACTAGTAAAGGGATTTCTTTGTAGCATATTACAGAGGTTCCCTAGCCTCATTTAAAGACATTGTCGTGAATTTTAAGCAGGCTGGGGAGAGGACAAGGCTGTTGTGCTCTTGGAGAACAGGATAATAGCCCCGTAGTGTGAAAGGAGAAGAGATACATGTCATGTCCAGAACGGCCACTTGAATTGTGCTAAATTGATAATTTCTAATAATTGCTGAGCCTCACGCTCTGTGCAGTGAGTGTCTCTCAGTAGCATGGATTTGTAGAAGGGGGAAGGGAGGCTCTGTTTTCTCTGAGGTATAGCTGGAGCCTCCATCGTAAGCCGGTGGAAGCTCGGTTGCCGCTGAATTCCACGAAAAGATGCTGGATGCTGGCGTTGCCCCTAACAACGGTTGCTAAGAGACTCCTGCTGGCATACAGAAGGATGGAAATCGCCACAGATTATGGCCCTATTTATCATAGTTGTATGAATAGTCTTGTTAAGGGAATGCATGACATATAAATTTAGCGTGCACATGATAGAAATGTAACACACACGTCACAAGATGAGACTGTTGTAGCAGGATGTTTGCTGCCTTATAAATAGTCGTCTCAGCCCCTACTTCTCTCTTACTGCTTTTGTGGTTTCTCATTAAAACTTTCAGGAGAGTCTATGAATTATAAAGCAGTGACTAGCTGTTTAACAAATTGGCTTTTTATAGAAGAGTCTAGCAGGAGCGGGGAGATGAAAAACCCTGATGGTGTTGGTGTAACATTATTATTATTAGGTAGCAGCAAGTGACGTGTGAGGTTGGCCCGATTCTGCTTCCAATGGCTGCAGCTTGAGAGTGAAGCAAGTCCCTCAGCATCACCATCTGATCCAGAGGATCCAGCCCCTGCCAGCCTGGATCTTAACTGGCCACAAAATGAATGGCTCCTTTTCATCATTAGATCACTTTATTAGTAAATTACTGTGGCTCTCCTGATATAATTCACTTCCTGGGGTGAAAAGGATTTATGCCAATACTTGTTTTGTGTTTAATGGATTCATTATGCTTTTCATCATAAAATTCATCAATGTTAATTGAACGGATTAGCTAAATGTAATTAGAAGAGGGGGAGGGAGTGTGTCTCTATGTCTCTGCTTTCTCCTACAGCTCTTTGCTTTAACTACTGCCCGAATGTTAATTCCCCTGTTTCTATTACCTTTTCCAATTTGGCTGATCAATATAATCTCTGCATTCATGTCAGGGCTTGTATGGTGTTTTAGATTGCAAGTTAATTCAGGTCCAAAAGAAACATTATTGGCCTTTTAGGGTCAGTGGTTTTGGTGGCAGTGGTGGTGTGGGTTTTTTCCCCCAAATATTTTATTTTGTAGCAGAGTTCCTTGGTCAGAAAATTATACCAGCTTATTAGAAATGATGATACAACCTTATTAGTCCCTTCTTAGTGGTGCAAAGGTTGTTAGCACATCTGATAATCACTTCCAGCCCTTGGCAGGGCAGTGTTCAGGGACAGGGTGCCAGGTACAGTTGCTGAGTGGTCTGGTTTTGGCTGGCTGTAAGTAAATGAAGCAGTGATTAGGTTTCTGTAGCCACTTTTCCTGCAGATAAGATAATTGAAGCTGCAGTAGCTGCCTGGGGGAGAAATGTCATACCTGCCTCACCATTTTCTTCATGTCAAGGATGCAGTTATGTCACATCTTTATAGGTCAATAAACAGCTACACGGGAATTTCAGCCTCAGGATGTTAAAGTAATGGAGCTTCCATCCTCACAGAACATTAATGCTTCTAAATAGGCTAAACCTGGTTGTTTCAAACCTCAATTACATTTACCAGAAGATAGGAAGGTAGATCTCAGATCAATCCTTGCAAGGCAGAGAATACAGACGAGAAGACCCCTGGGCTAGGTTCAGTAATGAAATTAAGCGCTTGAAATGGAAGTGTTGCAAGCGCCAGAGCAGCGAGACCTCCTTTGCATTAGGAGTGTTAAGACACCTCTGAAGTGAAATCCTTTAAAGCTTAACTGTGAGAGGTTTCATGATCACCTGTGGACTGAGTTTGGGAGGGAGCCCTGTGTCAGGCCAGCGTGTGTCGCAGCAGGAGAGGCCGAGGCAGCATCCGTGTCCTCGGGAGCCCCCGCGTCGGGTGAGGCCGCCTGGGGCACGAGGCTGCTTGAGGCCATCTACAGCGAATCCCTCTTTGTCTGCTGGGCTGGCTGGGGAGCTGGCATGTGTCAGGAGCAGGGCCACAGGCAGGGGCAGAGCTGTCAGTGCTGTGGGAGGCTGTGGAGCGTGTCCACACAGCAAGTTTCTCACCACGCCAGTGGGGGATAGTTTGATCTAAAGAGATCCACCAGCATCAAACCACCCTGGATTCCTCTGAGGCACACAGCACACTGCAGCAGAAAGGTGACATCCTGGCTCTGGTGGCTTTAGCTTGACAATGTGTCCTGTCTTTGTCCCATCCCTTCAAATGGACGTGCAGGGATATCTGGGGAATATGAGGTGGAGTTTGTCTCCAAGGAAGTGTTAAGGTGCACCTGTACTTGATTTCAAATATACATTTATAACTGCTTCCATTTTCCACCTTTACAGCAGTTATGTTCTTTTCCATAGGAAGCACAGGCATGATGTTTTGTGTGAGAGCAACTCCGCTGTGGGCAATCAGGCATGTTTTTATTATCAGAGCTGAGCAATAATCTCATGGAAAAAAGTTCTGGTGTTGCAATCTTCCTTTTAACTTCCAGTCAATTCTGGAGAGAAGCTCTGTTTGCAGCCATCCATGCTGCTTGGCCTCTGAAAACTCCCCAGGGTGGTTTTTGGGAGACTCCCTAATGGGAATTGGAGCAGACATCCATCCGCAATGGAGGGGCTCAGCTGAAACTCGTCATTGCAGGTGAGAGCAGGAGATGGTTGTGGCACAGAGAAGGGCACAGTGAGGTGATACAATGACTTGGGTTTGCTGGGGAGCCCCCAGGTGTGCTGTGAAATACTGATTTCTGCATGTGCAGCGTGGTTTGTGTTTGGAACAAGGACTGGATTTGTCCCAAGTCTTCCAGGGCCAAGATGTGGCAGCTGCCTCCCCAGCAGGCCAGGGGGGATCAAACAGCTCCAGTGGGGAGAAAGACACTGAATAATTATTTGGGTAATAAGTGGAAGGGTTAAACATTTTTCCAAGTCACCTTTCTCTGCTTGCTATAAACAGATTCCATCCTGAAAGTGAGCTCCCTATTCCTCACCAAGTGATAAATCCCGGAACCTCCCAGGACAAAACGTTGTAATCCTTCAAACTTACTTGTTATCCCAGGGACATCACAGGGGTCTGCATGCATGTATCTGCCTCTGAACCCTCACATCCAGCATTGTCTCCACCTCTGCTCAACCTCTCTGTTTCTGGGCATGCAGGCTGAGAAGGGAGGATGCTTTTAACATCAGAGGGCAGGGCCCGCAGAGGGAGCTGTGGCAGCGCTTTCCCAGAGGGATGCCCGGCTGTCTGAGTCCGGAGCACACCCCGGTCCTCCCGCTGAGGTCCCTGCAGAAACAACGTGTGTCCCGCACCTGCAGCTTTGCCTTCCCAGGGCAGCAAAGCCTTCTGCAGAACCCAGCCTTGCTGCTGCTGCTGAGAGTGTGGGGACAACTACCTGGAGAAACCACAGGGACTGTTCCTTCCCTAAGGCAGGAGCAAGATTTACCCCTGTGTATCACTTCATCTGCACTGCTTTTTGGGGGTCTGTTGCTCACCTGTGAGATGGGTGGCTACGTGTAAGACCTTCAGAGGGAGTCAGATTAAAACACCATTAAAACTTCTGCCTGGTGCCTGGCTGCACGTGTCCAGTGAGAGTCCATGGGAGCAGGTCTTGCAGTGCCTCCCAGCACTGGTGGGCACTTGTGTCGCTACGTGGGGACACAGTGGGTCAGCCCAGAAGGTGGATTATGGACAGCACGTGCAGAGGTGGACAGCAGCGAGGCAGCTCCCTGACCAAGCTGGGGCAAGTGGCTTCATCCCCAAGCACTTGTTTCATCGAGTGTAAGATCAGGAGTAGGTTATCTGCCTTCTTTGAAAAGGGTGGTGAGATTCTTTGTTGAACAGAGCTGTGCAAGAGGACATTATTTACCTTCCTAGTCTTTTTATGGGAACTTTTAATTTAACATTTCGTTGCTGATGTTCAGCAATAGACTTTTTTCAGCCTGTCTTGCAAGATCTATTATTGGTGTTCACTCGACCAGATCGAAGAGAGAAACTGATGTCTTTTATTGCTTGATCTATACATGGTTTGCTACTTGGGAGAACAAAATATTCCATGCTTATTGAGAATCTGCATTATTGAGAATTGTATCAATGCTTGTTTTATGTTTATTGACATTGCATTTAGACTGGCTATTTGACTGCCATGTTGCATTTGATCAAGCTTAACTTTGTTTCTAGGTCACAGCAATCTCTTGCACTGATAAAAGGTAAAGGGGGGAATTCCTATTTTAAACACAAAATAATTATAATTTAATTTTTTGGGAGATATTCACATTGATGCAAACAAGCCTTGATTTCTGCCCAGTCCACTGGGGAGTCATTTTGACTTTGAAGTGCAGAATTGTGTTCATATTTAATAACCATTTCTTTTTAAAGTGAGGCTTAATGGAGGTTTGTTGGTTATTATTCTGCCTCATTGATAAAGATCCCAAACACACAAGAGTTTCAAATTATTTCATAGCTGATTTATATGCACAAAGCATAATTAGAATCATGTAATTTCCTTGCTAGTTTGGTTCTCATTTGAATATAGAAAGATGTCACTAAGAAAAACTTTTATACTTTCTTGTTTGACTGACAGTGAAAAA
The DNA here is from genome assembly GCA_013399195.1 of Dicrurus megarhynchus. NCBI lineage: Eukaryota > Metazoa > Chordata > Aves > Passeriformes > Dicruridae > Dicrurus > Dicrurus megarhynchus. Next base: position 2,510,855 of record VXAD01010121.1, on the reverse strand, counting down.
TCAAATATGAATTGCAACCAAAAAAATCATGTATAAAGTGCTGCACACTATTACTGAGTACTATTGAAATACTGCTTTGAAGGCAGAATTATAAATTGCCTCACGGGTGCTTTTAATGTTCTCCCTACTATATATTATCAGGGACCTTCACAAATGTCAGTTTTATAAACACCTCTATGAGAAGAGAAGATGTTTTTACCACCATTTTACAGATGAGAAGCTGCAGTACAAGAGATTTTAAGGTCAAAAATGTCCACTCAATTTAGCTACATTATTGGAAACACCTAGAACTTGATTTTTCAAAGCGTTACACAACACAGTATGTAGTTGAAGCGCTACCAAGACAGACTTCAGTATTCAGTATTATGCCAGACCTAATTCCAGGGTTTTCTCTTGATTTTAGCCTGGAGAAAGGTGAGAGCTGCAGATTAAGTGAGGTGCCTAGTACCAAGCAGTGGCAGAGGAAGGGGCAGAGCCTAAATCTCTCCCAGGGTGTCCAACAATACCTGACCAGGAAAACTTAACATCAGTGAGAATGTGTGTCATTGTCAGAAACATGATGCTTAGAGAAAATTGAGGGTTTTGTGGGAAAAAGACGATGTACAGAAATTTCCGCATTTGGAAGGGGGCTGAGGGAATATGTAAATGGCTGAAATAGCCATTGGTGACATTTTCAGATTAATAACTTTTGCATTGGGAGCTGATTTTTTTTTTGCTTGGAAATTTTTCAGCATTACCAGCAAAGTTAAAGTCCAAGCTTATACTGAAATAGTGACTGCTGTGTTCAAGAGAATGAAGGATTGTTTGAATTACCAGACAGCAGCACTTTTCAGGGACTTGTCTTTCCACCCTGGCATGGCATGAGAAAAAAAATCCCAGTTTTGAGTTTTCATAAGACAGGAGCCCTTGTTCAGCTTTCTATTTAACTGCCTGCACTTGCATTAAGCCTAAGCCCACTTCTTTTTCTTCCTTTACCTTTCTGCCGTGTTTTTTGCACACTTCTCAGACTCAGTAAGTCTGTGGGCATCACCCTCCTAAGTTACTCAGCCACGATACATTGCCAGCAATTGGCCATCCTGCATCCCAAATGAAGCAACAATCCTTCAGGGAGAATAAAAAGAAAATACATGATCGTATAATGAAAGACTGTTTCATAATATATAAGTACCAGATGTGGGATTGAGCCTGCCTAATTTAAGGTCCCAAATTGTATCTATAATTCAAGAGCCTAGCAACCCAGTCCTGGGAGGTGGGGCTGAGAATCCCTGTGCCACTGGCTGACAAGGAGAGGAAGGTGCCTTTGGATGTCTCCAGAGGGAGGTGCAGGCTGCTGCCATTGGGTGTCTGTGGTGGGCTGGCAGTGGAGCCGGCTCAGCCTCCTGCCCCTGCATTTGATGTTTGATTTTTCTCTGGGTAGTTTGCTCTTTGGGGTCCCTGGCTTGAGCTCTGGTTTGGACGTGGGTACACCCTCCTGGAATTACAGATGTCCAGACCTGGACTGAGGATGCCTGGAGAAGAGAAGGTGTCACCTTGGAGCACCTTCCAGTACCTGAAGGGGGTCTACAAGGGAGCTGGAGAGGAGATTTTGGCAAGGGCATGAAGTGACTGCACAAGGCGTAATAGTTTTAAACCAGAAGAGGATAGGATGGCTTTAAACTGAGAGAGGGCAGGTTTAGATTAGATATTAGCAAGAAATTTATTACTGTGAGGGTGGTGAGGCCCTGGCACAGGTTGCTCAGAGAAGCTGTGGGTGCACCATCCCTGGAAGTGCTCATGCCAGCTTGGACAGGGCTTTGAGCAACCTGGGATAGGAGAAGGCTCCCTGGCCATGGCAGGGGGGCTGGAACCAAATGCTTTTTAAAGGTGCCTTCTAACCCAAACCATTCTGTGATTCCCTGCTGCGCTGCTAGAAGGCACTCTAAAATCCCACATGGATTATGCTCTCCCCACAAAGGCACATCTTCTGTTTCCCAATTCTTGGGGGTGGGGAGTCAGCCAACCTGCTGCAGCTGCTCAGCCTGGGAGAGGCCATCCAAGCAGTTTACAGAAGACGTCATTAAAAGCCACAAGAAAGCAGCGGTTTGTGATAAGAGAACTGACAGGATCTAAATTAAACAGTATATACTAGGTGCTGTGCATTTGTTTATAAAACATGCTCTTACTCAGAGAGAAGGAAAGATCTTGATACATCTCTGTCTGTGTTTCTTGTCCTGATGTGCACAGGTTAGACCATGTATGGTGAGCCCTCAGTAACGACCCCTTCTCTGTGTCTCCTAACTTGGTGACATTTGCCTCCTCTTACGGGAGGATGGAATTAATTTTTCAATGTCTCTCCACTGTGGACCCATTGTGTCTACAGAGAGTCTGTTGATTTGTTGGGGATTCTGTTACACAGCCTATTTGACACCTCAGGTCAGATCTGAACCACAGACAAAGTAAAATTGAATTCTTCCTCCTGAATTTCCCCTTTCTTATTTTCCTACAGGTCTCGATTGAGTTCAAGTTATGCTTTTACCAAGGGCCATACACAGTCTAACACCACATGTATGTTAACTGCACTTCAACTCACAGACAGATGAAGCATCATATGAGAAAAGGCTCATTTAAATTCTGTGTTATAATTGAGTGACAGATCCATACACTCAAAATCATGAGTAATTTTCCTTCTCTAATGGTATTGGCTTAAAACCCATATTAACAGAAAAGTTATGTTTTGTTGTGTTTGGGTTTTTTTAAATTTTATATTTTTCATCTGCATTTTGAAATTTCACATTTGAAAGCTTATCCCTCAAGAACAAAGGTTGGGAACTTTAATTCCATGCTTTCCAGTTTTAAAAAAGATGAGGCACAAAGCTGAAGGGCACAGATGATATGTTTAAAATACAGGGAATTCCATCCTGCTGGATATTTCACCAAAGAAAATACCTGATATAAGCTGTATATAGTCTATGCTCTGTTTATCCTACCCTGTTCCCTAACAGGCTGTAGGGAGCTGTGGCAGCTGTGTCGGGGACAGGAGAGCTCCCAGCTCCATAACAAACTTTGGTCCACAACATATTTTAGCCCAAACCTTATTCACCAGCCCATCTTTCTTCAGTTACTGAAATCAGCATTTTCTATCATGTTCATCACTCAAGAGCACTTCAACCAGATCTGGTTGTCTAATGTGACCTCTGAAACCTTTGGAAAATCCTTGACAACCTCAAATGCTGTACAAAGAAAAAAAAAAAATTGGGGGCAACTGTTCAGCACTTCCAGTGAGGTAAAGAAGAGCAGAGAAGATGCAGCAACAAATGGTTTAGCATTTGCCAGCATATGACTCAGAGGTCCTTGTCTTGCTAAGCTCATAAGAATCTCTCATATGCCACTTAGGCTGAGTTAGTGCAGAGGCTTTACTTAAATTATTGCATCTGTGTTTTGACTTGAAAGAGGTGGGATCCTCTTCTCTTACAAGGGGAAAATTGTCTTGAAATCAGGCTATTTTCTAATGGTACCCCATCATACAATAAATGAGTTTTATGGTAGAGTCACGGTGTTTGAGGCCCTTGGCCATATTTCCTTAGAAAGCAGTGTGACCTGACAGCAGCAGGTCTGTAAAGTGAAACGGTGCCAAGGACCTCTCTTATGCACTAATTTCCAGGCATTTACTCCAAGCAAGCTTTAACCACATCCCATAAACTGTCTGGTCCATCGATGTTTGGAGCACATTAGGTGTGTTCCTGCAATGCTTCTGCATCGTATTTCAGTTGGGGTTTACCTGGAAGGAATCCAGGTCATGCACTTCAAGACCACTTTGTGAGGTGAACCACACATCAGTTGAGACAAACCAGAAGATTCACTCCAAAAGGGCATTCCCCATGTGAAATAACACACGACTTTACACACATTCCTTGTTGGCAAGGTGCAGTCGTTGGTCTGGGCAGAGAGGACTGGCTCCATGCTTGTGCTTTCTGGCAGGGAGGCAAGGGTTGTGCTCCTTTAATTTGGCAATACCTGTGCTGCTGGTCCTCAGGCTGGTCAAGGAGGCTGCAGTCTCCTTCTCTGGATCTGTCACGAGTTGGGTGGTTCATGGCTTCACGGAAGAGAGCTAATAGAGCAGAGCATGGCTAATCAACAGGGCTTGTCCCACAAATCTCACTGAGAATAAGGTCACTCAGGGACTTAGAAAAAATCTCAGTATGGGGTAAAAATGAACAGGTAGTCAAAACAAATGTAGGAGAAACCACATAGGTCAGTAGTCCTAATTGATAAAGTCCATGAGCTCCATCCTCTGCTCTGGCTGTGACATTGGCCATGTAGTCAGACAAGGAGTGTAAGACATGAACTGATAAAGACCAAGGTTGCTGTGGATGACTTGGTTTGTTGGAAACACCTTCAGGCTGCTGTGAAGTTTCAGCTGATGTGGGTATGGATGAACACCTTTCTACATCCACTCCAGATGTTGCATAGGTCTTAGCACCACCACGCAGTTTTCTGTAGCCATTATGGTCCTTCAAGAGGTGTGATTTCAAGAGATTTCTCAGGCTTTTTGTTTTCCTAAGTCAAATTTACTGGCTGGTGGAAACAGGTTTGCTGTAATCTACTTTGCAAATATGTTGCTTCCCCTGATCATACTGTAAATGAATGTATTTTTGTCAGGCTTTTATAGGAGTATGAGTCTTAAAGTTATGGACATTAAAGATTGTTAAGGACAGGGTTTGCAAGATGAACTCTTCAAGAGGCAGTGCTGGGACAAACTAAGAGTCATATGAAATAAATATTCAGAGGTTGGGAGCGATTTTCCAGATCAGAATTATGCAGAGATTTTCCTGAAATAAAAGGAGAAGGCTGATTATTGCATGGGTGCTTTGCTAAGCCAAAGATGGATGCGTTCTCACATATGTAATCTGAGCAATTTTAAGATGCCCCTTATGATGTTAGACCCTACCCCGCCACCTCAGTTGCCTCAACAGATCTTGTGAATGCCTCTGGATCATCTCAGTATGAACTCAGTTAGGTTTAATAACCTTTTGCCCCATAGCAATCCTGAGCGAGCCCAGAGTTATTTTTAATCACACGTGGTGCCTCTCACGGCAAGTGATCCATGCAGCCCCGAAGATCAGCAGGCATCTGTCATCCACAAACCACTCACACACCGTATGAAACATGTAGCTCGTGACCTCCTGCTCCCTGAAGAATAGTCAATATTAAAAGCAGTCCCACAATATTCAGTGGCACAGGCAGAGGTCAGATCAGGCTGGCCCTCGTTAATGCACTGTGTCAGTATTTCTTTAGTGACCTCATCAGTCCTCTAAGAATTATCTTTCTTTGAAAGATGCCGTGTCTGCCTCCTTGTGAAGAAAACTGTCTGGATGAGATTTGATCTCACATGTCCCCACTTCTAAGAGGGAGGCAGGATCATGGAAGTGGCAGTTTGACCCCTTTAACTCAGGGGGATTTTAGTGCTGAAACTTAATGACACTTATATTTCTACCTGTCCTTTAAGAGAGAAATACAGCCATTCTGAGACTGGGCATTTCCAAGAGGTGTGTAAGGGAAGCACCAGTAAATGTACATGTTCAAAAGTGCTAAAAATGTGTCTGCAAGCATTTGAGATGAGATGCAAGAGCAGATGGTCTTCGAGAACGAGGGATTGGCAACTGCGTCACCAAGTCCTTGAGTTCAGTGTGTTGTAGAAAGAGTAAGTGATTTTCAGTCAGCTCATATTATTCATCAGAGAGTGTGCATGTGTGTGCTTTTAAATAAAACATGACTATGTTTCTTTGGGTTAGTTTCTGCATACTGTAGAGCTGAGTATTTTTCATCAGTTGGTTTCATACCATAGAGCTGAGTATCTTTCATCAGTTGGTTTGGCTTTCAGACTTTGGCATTTTAACCAAACTAAATAAATATTCTCAAACTTCCTTAAACATGTATGCAAAAATGCTGAAAAAGTTAAGTTTGCCATAAATGCCATCTTTCCACAGAGAGCCAAGCTACCATTTTAATTGTGCTATCATATATTGCAAGCTGTCTATTCCACATACACATCATAAGGGAAGAATGTTGTTGGTAGGAAATAAGTTGGGGGGGTTAGGTCTGGTTTTTTTTGCCACATTCTATTTGTTTGGAGTTTATATTCTTGCTTATTTTCATTGTTTTCTTTGCAACAAGGCATTTATGTCTATAAAAGTGCCTTATATTTTCTGGGGCTTTTGGAAAAAAATCAAATGCTGTAAGATTTGCAGTACAACGATGGAAGCTGGCAGTTCTCAAATAGTATGAAATTAGTTTAGTTTAGTCTCATTCTTCTGTGTCTCCTACTCATCTACTGCCCTCCCTGAGAGTCAGGCATTATCGGTGTTTTTCCTAGTGTTTCTCTGACACTTTTGCTCTCCACTTGACAAATGCAATCAAAATATAGAGCAGAGCAGGTCTGGTAAATTAAGGTACTAAAGATGAGAGTTGATTCCAGAAAACAGACAGAATTCTGTGTGCTTTTCAGACAAAACCCACTGAAGGTCATGCATGACTTTTCAGCCAGTATTGCCAGATTGTCAGAGACAAGCTGTGGTTGTGGGAGAGGAAGCAAATTGTCTCACTCACATTTCTGTCACTGTATGATTTGGATTTTCCCCCAAGAAGCTGTCTGGAGTTTTTAATTACTGCTGATTACCTATTCACAAGAGAGGTTCTTCACAGAAACACACATCTTCCTGCCCTCTCCTACAGTACATACATTGTGAAGAAATAATTGCACAAAACAGCTGCTTCCTATTTCCTCCAGGCTGGCTGCTCTTGGGGAGCTGCACAGTGCAGCCCCCTCTGATCACATCACTCCAGTGGATCTGATCACAGCTCTGCCTCTCACTTTCCTGGAGACCAGGACACTTTGCAATCCTTCATGTTCAGATCAACCTCTGCTCTGCCAGTGGTCAGCAATTTGCTCTTGCAAATCTTCAAGGATAGTCTGAGAGATCCATGGACCTTACGTGTGATCAGCAGGGACCCAGTGGTTGGTTATTGGCTTCTCCTTCAGATCCTGGAGGGGGGGCATTGCTCCTCTGGGATGGCTTGGAGGCAAAATTTAGAGAGAGGGGTCCCCAGGGAGATCGGAAGTTTTGTTTCATCCCACTGGAAGTAGCTCTGAGTTTTTTGCTCATATTCCCCAAACATCCTGCAATTATGGTATCTCTATACAGAGGTAAGAGAACAGCCTTGAGCAAGTTTTGAAGACCTCAGAAGGGAAAAATCCCCATGTGGGCAGTTCTAAGGGAAAGGCAGCTCGAGGAACCAGTAATGAGGTGCTGCTTCTGTGTTCGGGATGGAAACTGCTGGGTAAATAGAGCACTATGAGCCACAGAGAGGTCCAATGTGACTCCCATCATGTCATGTATTTAATCAGGCTTGCTCATGGAAAGTGGCTTGATGATTTGGGGGAATGTTTTGTGCACTGCGAATGTTAAATGATCCTTGATAAATAAGGAAATCCTATTAACAGGCTGCTCTGAAAGCAATCAGCCTTAATTACCTCAAAATACAGGCTTTGCCAGACTATAAAAACCTGTTATTTATTTTAAAAGTTTTGAAAACATCTGTAAGCTAAATATATTTCAATGTGTATTTGGGTACTTACATACCCATGTATGTGGTGATTATTTAAGGAGAATGGACTTCTGCTACTCATTGCTGCTATTTCTTCCCCTTTTTTGGCTCTGGTTGCATTTTCTGACTGCAGCAGTTCAATGCTTGGTGTCAGCAAAATGCATATTTTTTCTCTGCATTTTTGAGCTCTTGAAGGAAGATTTGTTCTCACCCTCCCAAAACAAAATCTTCGCCCACAACCTGCGTGAGAATCCTTTGATGTCTGCTTACTCAGTATAAATATACAGGATTCTAGATCTCAACCCTCCCCCGTTTGCCAGTCCAGGCACTAATTCTCCCATGTAATAAAACTTTGCAAGAGGTTAGAGTTGAATGCCACATCTAATCATTGATCAGCCAATAATGAATCACATATATTATGTTAACACACTCATGCTTTTATCTCACTGTGAGCATCCTTTTTTTTTTTTCTTAGAAAGGGGAGGAAAATGTAGCAGACCTTTTGTTGGTGTTATCAAGGGTAAGGAGTGGAATTATTTCAGCTTTTAAAAAACCAACCCAAATACTGCCTTTTCCAGCTGTAGGATTTGCTTGCACAAAATTAAGATGCTTGTCTGATGGTTCATGCTGAGTTTGGCATTGAATGCAGTCATTAGTGATCAAAATCTTTCTAATTCAGGTGTTAAATTTTAAGGGACTGTGCTGGTTAATACCAAATAACACAAGGCAGGAAAGGCTGCATTTTGTTCACTGGAGACTGGCTGCTGTGCAGATCTAGTGCTGCCAGAGCACCCTCATTAAACCTAGCTCAGCTGTGCTGCATCCCCCTCCAAAATCCAGTGACGCCATTTCCAGCCTTATATGCCATTTTCCTCACTATTGAAAACACTGGGATTTGCACAGGAATAGCTAAATGGGCTGTCAAGCTTTATCTTTCTTCCTCTTTGTTGTTGTCGTTTTTTTGTGGATGAGAAACCTTTTGTTTGCTCTTAAGGGTGCACAAGGTAAGGAAGAAATACCCACCACTGCCATTTCCACCCTCTTCCCTTCTGATGGCAAATACTTTGCCTACAATTGCACATCTCTTGTGTGGCTTGCATGTGTTTTGTTAGCACTGTCAGTCCCAAGAAGCAGGTCAAAAAGGGCGTTGAGAGCTTGGCTGGCTGCTGCTCCAGGTCAGTGGAGGCCACACGGCTCCTGGCTCCCCTTACTTACCCATCCGCCTGAGCTCCCGTCTAACTGGATTAAGTGATCCAATCCATCATGTTTGTGATAATCTCACTGAAGCAATTGATTGGGAAAGAGTAGATTAATGTAGTCCTGTGAGCCCCACTTTGCTCTGGCTCATGATACAGCCACTTGCTCCATGGCTGTGGCCAAGCCCTTTTGAGACAGAGGGTGCTAAGGCTTGTTCCTTACTCTCTTCCCACTCTCTGGACAGATTGCCAGGCTGACAGCGAGCACTGGGAGACGCTGCTCTTCACACACCTGCCACTGCTAGTCACCAAGGTGCTGAGGTTGAAATACATATCTATTTTATAAACAAGACACAATATACTAAAGACAAGGCTAATCATGCCTTAATCCTAACCTTGAATATCGTTATGCTACCTCAAAGTAATTAATTCCTTTATTTTTACCCATTTTCCCCAAAATGCCTTTAACATTGTTTGTTAACCAGCAAATAGATAAAACCACTGGTTTGCAAAAGCCAAACATGATAACATAGGTGCAAAGCTGGTAAGAACAGGTGGAAAGACATAAAAGACCACGACCCTGCACTTAGATTATCCCTAGTGGTTTCTCTTCTGGTTCATTATCTATTCTTGGTGCTGTCATCTTGTGGTTGCATTCATTGGATAGAGCCTTGGACTAGTGCACCCCATTTGATTATATATCATATATAATATATTTGATTATATAGTCTGAATCCATCACCACGATTTATTTAGGTTTGATTCTCCTTCACCTCACTCAGAGCACTCTTGTCCTTCCCTTCATCCAGATACCACCCACTTTGGTTGTGCTCATGTGCCTTGAGCATTGGCCCAAGCAGTTCAGCCCTGCCAATAAAGGCAGGGGGTGATCTTCCTGACCTAATTCAGAACACGTTAAAATTAGACATCTAATTCTGGGGTATTCACCCTCCTGTCTCCCTATAGTTGATGAAAAGTAGTAGGTGTCTCCAACAGGTGGTTCATGTCATCCCAAAATTGGCATCTAAAATCAGATAAGTGGCCTCTGGACACCTGTGGCTAGAAGAAAACATAGTGTGAAGTGACTAACTTAAAATTAGACATCTGATTTTGACATGTCTGAGTTCTGATGAGAAAAATCCTTCCCTTAATGACTATTTTAACTCAGAGTGAGCCTAGCTCACACCTTCAGGCTGGACTTGGGAAAGCTATGTCTTGGATGTTTGAAGTCTTCTCAGAGCACATTAGGGTTTGGGGTTTTTCAAAGCCAGGTGATGACACTCCCTTTTTTTTTTGGATGGAGTCAGGGGAAGAGAAAGTTTATGGACTTGTCCCTCTGTCCCACTGCAGTTGTGGGGCAGAGGTGAGGGTCTGGAAGGTTGGTCAGGGTAACATGTAAAGGTAGGTCCATCCCCCATAGGAACTGTGCAGCCCCTGGGTGCTGTGAGGGGCTCCTTTGTGCCCCACGGTAGAGCCAGATGGCCGAATGCCACTCTGTGCTGGCAGCAAAGATCAACTCCACCATCACTGGAGAAACAGTTTGCTGGGTGCCCCTGGGCCACCCTCAGAGGCTGTGAACTTCCCACCTGATAAGCAGCGCTGACAAGTCAGGTGAGGCAGCAGCTGTACCTGACTGCTGAGCCCGAGCCCACGTGAGTGCAGAGAATTAACCCCCGACAGTGAAAGCACATCACGTGCGGCTGATTATTCACTGTGTGTAGCAGAACAGGTGGTCTGCTGTCAAGCAGAAGGACAAGTGCTTTACCCCCTCAGAGGCTGGAATCCAAAAAATGACATTTTTTATTCTTCAGCTGCTCCAACAGCGCAGGGTTTTCTGAGCTCCCTTGGGTGGTTCAGAATTGGGGAATACAGAGATGCTTTGCACCCCTGATGCTTCACCCAGTGCAGAACGCAGCCAAGGCTCAGTGCTGTCCCAGGGAAGCAACAGCAGGGTCCGTGCAGGCAGCAGCACGGGTGGAAGAGGGCTGTGCTGCCTTTCCCACCTTCTCACCTCTTGTACAGCAAGCCCTGCACAGCATGCAAGTAAATACATTTTTATCAATTGCAAGAGGTGAAAATGTTGTGATCGAGGCCTGGTAGGCTTGCACAAATAAAAGCCTGCCAGGATTTAAAAAGGCAATGGATTTTAATGAATTTCTTGTCCCACTATTTAACTTTCATGTGTTGACAGCAGCCAGGAGAAACTGTTAAAGGTGCAGTTAATGACAATTGTCAAATTGTAACTCAAATGGGAAAAGCAGAGAGGGTCAATAAAAGTAAATAAGAGGCATGGCCGCCCGGGTGGGATGGAAAAGCCATTGCTTTTGTTAGTCTGAAAATAACCTATTTCTCCCCCAATATGCAGAGGTGTTTCATTCTATAGAAAAACACAGGTGAAGTCATAGTGAAGTGACTTGGCCTAAGGCTGCTCGTTGTGCCGTGCACCACAGGAGCTGCATAAACCCAAACTGCTGCAAAACGAGCAGCAAAGGAGGCTCTCCTGGTTGCTGTTCTGAGTGCTGCTACCCGCTATCCCCTGACAGAAACCTCTCAGACAGGAGCCTCTTTTCGCTGCAAACCTCTGATTAGTCCTGTATGACTTCTCCCAGAGATTCACATTTCCCAGTGGTACTGAACTTCCTCCTGGTCAGGTGCTCTGGTGACACCACTGGAGCCTTCTCTAGTTGGAGCTTCTCCAGTCATGGTGCAAAACTTCACATGCACCCCAGGCTTTACCTCTACCAGCTCTGCACCTGTCCCAAGGAAAGGTGCTGGTCCATCACTCCCTGGGCACCAGGATGAACTCCCCAAATCGTTTTAACTCCTCAGTGCAGACAGATTTGACCTCTGGCCTTTAAAGGTCAAAGGCTACGGCCTGACACCATTGTACTCTCTAACTTCCACTTCATTTGATCTGTTTATATGGCCACTATTTTCCACATCATTGACAAGGCACTGGGTGGGTGATTTGTCACAGGGCTGACAGTTATAGACCGTAATGTGTATAAATAGCCCCTGTTTTTTAAGGTAATCAATAGAAAAATGAGTCTCAAAGTCTGAAAGGTTACAAATAAATGTATTTGCTCCTGCCTTTTGCAGACACAAGGGGCAGGGGTCTTCACTGGAAACAACCACAAAAAACATTAATTTCATGGGCCACCCATAAGCCAAGACCTCAGCTTATACAGGGGAGGACAGCAGCTCTTTCTGTGACACAAGGGCTGCCTGTCTGTGCCAGACTTTATTTTGGCATCACAGACAATTGTGCTGTGCAGGTGTGCTGCCCTCATAGGGTAGGGTCTGTAACACCTGCAGGTGTTTGAGGCACCCTACAACTGTGCCATAGAGCCCAGGGTCCACTATGGGTGCTTACAGGGAGGAATAAAGATGTAGATCATCCAGCAGTGAATGAATTTTCTTCCTAAGCTAAAAGTTGCAGGTGGACCCTTGTGTTTAACAGCCGTGGAAGGACTTAACCACTCTAAAATCATTTATTTATTTTATCTATTTCCTTTCGAAATAGATTTCCTTTTACACCATGGGCTGCACGGTATCTTTTTGCAATAGGTTTCCATTTAATGATGGAATAAAATAGCATAAGAAAAGTACTGTGTTAAATTAATTTTAAACTAGTGCTCAGGGACATTGCTGCATGCCCAGTAGGGCCTATATTATGAGAAACAAACCAGTACTATTCTTCTATTCCTCTTTGTTGCACTGTTTGTGATTTTACAAACCCTTTGCTTCTCTTCATCTCTCTTCCAAGCCCAAAAGTTCTCTATTTTATTTCCTCCATTTTGTAGGAGTCCTGCCAAACCTTTGATCATCTTTGTCTCTTTTCTCTACTTTTTCAAGACAAAGTCATCAGAACAACACAGGGTCTTCAAAATAAGGGTGCACAGAAAATTCTACAGTGGAATAATGAAGTCTGCATTTTATTCTCAATCCTTTCCCTTAGATTTCCTAACATTAATTTTGTCTTTCTCACCACCATTCAGTATGACCCAGTGTTTTCAGAAAACTATCCAGTGTCTCCAGCATCTCTCTCATGACTGCTATCAGCACTTTAAAAGCAGCATTGCACACATATAGGTAGGTTTATTTTCTCCCCCACAACTCACTTTGCAGTAACAGACACTGAATACCATCTGCCATTTTACTGCTATATAATTCAGTGCCCTCAGATCCTCCCATAGCCCCTCTGGCTCTGGAATTGGCTCTCCTGAATGATTTGTGTCACCTGTGAATGTGGCACTTGAGTGCCTTTTTTCTGGGGCTGGGTAAGAGGAGCTTAAGGGATAGCAGTGATGCAAGAAAAGACACTGCTGTTGCTGTGAATTTGGCCTCCATCCTTCTCCAGCTCTCAGCAGAGGAGGCTGGAGGTTCCACGGGGGTCAATGGAGGCTTTCTTAATCTGTGGAGCAAAGAAAAGAAAAAGCGACACTGGCGGGGCGTGGGCTGAAAGAGGAGCTGTTCCATACTGCATGCACACTGTGGGCTCTTTATGGCCTCATTAAAGTCTATGGGAGCTTGCCATCTGCTTCAGCAGGGGCAGCATCAAGGTATAAAAACACTGCACGCTGTTTAGATGATGGTTTTGCTTGAGCACTGGCTGATCCTTGCTGCGACGTGAACTAGGTGTGAATTATCACTTCAAATCATAGAATCAAAAGACAGTTTGGGTTGGAAGGGACCTTAAAAATCATCTTGGTCCAACCCCTCTGCCATGGACAGGGACACCTTCCACTATGCCAGGTTGCTCAAAGTCCCACTCAAACTGTCCTTGAACGCTTCCAGGGATGGAGCATCCACAACTTCTCTGCTCAGCCTGTTTCAATGTCTCACCACCCTCACTGTAAAGAATTTTTTCCTAATATCCAATCTAAGTCTACCCTCTTTCAGTTTAAAGCCATTAATCCTTGTCCTATCAGCACATGCCCTTGTCCAAAGTCCTTCTCCAGCTTTCTTGTAGCCACTTTTGGTACTGGAAGGTGCTCTTCAGGTCTCCCTGGAGACTTCTCTTCTCCAGGCTGAACAACACCCTTGCTCAGCCTGTCTTCACAGGAAAGGTGCTTCAGCCCTCTGATCATCTTTGTGGCCGCCTGTTTTTCAGGAGGGAAAGCAGAAACTGAGAGTAACGCAGAGATTTCAAAGATCATGACTGTCTCTCATCTGGTCACGTACGTCTGAGTGCAGGAAATGAGAAGCAGATGAAGGAATTCTTGGCAATCTGTCCTATGTGGCATCCCATGTCAACGGGTCTCTGATTTCTCTTTTCTTCAATCTTGCAACTTCACAGCAAGCTGGGAGTCTGCTGGGAAGGTTGTGAGCTAAGTAGGTAACAGCAATAGTGAGACACAATTGCAGAAGCTGTAATAAGCAGTATTGATTTTGAATAAACACGTGAGTAATATTGACTTGGAGGAGCTCTCTCTTAACAAGTGGAAGGACTGACTGAATCCAAAGGATGGAAAACTCTAAGTCCCTCTCTGGAGCTGGGTAAGGCAGGTTTTAGTCATAGATATGAAATCAAGGTCTCTTTCCATCATCCTTTTTCTCAGTCCTGTTGGTAGATAAGAACTACAGGCTTTGCAATTGAATGAAAAATAAAAAAGTTTTAGATGGATTGATAGAGTAAGGAGGACAGTGAACAGAGCAGAGTAAGCAAGTGGTGAACAAATCATTGTTCAGAAGATGTGGCCATCTGAATGATACTGAAATATTAAAAAGTAAAAGAAAGTTTAGATGCAGAAAAAAAAGCTCACAATGAGGCCATAAGGCCTGTAAGTAATTAAAAATAAAACCAAACTCAAACTCAAAAGCAAACACCATCTCCCCTACTGTTTCTGATCCACACCCTCAAGTCCTCTCGGGATAAATGGAGATATGCCATGGACTCAGTGGACTTTGAATTGGGCTCACAGCTCAGGAGCTGGTAGCACTGAAATCAGTCAAATCAGACACAATGGAAAATTATCATGTTGCCATTATTGCTTGAACTAAGGCAGAAGTGCCTTACCACTTCCCATTTTTTGATGAGTGGATTCCAGACCTTTGGGTTAAGGATCCAGCTCACCTCTGAGACTTGCTTGGGATACCTCTCTGTCCAGGCAGGCAGCCATAGAAAGGTTTCTGTCCTGGGTGCTGCTGCAAAATTACTTCGGACCATTTATGTAAGCCTCAAAGATCACCATGGACCCATGGACCTCAACACTGGACCCCACGACCCTCATATCCCACGGATATGTGGATTATATTATGTGTAGTAACGCCACAGATGCCTAACACAGAAGTAAAGAGATTGAGCTCCTTTGCATAAAATCACACAGAAAGGAAAAGTAGGGCATCTGGGAGGCAAAACCCCCATTTCTTACAACTCCCTGGTTGTTTTTTTCTGTATGGCAGCAAGAAGGCTGCTGTATGCAACAGGGGTCTTCTGAAATGAGGGCATCCCTTCCGCACATGCATATTCAAAGATTAAAGAGAAAGCTTTGAAATATTTTCTGAAAAGGGGTCAATTATGTAGATTTTACATGGCTTGTTATTAAGGCCAAAACTCACATAGTTTTCACAAGGGCTGGAGGATACCAAGGCAAAGATGTAAGGGCTGGAGTCCAGATTTGCCTGGAAGAAGGGAGGGAGAATCAAAACATTGTTAATTATATCCTCTCAAGACAGGGCTTGTGGTGCTAGGAATTCATCTCAAGATGGTAATTTCAAGGCTACAAGTTGTAATATATATTATTGCTGGTCTAAGCAGGAGCAGGGAGGAACTCCAGCTGTGGCATCTTTGATAGCTTTTTGCAGGGGACTCTACTTGTAATTTAAACAACCTATTTTGGGGAATATGATATCCTTCCCCCAGCCTGTCTGAAGTCTTCAGCACCAATACAATAATTGACTTGAAAGAAAACTGGTCAACAATGATTTCTGTGGACTTTGCAAACGCTCTGATGAATTTTATTACAAAGGCTCTCAAGGAAACGAGAGGCATTTGGTGAAAGGTAAAGTACTGTACCATTGATTAAAAAACTGGCCAGAACAGAAAAAACAGAGCAGGAATGACTAGTCAGTTATTACAGTGCCAAACACATAACAAAAGGCTATCAGAGGGAACGTATTAACCATCTTTTCATGCATAAATAAAAGGTTTCATTTAGAGGAATTAAGACTATTATATTCCTTTTATATCCAGTGAAAACTCCAGAAGTATTGCTTTTCTCAATTAATATCATACACATTCAGAGGTTATTAGAAGGTTACTGAAAATACAGTGCCTTGAAGGAAAGAAGGATCTGGGTTTTATAATGTCCTGTCCAGTGTTTGACATATTTCTTGAGTTTGGGAAGGAAGGCTGGGTCTTGGTGTTGGAAAAGTGGTTTTGTATTCAGTTTTCACAGTGCAAAAAAAAGTAAAATGGAGAATGGGTGGGAACAATCAACATTTTCTACCTGGACCAAAACTTCACAGTAGGTACAATGTTACATTTGGATAGCAATGAAAATTTAAAATCCCAACAGAGCAGCTTGCTGTTCCACAGCTGATCAAAATTGATCACACAAAACCATTTTGCAATGGTAAAGCAGATTTCAGTTAAATATTTAAAGATTATGAACAAGCATCGCTTCCCATGAGAAAATACCCAGTTTCCTCAAAAAGCTAAAGCATTTGGGCTGAGATAGTAATTTTCAGAGGAAATTGTGGAATCTTATGACGTACACAGCTTACATCAGAGGGAAAAACCTTTTCTGATCAACTTTGTAAACCCTACTATTCCCAACTTAGCATGAATCAGCTATGAGTATAGAAATGATAGGGTAGTAGTATAACAGTTTTCTTCTGGAGATGTCAAAACATTTCCCAAAGACACTGATGTCTCTTCAGCATAAGAAGACTGAGGAGGAGAAGGAGAGCTGAAGTAGGTTCTTAAAGCCAGTGTGAGAAATGAGACCCGCACATCCTAGTTCCCCATGCAAGTGCCCTTTCCAGTAAATTGTGGGGTATGTTATTATCAAATGAAAACCTCTGAGTTGATTTTTCAGAGTTGGCAGAAAGAGGCAATGAATAGTCACAATTGGAAACCCAACTATGACTTTTTCTAAAGAGGAAAAATACAGGACTGCCCATTTATCTCCAAACTGAATCGAAGACTGTAGAACTCTATGTGAGCATTGATATTTTCCTTTATCAGCAAGGCATTGTTTTGTTGCGTGAAATCTGTATGTTCAATAGATTTGATTTTCCAAGCAGCTGGGTTATCTTGCGCTGTGGAGGCTCTCTCTTAATCTCAGTTGCTGTGCTTTTCTCAGCGCCGTTCCCAGCTGCTCAGAAATGAGCGCAGTGCTTTTCGTCTGTCTTTTCATGCTCTTATTAGGTGTGACAGTCTCAACAATACCTGTATGCAGGAAAATATGCAGGTTTTAATCTGTTTTTTTTTAAATGTGATCGTCAAAAATTGTGGGTGAAAAGGTGTTGCTTTTAAATAACGAAAGTTCTGCCATGATCACACACTAATGATGTATTTCTTTGGAAGTATGGGCTTTTTTTTTTCAGTTTGCTCTAACACATAATTGCAGCCAATCTTTATTTATCTACAGGAGACGAGAGAACAGAAAAGAGCTGAAATATGCAGACCTGGGCCATGGGTGCTTTCCAAGTGAAGGTGATACACAATTAGGATTAATGTATGTATCTGATCATTTGGCTTCTAGCAAACATCTTTTGAGACACTGGACTCTTGATCAGTCACTTTTTTCCCTGTCCTGATAAGCCCTTTTCGTGTAAAGAAACCCTCCTCATGACATGAGTGGGCCATGACTTTAGAGAACACCTATTGGCATGTCTGAGGTACCAACACAACAGGAGAAGGAGGGGGAGCAAAACCCTTGGGAGGATGGGATGCTTCAGTGAAAGACTCTTTGTTCTGAAACTAAACAGTGTTCAATGCTATAAACAAGTGCTTAGAAAACCAAGCTGGAAATGTCTGAAAATTAGTGTCAGCCTTGCAGCTATCCTGGAGGCAGAGCAACTGCAATGGGAGACACAGATCCCTCTGAAAGATTTCAGCATGTGGTGTGTTGTCATTTCTGCTCGAGTTTGCACGTTTCAGTGCAAGGAAGTGTTTCATATCCCGATCCCCTGTAAAGGCTTGTCCAGAAAGGGCCAAGCATGCTAAATCTTCAGATATGATAAAGTGGTGGCCATACACAGCCTTGGCCCAGACATTTTTCTGCTGGGAAGCCCTGGGGAAGAGAGCAAAGGGAAGAGGGCTTTGCCAGGAAGCAGGAAGCAATGTGTTCAGGAGGGAGGACGGAGGATTAGATTTGCAAAGGTGTCCACATTTGCATTTCCTACCAATAGTTACAGCATGCAAAGCAAGTTCCCTTTTGCAGAGTTTTCTGGGCTGCACTGTTGCCAATGGCTCAACAGAACAGGCTGCACTTAAACCAGAGCAAGGGAGAAGTCACCACACATCCAGCTCGGCCAGCCTGGCTACAGGAGTGCTAACCTGAGGGCCAGAAAGTCTTTGTCCCACTGCTCTAAATCCAGCAGATCCCAGGCAGAGCTCTGAGAAACGTAGCACCAGAAAAAACGAGGACGTTCTCTGGACCACAGTCACGCTCCCATTGTTTTAACAAAATGTGTGAGACAAGGAAATAGTGACAGAATGTACATTTGCTCTGGAAATGCCACCATCATGTCTAAGTTAATGTCATTTGGGTTAGAGGGGGCTATTCACATCAGCTGGAAATGTGGCCAACAAACTAAGACGGACAAGTAGGTACGAAGCCAGTCGGCATGCTGTTCACTTTGAAGTATTTTCCTATTTTCTTACTGCAACTGTATTTATGAAATGTGTGCTCAGCACACAACCACTGGGGGCTTTTTCAACACGTAGCCAATGCAATATCTGACCCCTGTATTTTAGATGAAGTGATACTGAAACTTTAGATACCTGAGGCTACAATAAGGACTGTTAAACATTTTTCTTTTCTTTGTGAAACTCAAGAAAGCAGCTGATCTACACAATAGCCTATTCTGTATTCTTAAAGGCTTATTGGTAAAGGTTTGATCTACAGCCCAACCCTCCTGGGTTGGGCAGCCCAGGGCAAAAGAGGCCTTTGTGTAACGTAGTTTACTGAAGTTTTTTAACAAGATAGATTACCAGCAAAAATGTTATTTTGCTAGCCCAACTGTGCCTAAGGACTTTGCCTACATAAGAAAAACTGATTTAAAAAAAACCACAACCAAGCAAAGAACAAGTTAGTATATAGTAGGTTACTTCTCACCAATGATCTGGAAAATGACACTTCAAGCAGAAACAGGAGTCCTGCGTTAGACTTTCTCCAGGAGCAGATCAAAGTCTTCCCCTTCTCATGGCTGTTTGCTCTTTCTGCTGTAACTTACTGCTCTTCACAGGGCAGATAATATAAACCTCATTAATTAACTTTTACTTTTTTTTCCTTGCATGATTTTTTTCTTTTACTTGGGGTTATTTTTCTAATCCAACATCTCCCAGATGAATGGGCACACAGACTTTGGGGACTGGGCAATGGATTTGGGTTTGTACAGGATAAGGAAGGACAGGAGCCCCTTCACTTGCTACTGCCAGATAAATCATCCCCTGAAACCCTAGTCTGCGTGTCTGACTCTGGTGCTTAGAGGCTGCAGTGCTACAGGATGAGTTTTCCTTGGGTAAGACAGTTTTACCTCCCAGATGGTTATCATCAGTGGGTAATAAATCCAATGAAGTTTTTAAGTGACCTTTTAAAGTGAAAGACACTTAATTATCTATAGGACACTCATTTAGAGAAAAAATATATATATTCTGTACTTTTTTTCAAAGTACAAGGTGTTAAGGATGTTTTTAAAGTGCATTAAATTTAGAAAAACATTCTTTAATAGATTTCCAAACCTATGTGAGGTCCTGCAGGAATTAAAAGGTGCCTTGAGGTGAAACTATAGCAACTCAGTAGTAGTCAGCTCTGGCAGCCAAAGAGACTCTGAAGACTGACTGGTTTAGATCTACGTCTGTGACACAGACAAGGAGAGGCTGCTGTTCCCTTGGACATGAAGAATTTGCTGGGCAAGGGCCAAGGAGTGGGCTCCACCTGGGCTGCCCAGGTAGGGGTGTTGAAAATAGGTGGCCTCACTCCCCCCTTTCCACAGTCAGCCACAGTTGTAGCTGGTACTGGTGGGAATGCCCCACTAACAGGTTAAGCAGGACTATAAGGAGCAGCTTGCTGGTGAATTTTAGTTAGGGGGGGAAAAAAGGATCTAAAAATGTATTTGTGCCTGGCAGGGTTGATCCACAGAACTAATCCTTCACATTTCTTTTGCATCTTCCATCTGTGATTTCACGGTTAATTGACTTATCCATGCAATGTTCCTCTGAGGTATAGATTATCTCCACTTTCATAGTGGTAAACCCAAGTGCGTAGGGGTTTGAGACGTAACTTGCCCTAAACTCTCCAGGGATTACGAGGCAGAAAACAGAGTAGACCTGGTTGTGGTGGCCAATTGACCTGTGGTACAAGAGACAGAGAGTGTTCTTGGTACGACAGTCTCTGGTGCCAAAGATTTATTGGTAATTGTTAGGTTTTGTGCCTCAATTATTATTTCCCTGATGAGGGAATTTTAATATCTTTTGCTAGGCGCCGTAAAAAAATAAGACCGTCCGTCTTCTTAGTTTGCAGATAGTTGTTTATTAAGTCTTATCAGAGAGATGTGGCCCATAGCTGGGCATTAGACATAGCACAGAGCAGGGAATGCCAAGAATTGCTGCTTTATCTTGATAACACACTCTTTTAAAGGTAAATTATCCAATTAAAACTTAAAACGAAAGATATTTTCCTTTTTCTACCAATGTTCAATAATTCACCTTGTCACGTCAAAAGGGAACTGCAGAATTCTCCATCCGATCATCCCAAACTACCTGTACTGCAGAATATTGAGTATTAGAAGAAGAAGGAGAAGATCTAAAAGACAACTATTATACTCCATTTTGAAGTTTTTTGCTTTTATCTATTTACTATATTAACAACCCTAAAAAGTCTATGTTTTTCACCCTGTGACAACCTTACATAATATCCCATCACCTAGTTCACACCAGTGTAAATTTTAATTCTTCCCTGAGAGTGTATAGATTTCTCCATGGACAAAGGTCAGAAAGGCTGACGTACAGGGGGGTTTTTATACTTAAAAACAGGCAGAGCAATATTCTCTGCATTCTGGACTCCAACAGTAATGGTGAGGGAAAGAAGCCTCTCCCAGGATGCCTGTTTGGATGTGATAATGTACCCCAGTTGTCGCTCGCGAGCAGGGACCGGACGAACGACACGGACAACTTGTTATGATATAAAGTCGACACTTTATTCACTTACAAGTTCGCTTATATACCTTAGCACGCTGGACTGGCATAAGGTCATTGGTTCACTGACCAGCCACCCCTCAGAGGGATTGGCTGAATCCCAATAACACTTACTTCAGATATTTTCTCTTTCTGTATCAATAACAATTCTATAGTTTACAAAATCTCCCAGCTGTTCTCCCACAGTCCGTGAGAAAGCAATCCTTTCTCACAGACACTGGCAGAAAGCTGAGATATCTCCCTGCTGCATGCTTTCAGCATCCACAGTTCCCCCTTTTTGTTTTAAGGAAAAATTAAATCGGACGCTAATTCAAGGTTGGCAGAGAGATTCTCCAGGTGCCATAGGAAATACATCTAGCGAACCTAATTGTATCAGTTTTGAACAGCCTTAAGGGCCTAAACATTCTGACTCCATTATAGCGAATATAAAGTTCAGTCTCTGAGTGTAGAAGGACCAGGCTGAGGACCGACATCTTGGTCGTCATCAGAAGGATCACTCGGTTGATGATCTGTGTCCTGGCCTTCATTTGAAGGTTGCCGTGGAGGTTGCCTTGGAGGTTGCCTTCTCTGGTCCTGTTGTCGCAGATCAGGGCGAACGCATTTCGCAGGTAGCCATCGTACGCCCGTATCTGTGGAAACGCAAGCATACCCACGACCCCAAGCAATAAGCTCATGCGGGCCTTCCCACTTATTAGTGAGTAGGTCCCGCACCCAGACCTTCGCTCGAGGCAGGTGCGTCTCGCCTGAAGACTGCAATGAAAGAAAATGATTCAAAATAACTGGATTATTTGAATTTGGTGGCACCGTAAGGTGATTAATTGTATACAACACTTTCTCCAATCGGCTCTGTGGGGTTTCCCCCTGCACCCAGTTCTGACTCCCTGGCTGGCTCTTGGTGTTAGCCCCTGTACTTAAGATCAACCCGTCACGTGTTCAGGGTCTTTTGCCTATGGAACCCTTTACGAGCTGAAGCAATAAACTGCTGTTAGTGGAACTCTGTGCAAGGACCTTTCTCAACTCCTTCCATCGGATACATATTATTGAAGCCATCCCCGCGTCTGTGCGTTCATGCATGTGAGCCACAGAGCCAGAAAGGGACTCAGTGATACCTGGGTCCCTCCTTTGCACCCCCAGGGTGGGTTCCCTCTTCCCATGGAGACACACAACAAGTCATGCTCCACATGGCAGCAGCCACCACGCTGCACCCAGTGCCCCTCACCATTGCCAAAAACCTTCAGCAAGGATTTGTGGGTCTGTCCAGAGTATGAGGCGTGGAGCTGCTCTTGTCCCACACACGTGAGCCCTGAGGTACAAGTCAGGCCACTGCTCATGGGCACGTGCCACAGCCCCCATCACGTGGCTGGGTTTATTTTTGGCCATCACAGCATCAATAACCGCACAGCAGCGCCGCCCGCATTGATCGCGCTGATGCTTTGAAGATCAATGCTCGTAACAGCCCTGGCTGCAGCTCTTTGGGGTGATCAAAGCTCCATCCCCCACCCTTAAGGCTGGACTTCATGCCTCTGGAAGCTGTGGGTGACTTTCACCTGTTACATGCTTTGGATTACACCTGCATAACTCCTGTAAGGATTCATAGAAGACAAGCATCAGCTGCCTCTGGATCAAGAGCAGACAAGCCCCGTGCCACAGATTTCTTTCCTTGACAAAATTGACTCCTTCCCCAGAACTTTTTACTGTGTGTTTGCACAACAATGCTGCCTTTTAAATTGTTTTTAATAAGCAAAGTAAGGTAAAGAGGGAAGGAGAACTAAGAAGTGGCCATGTCATCACAAACGCAGTAGCAGATGAAAAGCAGGTGAGGAAACACTTTACAGGAAATTTGGAGGAAAGTTAAGTGCCTAGTAGTCATTACATCCACATGATGCTAAGACTTTAGTGAATGGTAATTACTTGTTTAATTTATTGAACTTTGCAAAGTTAATGAGCTTTGCAAATATCCCCAAAAAAGGTTTTGGTCAGATTTCAGGCTTTTGCCACATGTTGTACAACACCTACCATTATTTTAAGAAGTTCAGCTCCATCATCACAGTGATTGCTTTTCTTACTGCATGCAAAGTATTTCAGATGGGCAATCAGGGTGTTAGGATAATGAGTAGAAAACTTAATGAGATGCTGTCATCCTTATTTCTGTCAGAATTGCGGCACAGGAAACACAGAAAAATGCATTTTTGTTAGGCAGTAAGGGCACATGTCACCTTTTCCTAGCACAGGTCAGGGGAACTGAGCCTTAGAAGTGCCAGTTCATTCCACTTACTCTAAAAAAATGATAATGGACCAGCTAAGCTGGAGCTGTATCACACTGTAGATATTTGAAGTTGGCTGAGATGAATCCCACCTCTGACCTGTCTTGGTGAGTTTTCTTGTTGTTTCCAGATAAAGAAAGTCTGGGGTCCCTGAATTTTAACAGCATCCAATAGTGCCATGAAATCCAGTATCAGACATTAATTCAAATGAGGCTTTTATGCAAGTGGGGATTGTTGTTTAGGCTGAAAACAGGCTGATGATATATATTCATTATATGTAGGAGCTCTCCTGTGCCTTGCTGGGGATGCTGTGCCGGCATCTTTATTTTACATCTTTATTGACATTCTGGGAGATGCATAAATGTCCCATTAGCCCAGTAAAGATGGCAAAATGAGACAGCAGGGAGACCTAGGATCAGAAATATTCTTAAAAGAATATCTATAGGACTGTGGTTCATGCAGTGAAAGGAGCACTCGAAAGGGGATAACACCTCTGCAGACACTTAGAGCGCCTGCCCAAGGAACTGAATCTGGGAGTTTTGTGAAAGGGTTTGAGAGGACCAAGAGTTTGAATGAGCTGAATGGACCTCTGATTTGCTTTAGCTCTTGTCTTCTTTCCAATGTCAGTGAAACCTTGGTCAGAAACAATCACAGCTGGGACACACAGTCACCAACATCTGGGTGGCCAAAGGGCATCACCAGGGGGTCTTGGAGCACAAAGAGGACAATGACCCAAGGAGGGGCTCGCAGGCAGCTGCTGAAGCAGCCATGGGCATAGCTAGAAATATCCACTACAACATAAGGCAACATGCTACCAACACCAGTTTTTATTTGGGGGAGTGACGGGAGCCCCAGCTGAGACGAAAGGGAAGCAATGTCTGTCTCCTAGCCCAGAAATGATAATCTAAGTGATAGTGATGGCTCTGAGTTTACAAACAGTTCTCTGGTTCTAGAGACTGGGATTCATCAGAGATGAACAAACTAATTTAAAAATACCTAAAATGGAAAAATGTAGGGTCATCATGAAGAAAAAAGGTTTCACACGTTCCCCTTGGTCTTGTGCTCTGGCATCTGATTACATCCTGTGAAGCATTCCATGAAATAAGGGAAGTGCAGGATCTACCTCAGACTCCATCATCTGGGGGATCCTCCTGCCTACAGACTGTTTTACATGCAGATATATTTTCTGAGACCTGCAAAATTCTCCCCCATCCTTCACCCTCGGAGGGATCAAAACTGCACATACACTTTGGAGGAGAGATGGTCTCTGGTGGCTCTTTTCAGCTGGGGTTCAGATTTGCATCAAAACTAACCCAGCCTTTAAAGATTAAAGAATCTCTGCATGAAATAATATTTTATAGGACTTTGGGCAACCCCAGACTATTATTATTATTATTATTATTATTATTATTATTATTATTATTGTTATTTTGTACTTTGTCAACCCCTTTCTTACCCTGTCTTCAATTTCTGCTTTATCCCAAGCCCTTCTGTTCATTCCCTCCTTTTCTCCTCTTCCCCAGGTGGAAATACCCCCATCTAGTATTGCCACAGTTGTAATGACATTACACTTCAGAGAAATGGCTATTTCTCAGTTAATGCCTCGTCTGCCCTGTGAGAGCTGGTCTCCTCTTCCAGCATACACAGACATGTGTCCAGAGAGCATCAAGTGCATTTATGAGTGTTTGCACAGTACCTGGGAGCCACCTTGCATCAGAGATTGTGTTTTTAGAGACATGAGGTGGCTATAAACAGGTTTCTGACTGAGACCGTAATAGCTGTGCTTTAGCAGAGTTGTAGCTTTGGGAAACAGTGTTTAGTCTGACAGAGATATTGACAGGGATGGGATTGGAGTCCTTTACGTTGGAAAACCAGCTTCTGTTATCCTGTTCTGCTGATTTCTTCTCTCAAACCAAACACAAACACTCAGTGTTTGTTGCTTTCCACATTGTGCCCTGTTTGAATGGTTCCTGAAGTGGATGAATAAATCATTTGACTGTTGAAACTGCATATGTAGACCTAATGCTCTAGTGAAAGGCTTTGTGTGTGTTTTGACTGTTAACGTCCAGAACAGCAAATATACTTAGCAGCAAAAGGAAAATATAGCTCAGTTGCTATTTAGGGAAAGAAACCCCTTCATATTTCTAGCACACATTTTGTCGTAAGACTGAGAAGGATTCTCAGCCTCATGGTGGTACCTGCTGGGAGCCAGGACAACCAGAGGCCATTTTCTCTGCTGGGGCAGAGATTTTGCGCAGAAATTCTCAATTTGAGTCTGTGAGCCCTATCTGTACAACTCCCATTTTTCATCTATAGAATCTTCCCAGTGAGCCAGGATGGAGGCAAGAAAAAATGAGCTAGACAGAGCCTTGCCCAAGCCACTGAGGCAGAGCCTGATCCTGGGAATCTGCTTCTTCAAACATAGCAGTCCCCATCTCTGCTGGGGTGGTTTATTTGTGTGGTAGAGAGGCAGATTTTCCTTCCTAAACTGCCACACTGGCTTAACAGGAATCATAACAATGGCTGACATCATTGATGTGTTGTAGAGATAAATGCCTTTCAGTTATTGGAGGAGGATGGACAGACCCTGATGGTCCTGCCAAGCAGGGCAGGATGCGGAACTGGCTTTGCTGTAAGCCAGAGTCTTTCTCAGGCTTGTACAATGACCTATGGTCCTCAGATAAGACTTTTTTTATGTCTGCCTTCCAAATCTGGAAGGCAGCTAAATCAGCCTTATTAATACCCCGAGACTTTGATATTCATCATCCTGCTTTTGCTTTTGTGGAAAAAGCCTAACTGTTCTGGAAAAGAGCAGGTCATTAGAGCCTAGAGATGAACTCCAGTAAAATAACTGGTGTTTCTAGCCCTTACTGGAATTGGTGCCATATAAGGGTAAGTGGCAAATGATTTTGAAAGCACTTACTCATGCAAATGCTGCATCAGTGGAACAGCTTGCAAAGAGCAGGGGTGTGTCCCCTCTTAACCTCCTCAGAGATGAGTCCCCCTCCCTCTGAACACACAGAGAAGATCTCAAAGGACTGCACTGGCAATCTTGGAGAGGAAAACCTTTCACCATTTTGAAAATACGCCCTACAACCAGCAACAAATAAACACGGATCCAGTTTCTCAGTGCTGCCAAAGCAACACACCCAGCACAGCACAGTTCCTCCCCTTGCATCACCGACAGAGCTGCCAGCTGAATTGCGCCTCTATCCTTGGTGCCTTGGTGTAGTACCAAGAAGGAAGCACACAGATAAGCTTTTAGGATCCCAGCAGCTTTTGCAGGGCTGCTAAGCTCAAAAAGGAGCCCAGAGCCTTGCCACTGGCTAGTAAAAAGAGCACATCTCACTCTTAAAATCATTGCCGAGAATCTGGCCTTTCTGAGAACAAAGCTTTATATATGCCAGGACATTCCTTCAGAGTGAGATCTGATGCATCACATTTTTTTAACCTTGTTTATAACTTCATGTCTAACTAAAGAGGAGACAGAGGAGGAAGTGCTATCCCAGAGAGAATGCACCCAGCCATCAGCACAACCCACAGTCTGTGCCAGGCTGCATCCTCCTGGCACCTCTTGGAGATGGGAGACCCCAGGCTGGCAGTGCTGTGAGCTGCACCCACATGGGTGGGCACCTTTTCCCCATCCCACCCCAGCCAGCGCTGTTCTCACTTCCCTTTGCCATCCTCAAAAAAAATCAGCTTGCTCATCACCAGGAGGTGATGAATCTGCCTGCACAGCCTGGGCAGTACCAGGTGGGACTCACCACCATGCCCAGCACCTTTGCCTTTTTTTAAAATTTATCATATAATAAGGCACATAAAATTATTGATAGTTTGGGCTTTTGGGTAGTTAGACCCCTTTTTTTCACTGCTCACCATTTCGGGAAAAAGGAAAGAAGAAAGGAATTTCAGGACATTTTCAGGTGTGTGTTTTTCCTGAATGAATGAAAGAAAGTTAGATCGATTAATCCATTTATTTTCTGCAGCACAGAGAATTAATTGTTGAAAGCAGATATTTTTAATGGGGGGAGGGGGGGAAGAAGGCCCTAAAAGGGACTGTGTCTTGCAGAGCACAAGCAAATCTTACCTTTTTTTACGTAACCCATGAAAAGTTTGCTTTCATGAAAAGCAAGGGAAACCTGGAGAAGCAGTGATGAGAGAAGCACAGTAGCAATAATATTCATACCATTTGGAAGCAAATGTTGTGCTTATGGGAAGTATGCAACGAAAATTAAAAAAAAAACAAGCACGAAAGGCACTCCGGGTGTTAAATATTCATTAGTATTCCCCGCACCGCCTGTTCTAAATATAAGATACGTTTCAGCACAGCCCTGGTGTGTGACTGGGATGTTTTCCCCTCCCTTACAGGATGCTATAGCCATTCAGCTGGCGGGGCGTTCCCATGGCAACACCGCGATGCTACCTTTTGTTAGATGAACGAAATGACCAGTGGCGAGGTCGGCCAGGGGCACACGGGCAGGGTAGGCTGCGCTGCCACAGCATCCATTGTCCCTGTCACGGGCAGGGCTGCAGGCGGAAGGCAGGAGGAGATGGCAGCTTTTTTCATCACAGAGCAGTGGAGATTTGGTCCAAATCCAAATTTCCTCCATTTTTCAGGGCTGGTACAGGCAGCACAACTTGGCTCTGTGTTGGCATCCCCACCTTGAAGGTTAGGAAGTGATCAGCTTACAGAATTTTATCCCAGCTTAGATGCACCCGCAAAGGGTGAACAAGAGGAAAACTGAGGGCTCAAATACACACCACTGAGTTCAGCTGTTTCAAGGACCTTCAGCCAGTAGTCTGACAGTGAACATAAGGATTTTTTGGGCCATTTTTCCTACTACTGGGCACACAGGGCAAGGTTCAGCCTCAGAGTCAAACAGCTAAATTCAGCCATTTACATCTACATGGCCAAATATCAAGAGACATCTCTGCTCTCCTTCTGGTCCATGGAGGTCTGTCAATGTAGTCAGCAGAGCCTAGAAAGAGATTGAGCACCAAGGCTGAATCCAGGTAGGACATACCAGTTTTCAGGTAGATATCTGCCTTGGTCTGCTGTCTAGAGTCCAGAAGACTTTTAAATTATGACAATATATGAGGGGGCTGCAAGGTTTCTTACTCCCATGATTAGCTAAGAAGCCAAGAGTGATTACGTACCCATCTTTTAGGATATGGTGGTTTGAACCCTGGACAGGATGAACCTCTGCAACACCTGTGCTAACCAGACAAGTTGGTCCCTCCTTCTGCAGATGGAGAACCTGAGATACGCTGGGTGTAGCTGCCCAGGATCTGAGTCAAATGCTGCTCCCTTCTCCAGAAAAAGAATGAGGATGCAAGTGTTCACATGCTCCTTTTGCCTTTGCAGTGCCTTTGTTCTGAAATCGCGGGAGCAGAGGCTGTGGAACAAGTCTGCAGTAATCTGAGCATTACTGTGAGCTATGCAGAGGAACGAGGTGTCAGACCATGGCACACACTGCTGGGGCACTGGTCCCCTGGCTACAGCAACTAAAGCTCTCATTTTAAAGTGAAGATAAACTTCTCTGGCTCCCACAGCTGTAAAATTACTGCTCTGAATGTGAAGGAGGGGTTGCAAACAGTCTGGAGCACAGCAAGAGTGTTCATCCTGCTCCTGTAGCACAAGGAGGGCAGGTTGGTGGCTGCCCAGGCTAAAGGAGGGTATCTGCCTAGATGCTAGCACAGCTCCAGTCTGAGCTGGTGCCTAGAGTTTGAGAGGAGGATGATGTGGTGCACAATACCCATCCATCCACTGAGGTTCCAGCTCTTACTGGAAATTGCCAGGCTTTCCAAGGAGCCAAGACAAAACTACTCACAGGCAGAATCACTTGGGTCCCCTGGTCCCCCTGGTGAAGGTGGGTGTGAACAGACCTTCCTGTCACACACACCACTTCAGCCGTGGCTCATAGCAATGCCATGCAGGAGCTGATAACTGACCCAGGGACCCAAAGCATCCTCGGGATGCAGCTGAGGGTCGCAGCCTGCACTCCGTGGGTGGGCAGACTCACTGCTGGCTCACAGCCACGGGTGCTGCTCAAACAGCACCATACTCTTTCCCATTCCTGCTCATCCTGCTGAGCTAGGCTCTGCTCTGACTCATGCAGTATCAGCACAATTCCCAATCCATTCAGATCAGAGAGGCTTTGAGTGCTGCTGAACCAGAAAGGGCCCAGCTTGCTTTTCTGGTCCCAGACTGAATTACTCTTTTGGACTTTGGAAGAAATGCCTTTTTGTTTTTGGTGTTTTTTTTTTTGCTTGTAAACAGAGATAACGTAAGGGAAGCTCATGAGGCACTGTGGTTTAGCCTAGTTCAAACCTCAAACCAGAGCTGAGCTTTAAGAGAACTGGGTGTTCATACACTGCCATGGTCGCATCATCCACATTCTCATACTGCATTAAATCTTGACTACCTGGCCTGACATCTCCAAAATACCCAAAAGCACCTCTCTCTTTACATTCCTCTTGAGGCTTTGGACAGTCAAATTCCCCTGATGATTTGGACAAGATGCACAGACTTCTAAACCTGTCATCAGAGTCTGGCACAATGCTGTACAGCAGAAAAATCTCAATGGCCTTGTCTTACTGGAGCCTGGAATTCCTGCTGCCATTTATTCAAAGTCTTATTAAAGTCCTGTAAATACCAATAGCAAAACACATTTATATACAACCAGCAAGAAATGGATGAGCCTGCCAGCATTCTATAGTCTCTCTAGCTCTGGAAAACTTATCTCTGCCTTCAGTATAATATGATCAGATTTGTTCACGTTTGATAAGAACCTGAATTTGGCTGAGAACAGTTAATTATCTTTGAAATTAATATTAATCACTGTAGGGGGTACCTCCCCTCCCTGGTTTTACCCCATAAAGAATAATAAGGAAAATGGCCTAAAACCACAATATCTACATGGTCAAAAGGACTGGAAGAGATAGAGAGGAAAAGGGATGTGTAGGGTTGAACACCCTCCTATGTGTCACTGTCTGGGAGCACCTCTGCTGGGGCTTGAAGAGCAGGAGTTTTGTCTGTCTCCAGGTTCATCCTAGACTTTGCACCCTGGGATGCCATGAAGCAACCATGACACCACCATGAACATTTTCCTTTGCACCTTCTCCCTCTCAGTGTAGTCTCCAGGAGCCTGAGCTGAGCATGAAGGATACACAGGGTCAGAGAGGGTCCCTGGTTTGAGCAGCCAATCACTTTGAGAAGGAACTGGTCTCTCTTTTTGGTTTTGCAGGAACCTCAGTGGCTGTCTTGGATCAGAAGGCAGAGTTTTAGACAGTGAAAGCTAAATGAGGTGAATCCACATCATCATCCAGAGAACATGTGGTATTTTCGGGAGTTTAACCAGATCCAGCTCAGTGCCTGAATCAGAGAGTGACTCTCCCTGAGCATGCAGCTTTGGGGCCTAAGAGTTGATGTTAAAGGGCATTAGAAATTTCCACCTGTAATATGCTCCAACCAGCCTGACAGTGGTTTTTCTAACACTGAAAAACGAGTTCTGGTGGTGTAACAGGGTTTTTAATTTTACTTTTGGACAGCAATTGGGTATTGTTATGTGGAAGGTTATCCCCTGGGCTGAGGAAGGGTTTCCTTTTTGTGTCTGTGTTAGGAAGTGAGGTGGCCCCAGGGGGAGCTGACCTTTGGCTCAGTGATGGGCAGCTGTGCTTATTTGATGGCATTTCAAAAGGGTTTTACTTTGGACTGGTCTAGTCTGGTCCTGTGGACTGAACACTGGTTTGCTTGTAGGTCTGAAACTGGTTTTTAGTTGGATTTTTTCTGAAAGAGATTCAGTCCTAGCATCATTTCATGACAGAAAACAAAATGCATAAATACCAGGAGCAATAAGGGAATTTTCCACAAAGGCATGCTGTGATCTGAATTAAAATGCTAATACATTCAGGGAGTATCTTTTGCTGGCCAACTTTGCAGGAGTATATTCCTTTTGTTTAGTGCTCTTTTCTTTCTTTCTTTCTCTCCCTGAATTCCCGGCTGACAATTGTCAGGAACTCCCTTGCAGCGTGGGTTTGGTCACTCGCTGACAGTAAACGCGCCCAGCAGAAAATGCTCCAACTGTTGGCGTTCCCCGAGCAGGGAAAACCTCCTGGGCTGAGGCTTGGAATGAGGATTACACCCTTTTAAGTCAGCCGCGGGGAATCCACGCTCTTCCACGGTGACGAAGTTTTCTCGGTGCTTTCCTCGCCGGCACGGAGAGCAGAGGAGCGTCGGCCGCGCACGGGCGCGCTGGCAGCTCGGTGCCGGCGGCACAATAGGCAGGGCACAGCCGCGCACCTTCCTCCCTTCCCAGCGCTGCCGCCGGCCGGAGCCCCGCGGCGGGGCTGGGATCGCCCGTCCTGTGCTGAATGCATTACGTAAGGCAGGGATCGTTTGTCAGCCGCGATGGTACAAACATAGCTGCGGGCAGATTATGCACGGAGAGCGAGAGAGGAGGCAGAGGGAGGAAGGTCTCTCCGGGAGCGGTGCTCCACGCGGCTGAGGATTGCAAGTTGGCAGGTTGGCAGCTGGCTGAGCTCCCGTGAAGGGTGTCGCTGGCGGTCCCTGACATGCTCTTGTTCGTGTGGGATGCTTGAGACAGGCACGAGATACTAAGTTGGGGGACGAGGATTGGCATGAGGATCGGACCAAAATGGAAGGGCTTCTGTCTCCGATGAGAACGAAGGTAGGGAAAGATGTTAATGTCTTTCGAAGCTGAATTTACCCGAGGAGGGGAAGGGGAGTAGCGGGGCTAGCTCTGTGAATAGGGGGCTTGCCGGGCTTTTGTCTCTTTTCTTTTCCCTCTCTTTTTTTTTCCTTCTTCTTTTTCAAAACTATGGTCGTGAATGTAACTCGGCAGAGGAGCGACAGCACTTGCCTCCAAGAGGGGAGTAACGCATCACTCTTCCTCGACAGAGATGACCTTTGTAAATGAGTTTGCCTTTTGGAGTAGACAGCCATATTTTTGTTTGAATTTCCAGTTGGAGGCTCTCATTGTGTCTGTGTGTCTGTGCGTGCTCCCCGGGGAGCCGGGGGAAGCGTACCTGCGGCACAGGGGCGGATGGGGACACTGGGCTACCCCAGCGTGGTGTTTTCAGCAACAAGGGAGGCATGGGCAAGCAAAGTGGGTGATTTTGTGCCCAAATACCCTGCCAGGGTGGGAGACCTCTTGTTGTGGACCCAGAGCAGAAAGCTATAAAAGAGAGTGAGTGTGCAGAGCTAAGGAATTGCTGCACTTGTCTGCTGCCTTCTCGCACTCCCAACTCTCTTTAAAGGTTTGACATTAATCCTCATTGTTAAAGAAACTTGAATTCCAGTGGGGAAAAGCCAAAGAAAAAACAGTGATGGTTTAGTGTGTAAAATTTCTTCCTGTGACATTATTTCTTTGTGGTCCTGGGGGATAGACTGAATCCTGATTGTATAGTATTTAGTTGCTGCATCCATCCCATGGGGCAACTGCCTTAAGTAAACCCTTCTGATTCCAGTCCACCACCACATTCAATCCAACCCTGTTGTATTGTATCTCAAGACTGGAAGAATTGGAATTCAATGGCAATTCTTGCTGGCAACAGGGTATCTTCATATGTCTCAGATGCAAACAGTTTTGAAGGGGCAGTCAGACCAGAGTTGCTTTCTATAAATGCCAGACCTGAAAAAATTCTGAGAAATTGTCTGGTCCAGCCCCTGTGCTGAAGCAGATGAGCTGGTCTCCTCAATTACATCCCTGCCATCCACTATCCTAAATTAAAGGCTCTTCAATGATTGAAAGTCTTTTCAATATTAAAACCAAGAAAAGTGATTTAAATAAAAATAATTTGCCAGCAAATGTCTGCACAGCAATTCTCCAGGGGAGTCATTTTTTTTTCCGCTTTAATTCAGGTTTTTTTGTCTTGCATAGTAAGTTGATAATTTAAAAAAGGACCTGCCAACTTCATATAGCTCTCCATTACCAAGAACAATGCTATGGGCAGTTTTTAGAACGTAAGATTTATAAGGGATTATAGACCCAGCCATTCATATCTCTCATTACTGAGGAATACATACATTAATGTTAGGCTTTGTAAGGCATTTCTCAGTATTATTTTTTTTAAATCAGATAATAGAGGAAACCCCTAGCAGCTGCCCAACATTTCCATCTCATTTCCATTATTAGAAAATGTAACTTTCATCGCTTTAGCTGATGTTTCCATTCTGCTCCCCTAACCAGGCTTGAAACGACTGCTGGAGGCAGTCTCTCTCAGGACTGGTGTGCTCTCAGGCTGATGTGTGGATTACAGTCAGACGTGTGTAGTATCAGCACCTCCAGCATGTGTGAAGCTATAAAAATGACAGAGTAGAATAAGGGAAGTGGTCCAGGACTGGGTATTCTGTTTGTTCATCTGACCTGCTTTGTAGCTGCAATGTAAATCCTAATAATGCCATCCATAAAGTGTAATCTCAATTGCCACTGTCAGGTTATTTATTGATCCTATAGAAGAATATGATTGGGAATATAGACATGACCCTTTGGATCACAATCTGCCTTAATACTAGAGAAGGGGAGAGATTCTGAGCTCCTTTGTGTATTTCTCAAGCCAAAGCAATGTGATTTTAGATCATCTATTGCAATGATGTAAGATCAATGGGATTCTCTGGAAGATCCAGATCCTGACGTTGGTGTTACGTTGCTGTTAATCTGGAGTAGCTCCATGGCAGCTGATGGAGATATTCAAATAGACTTTGTGAAATAAAGGTCAGGATTTGGCCCTTACATCTTTACCTTTCAGAGAAATAACAATGCATAGATCACTTGAATAGATTTAATAACCAATATCATTTCCAAGATGCTTCATGCCTGGCAGTGGCTCCCTGCTCCCTGCTAGAAAATCAAGTGTAAAAATCTATTAACTCCCCAAATACAACCTTAATATGTGATGACTACACGAAAAAACTTGACAACAGCGAGGCTGCTGATGTGCCGAGACCCCTGCCTGTCACACCCTAATACTGCCTCATTTTTCCCCCTCTATT
Source organism: Dicrurus megarhynchus (assembly GCA_013399195.1). NCBI lineage: Eukaryota > Metazoa > Chordata > Aves > Passeriformes > Dicruridae > Dicrurus > Dicrurus megarhynchus. The sequence goes on along the minus strand of VXAD01010121.1, from coordinate 2,476,427 downwards.
CCCCCGTCTGTCTGATCCCATCTGTTGTCACTTGTTTCACACTAAGGCTGCAACTGTTGGAGGCTAGTTAGAAGTTTTTTGTCCTTTGGTTTATACAGTGATGTGAAGAACAGTGGGCTTCTGGTCATTTCTGGCAGAGCCGCCTGGAGAGAGCCTGGAGCATCTGGGAGCTCCAAGACTTGAACCTGTGTGAAAACATCTCCCTGTCACAGTGAAATGCAAATAAACACTCCGTTTTATCCTTAGAGTCCCAAGCAGCTCTATTTAGCCTGCTCAAATCTAGACAGAAAAATAAAATCAAACAATTTTCTTTGTTTCCATGGGTAAGTAGGACCAAGAGCTGACTCTGCAGGTGCTTCTCACAGTCTGTCACTGGGTGAGAACAACCTACATTTGCCTCTCATAGCCAAATGCAAGGGTCCCTGGAATTAAAATGAGGTCTAAATCCCTACAGGTGGGCTTGGATGAATCTCTGGTGGTGGCAACTGAAAATAAGATTGCTGTCAGCTCTTTGGTCCCTATTGTTCACAGAGGTTGTCACTCCACATCAGAGCTGAGAGAGGGGCAGGTGGGCACATCTTCACTAAAAAAGTCCAGTTTATTGTGCAGGAGGGCTAGAGCTGAGACACTGGACAGAATCATGGACACGATGTCCTCACTTCTCCAACCAGCTCCATGGCAGGGCTTGCCAGCAGAGGGCTGGGAATATACAACCAAGAGCAAATTTCATAGAGGACTTGTTTCTCATTCCACAAGGTAATAACCCATTTGGCTGCTGGGCTGTGCTGGGTGATCATATAGTGGGTACTTAGTAACTTAGGAACTGTTTAAAATATTTGGTAAATTGGGTATTAAACACTAAGCGCATTACACCGTGTAATGGACTCCACTGCAGCAAGCCGTGGGTGATTAAAACATTTCTGCTTTTGCATAACCAGGGTGCACAAATGCCGGAATTCAAGGGAAAAGGAAAGGTTACATGCTAAAATGGGCTGGTACATCAAAATTGAAGCAGATCAGTAGAACGCACTGAACAGGAAAGTTACTACATTTTTTTGTGTTGATGGTTAAATTTCACTTGATTAGAAGTAATGGTGGGTCGTAAATATTTGGCGTGTTAGTGGAGATACTTATAAATATTGCCAGAACCAATTAAATTTTGTAGCCTAGGATATCTGAGCCCCCTTTTTCAGAGCAAATGAATGTACACAATAGCAATGTCCCCATGCCACCTTAAGAGACTGTGAAGTTGATTGAGTACTGCGAAGTGAAAAGAATGAAGAAATGCATAAATATTGCACTCCTTTTGTTAGCCTCCATTTTAATTTGTTTTATAATCCTCAACACATGCACAATTTGCCGTAACCCTCAGTGCATCGCCTTCAGCAAATTACACTGGCATAAGAATTTCAGTAATTTCAGTTTCTCTGCTGCTGACACTTGCCAGTGCATGCTACTGAATTTGCAATGAGCACCTGGCTCGAGCCACGCAGAACTGGCTACTGCTCTATTTTCCTTTTAGAAGCCTGTGTTTGGCTCTTTTTTGTTTATCAAAGCACTGCCTCTCTTTCAGAGCAGCTGAAAGAACTTTTTCAATGAACTTTTCGTCTGTTCAGAAACACACGCAGAGGGTAAATGGAGATTAATTACTGTCGAATTTACTAAGCTTTGCATCCAAAGATAATGAATTTTGAGTGTTCCTGTGTACAGCGAATTCAGCAAGGGAACTCAGTAAATAATGTGTGTAGTATTTAGATAGTGCTCTTTAAGCATTAATGGGGCTGTTCTCGTTTACTGAATCTTATTAACTTTATCTGTTTATTGTAGATTTTGGGGATTAGCAAACTCCCATGGTGTTACTGTTAGTTTGTTAAACCCTGTTGTCTCTGCTTTCAAAGCCACTTAGTTTTTGACCACTGGATCTTTCACAAAGAATGGTTAAATTGTCCTTGTGCCTTACTTAGAGAAGTTCACAGTGGCTCGAAGCAGCGAAACTTTGGGAAGTATCCTCTATGCTGGGAATCCTAAGTAGCAAAGGCTGTGACAGCTGGCCTTTGAGATCATCAGGGGAGGAAATCAGGAGGGGAGATTACCCCTGGGAAAGTGAAGTCTGGATTTTGGGTTACACCTCTGGACTGTTGTAGTCTTTCACCTTTCTTGGATGGCACCGAAAAGAAGTTTATGTAAGCAGGTTTTTTGTGCAGCTGCATGCAGCAAAACATTTGAACAGAGTCTAACCTTTAATCTTGTCAGCTGTCCTGCAGAAGTTCAGGCTAGGATCCTGCACTGTCTGGACAGCTATGCATATTAAAATCACTTTACAGCACTCTTGTAGAAGCCAAGAGGCAGAATAATTGCCTGTGTTGTGAAACCAGTCCTGGTGCTTTTAAGAATACCAAAAGACCAGAAGACAAAACTTGCCCCCATCCCTCCAAAAGCATTCTCGTTCCTCCTGTGGAGCCTCAGATCCCTGTTTTCATACAACTGTGTTTTTCACTCCCATTTTGAGTATCCCATCAAGACAGACACACACCAGTGCTAGTGACACAGAGTGAGATTTCCAAAGCCATTTATTTCTGGGGTTTCTGATCTCCCAGCTGGAGTAACTTCACATAGGAGGTGAGCACACAAACACAAACACAACATTTCAGGTTCCTGTGCAACCTCCCACGAGCTGACCTGGACACACGAAGCTCGTAGCATGGACTGGGAAGTGCTGGTGTTCCCTCAGCAGCCCTTCCCCAGGGCCCCTGCACAGGCTGTCGAGCAGCTGAAGGGGTACCTCCTTCCCTGCCTTATTATCAGTTTGACACAGAGGTTAATGAGGCCATATGTAATTCTCTGAGCTTGTAGATGGTTAAAAAGAAAGGCAATTCAAGAAATAATGAAGTCCTATGTCTCCTACTGTTAATCATAATTTTATAAATACCTGGGAGAGAGGATGTAGGGGCATAACTCAGAGCATAGTTTGGCTTTGGAACAGCTGTACCATAACATTATGCCTCTGGAAAAGCAGAGCTGTTTCTGTTCTGTAACATTTCCTAAACCCATTCAGATTTAAAGACGATATATCACTGAACATAAAACCAAAAGGTTATTTTTCCTCCCCGGCTGTGCTTTGCAGCAGAGCAGTGAGTTCCATGCCTGACTGGGCCCTGCGCTCGTGCCCAGTTGCAGCAGGGGTGGGTTATTTACTGCACAGGGAAAGGAAACTTTGTGTACCCTGGGCAGGAGCCAGAATCTGTGCTGTTAATGGGAATTGCATTGCAGAGCACTGGGAGATCAAAATCCAGCACAGGGACTTGTATGCTTAGTGCAGGATCATGAGAACACAATCCCTTTCCCCAGATGCTCCCTACTGAAGGTTGGGAGGAAATGGGGGCGTTTTGCTTCTGCTTTTAAGGAGGAAGGATTGCGGTTCTGGTATCTCACCCATGATCCAAAGCCTGGGGGGTACTGTCCATTCCCAGCACCCTCAGGAGCACAACTGAATCCAGGCTACACTATCCTAGGACCTACCCTTGGCTGCACACCAGGCTGAGTGGGTTCTGCTCTTGCTGAGTTCTCCCATGACTATCAGACAGCCCCCGAGATGAACCAGGATAGTCACAATGCTGGGATTGCTTTGCCTTTCACAGATGGTTTTATCCCCCCTCTGCCATCACCAGCTCAGTATCAGGACCACATCAGTGGGAGGTGCAGTTAGGCTTGGCACACTGTTGTGTTGGAGCCTGGAACGATCACAGCATGCCTTGGTGACCAAAGCTCTCAACAGTGCGTGTCAAATACCACTGGGTCCTTTCAGGGGATGGAAATAGGAACTGCTCCCATGTGCCCTGCTCACCTCCCAGTACCCAGACACCATGTCCCAGCTCAAGCCATCCTGCACCCTGGCCTCAATTCTCCATGTCTTGCTCAGCCTGTGCAAACCCAGGCTGCAGCAGAGGTGCCCAGGAAGGTCTTACATTCCCTAAGCTTTCTTGTGGCTGATGTTACCTGAAAGTGCCCAAGGACCTTCTCTTGGCTTCCATGGGACCTAAGACTGGGGGGCTATATAAAGACAACAGAGGTACCAAAATGAAATTAATAATAGCAATCATAGCAATAAAAACATAATAATAATTAATAATAATGTTTAAAATGCAGTATGGCAAGGCATGGACTGGAGGGAAGAAAATTGATGATGACAGCACTAAGAGCATGAAGCTTGCTAGTTCAGTGTGTGGGTCACAGGCTTCTTTAGAAAGTGCAGAGATAATACACTGGTGAGCACTCATCTTCCCAGTCATTTCATTAAGTATTTTACTTAATGGCAGCTGTTGGCAAGGCAATTGGCCACCCTTTTCAAAAGCAGGACTCAGACAGAGACACCCACTCTTTAGCTGTGAATCACAGGTTGCATTCCCTGGGGAAGGTCACAAAGTCTTAACTGCTGCAAATATGGGAAAGCTGAAAAAATGAGAAAGTTATGAGTGAGATGATTATGGAGCAAAAAATGATGGTTGCCCCAAAATGCCAGCCTGATAGTTATCTACGGAGGAAAACAGCTCTCCTGCACATCTGCCTGATATATTATGTCATTCTGAAGGCAGTTGTTGGCAGGGACTGCATGTGTTTAATGTTTGGGGCTATATGGAATGCAATAAAGCACTTGCACGATGCATATTTCATGTACAAAATATCTGATCCATAACCAGTGCATACCAGTATAGCTCTCAGCACCCCAGCACAGACTTCAGTAATGGTCAGCTATTTCTTATAGTATTTTACTGGATCTAAATAAATGTAAAAGATGTGTGCAGCTGGGCTTGTGGGCTTTCTTCCTGAGAACACACACCTAATGTACCTTAACTTTCCCTGTGTGCCTCTTTTATCTACATTGCAACATAAACCCCACCAAATCTGTGAGACCAAAACTCTGACCCCATTTGGGATTCAACTGGAAAGATGAAAATCCTGGGTCCTTCAGGTTGTTCCAGTTCAGAGACCAGAGGACAAGTGCAGGTGTCTTTTTGATGGGATGTATAAACATATTACAATGTCAATTAACATACAGAGTCCTGTTTCCCTGACCACAGCAGATATCAAACAAATGAGAGAGCAGTGTCTGTGCTCAGGGTGGCTTCTTTCATGCAACATTCACCCACACCTGTTTTTCCTCAGTGTCTTGATCCTTGGCTTGGTTATCCTCTGAGGGAGGGATTTCCCCCTCCCTTATACAGTCACAGAGTATCACAGCACATGGCAGACCAGCTAAGGGAGTCAATCCCTTCTTCTCCTCAAGCTCCAAGTCCCCATTTTGGTGATTTGTTTGGGGTATTTTTAGGAAATGCCCTTGTTATTTCCGTGCAGGAGCTCAGCTGTTGTGGAGGTGCTGTGTTGCCACTTCCCAGCAGCCAACGTCTCCCCATGTCCAGAACAGGAGAATCTCCCCCAGTGCAGCTGTCCTGAGGCAGAGCCATTGACTTGGGTCCCACGTGACAGGCTGAACAGCTATTTAAGGCTGATTTAGTAGTAAATGCAGTATAAATACCAGCAGTAAAAATGCACCACTCCTTTTTTTGTTACAAAATCTTGTTCATGGCTCTCCCATGCAACAAACACCAGAGGAAAGTGGTGGCTCTCATGACATGACATGGGGTCACCTGGGCCACAGCTCTGATGAGGCACAGCCCAAAGCAGCAGCCAAACCCATTCCAGTCCCTCTGAAAACAGGCAGATATCATCGCTCTTCTGCTCTTGGTAGCACGAACGCTTGCAAAGCTTGGCTGTGCTGAAGGAACATTAAAGGTAGAAGCCATCTCCGGGGTAGACAGCACTCAAACCACTCGGGGCTTTGAAGAGAGGAGGTCAAAAACAATATATCAAGTCAGTTATCAGCCATTCCTGTCTTCCCTTCCTCCCCTCCCTCTGGCTCAGAGATGCAGGAGCTCAGGTCCTTTGATGTAAACCTGTCAGACACTTTGGTCTCTTCCCTGCTCTGCCCTGCCCTATTCTTCCACATACACATTTGTGTGAGATTTTAATTACAGGCATGATCATATTGGTAAGAAAACCCTTCCTTAATTACACGCTCAATTAATTCTAGTAGCTTAGGAGCTGAAATACAAAGTTAGGTGAAGTCATTACTGCTGCATCCAAAGTCAAATCTCTCCATGGCCAGGTCCCGAATAATACTGTGGAAGTCATTTTTCTTTAGAAAAATGGATTTCATTTAGAAGAGAATAAATTATTTTGGATAGAGGGAGTTCGAGTATTACCTGCTGCCACTTATATTCTTTTCCAGAAAGACTAATTACTTATAAGACTAATCTTTTCAGCAAATATTCCATGATCAGGCCAAAGAATTATATGGCACAAATAAGGCAATATTTAGCCTCATTAGAGTTGGCACAAGCCCACCCCTAATGCATTGTGGTCTTTAGAGAGAGATCAGGTAAGAAGAGAGATTAAATGTGTCTTCATAACATCGGATACCACTCTGTGGCACCAGTGCCTCAGTGCTCACACCCTCACTGGTATTTGGGCGGCACTTCTACTGGTACTGACGGCACCCTGGTAGGGATGTCTGAGAAACACCTAGGCTGGAACCAGCTCATCTGGGCTTTAAGACAGGATCTGTCCTTGATTAGACTGGTGACTCCCAATGTGTGGGACAGGAAGCCTGTGTTGCATCCCCAGGATTCCTGCTGACACCCGCAGCAGCGCGGGAAATAAGGCCCAAGTGGAGGGGAAACACAATCTGAGCTGGAAAAAACAGTCTAGGAGGAAGGGAGGATGTGGACAGAGGATTAGGGCTGGAGAAAGGAGTTTGAGAAGAGGCAACCAGGACTAAACTCCAGATAAGTTCTGGAGTCAGGGGTAGAGGGGCAGAGATGAGGTGGAGAACGTGTGCCCATGGCATGGAAACTCCTTTCAGCCCAGACCCCATGTCCCAGTTGGATGTGGGTGGTAAAATTCACACAGGTAAAGCTGTTTTTTAAAGAGAGAACACCCTCAAGATGCAAAGTTGGGAAATACTGGAGCAAGGGACATCCCTGCAGCCCTGTCCTATCTAACAGTGCAGTCCCACAAATGTTTTTTTCCACAGGTTTCTTCTTGTCTCCTGCATAAGATGGACAGTGCTCAGATAATGAGCAGCTATTCCTTTTTTGTATTCTCCTCATTTCCTACCGAACAACCCTACGTCTTATTTACTGAATACTGCCCTGAGAACAGAATTATTAATTTTCTTGTGTATTTTTTCTGAAATATTAATTACAACGGTATCAAAGTTCATCAAAACCTATGATCATACTCTGCTTTGTCTCTGTTTAACTGAAGTAGAGTTGAGTCATGAAAGAATCGTTAAAGGTTTCTTTCAGTTTTGGGCCATTTCTGACTTTTCTGTATCCTTAACATCATAGAGCACTTTCTGTGTTCATTGTGTCCCTCTCCATTTTCTTCTGGTAGACCCCAGGCTTTCTTCAAGTCATGTGCCAGGGGTGACTCTCAGAAACCCAAAAATAAAGCTTAGATGCCAGGGATCATTAGTAAAAGTTTGGGATATGTGAATCACTCATCACCAAACATCTTCACCCAAAGACTTCTTCACCTTCTGCAGCACTCCCCAGCTTCCTTCCTCGTGCACCTTCTGGCTGCCACAAATGCCAAGGAGCCCTTTAGAAAGCAGACACCTTCCCTGATTCATCCTTAAGGCAGCTCCACCCCACACAAGGAAGAAGGAAAATATGGGTGCAGAGGTTAGGGTGAAGGGAGCATCTGATCATGCAATTAAAAATTGCATCATGAAACATCCACTCATGCCTGGCATTTTGTAACTTTTCACCCTGATATCCACCCAGTGCAGTGTATAACATCAGCAAGCGTATGACTGCTGTCGCCTGGCTATTTTTTACTTAAGCTAATGTTATTCATTCCCTCTAAGAATTCCAGATAAATTGACTGCAGTTAATCATTTCTCCCTGCACCTTTTTGGAGTAACCCAGGCTGACAAAACAGACAGCCGTGGGAGGAGGTGTGAGCAGGGCTGAACTGACTGAAATGCCAGGCAGCTTCTGAATGCACAAACGAAAACACGGCACTGGGGAAAACCATGTGCTGAGGGTGGGGAGGGAATTCGTGTCCTCCCATTTGCATCTCTCTGTGGGCCACCTCTGCCTGGAATAAATGTCTTTGTCCACATGAAAGCTGAATCTGATTACTTTCCCCCATTTGACAGGGTAGTAAAGCTTCATAAAATGGGTGTGACTTTTATGATGTGTTGCAACTCATTTTTAGGAATATGTGTCTGCATATGCCAGTAGTGACCCTATTTTAAGTCATTCTTGTGCATTTACTGATGATCTTTGCATTCTTGTTGAGTGTAAATTTTCTAGTTAGCAAGCAGTACATTACTATTAAAGTAGACTGTCAGGTAGATTGAGAAGAAAAAATTTAACAAAAATATTTTTGGCATTTCTTTAACCTCCAATCAGCTCTTTAAAAGTTCTAAATACTTTTTTCCTTTTTGGCTTAGACCACAGTTTTGTCACATATGTCTGGGTTTGAGGTTTTTTTGAACATCCTTTTAAACGAGTGGTAACAGTGTTCTGGTGCCTCAGCAAGTGCAAGGGGAAACATCAGCCAAATGTTTCAAACCTCTCCCACAGACATAACAGACCTCTTGCCAAGAGAGCTGCCTTTTCTCCTGGATAGAGCAAGAAGAAAAGGGAAAGGTGGCAGAACAATGAGGTAAATGAGACTACATAATGTAGGGTCAACGTCTCTCTCCTGAACCTCAGTAGAGATAAACTGTAGTTTCTCATACACTCAGCTCAGTCCCACGCTTATTGGTGGGAATGACTCACATTAATATGGGAATATCACAGATGCACAGAAAGATGGTACATTTGTTTGGGAGGCCATCAAAGGCTGGAAAACAACAAATAACAATGCAGAAAAAACCCCAAAAACTCAAGAGAAGATAATATTTTTCAATCTGGGCAGAAAAAGAGAAAGGGTTTCTTTTTCTTTTCTTTTTTTCTTTTTTTTTTTTCCCCTATGGAAAGCATGCACACCATTAAATCAGCTTAAATCATTAATCTTCCCTGGGAGATATCACTCACAGTACAAACAGGGAGATGAAATAAAGCTACATTACCTATTACGTATGTTGTAAAAGAATTAATGTCAGTGGAGAAAAGACCAAACCCAAAGGGAATGAAAGGCAGGGCAGAGAGTCAGTGATGCAAACTTGTGTTATACCACCACCCTCGAAGGAACATTCCTTGAAGAAACTGTGCCAGTTTGTATTCAGCCAGGAATACAGTGGCCACTCCTTTGTCTGTGTGATGCTCCAGAAAGTGCAGAATAAGGACCAAGAATTAGGAATGATTTAAAAATTTAATTTCCAGCAAATAACTGGTAAATTCAACAAACAAAACCAAAACCAAACCAAACTGAATCTCAGAACTGAGGAGAGATTCATGCTGATTCACAAAATGAGAAATACAGAAATATTACCAAAAACGTAAAGAAATGGTTAAAGACTCTTAGAAGCAAAAATTATTGCTGAGCATTTACATTAATTTGACAGAATTTATCTACTCTTCTGCTCCATAAAATCTAAGTGCAATACTTAACCTGCAACCCCCAGCGAGGTCTGGTGTGTGTTACTTCCCAGCCCCGACGATGCTCGGAGACGTGCTCTGGAATGCGGAATGAACGATACGGTGGGGTCTGCGGGCTGAAGGGAAATCATTATTACACAGGAATCAATGCTGTGCATCTTGCGTGGCTTCTCTGGCATCCTACCATAGCTGTCAGAGGTTGGGATTGGGTTTTTTTCTGATTTGAATAAGGTCATAGTTTGTTTGTGGGGTTTTGATTTGAATCGATTTTCTTCCTTTTATGATGATGGCAACACTCCTAAATTAGCCAGCAGCACTGAAGCCTCAGTATATGCATTTTAGCACTGGGGGAAAAATGCACTAATGGTGGGAGAGAATGTAATTCTCCCAAAATCAGTGCAGCTGAAAGTGTAGTATTTTTAATTCATTTATTCTATATATTTTGCGGCTTTTTAATTGTAGGAGTGAGGCAGGGAGGAGAGGCACCAAGTCTTTTCCTCCCTATAATATGTTGATAAAGAGGATAGACACAGTCCTGCCCAGGCCAGACTTGCAAAGGCAAAGACTTTCACCTAGAGAAGGACCGTCTGGACACAGCTTGGGATGGACCATGAAGCCAAGATCCTTCTGCCAGACAGTAATGGGACTCACTGAGTCTCTAAGAGCAACACAGGGTGGAAATCTGGCTTAAAATATTCCTGTCAAACCTTTTCCAGTTTGCTTGCTTCCAAGATGTCTTGGTCAAAGCATGTCAGCCTCAGACTTTCTCCCCGTCTAAGTCAAGGCTGCAATAGTATCCCAGGGCACTCAGCCGATGGATTTCCGAGGGCCAGGAGCTCTCTGATAGCCCAAAGAAACTCACCCACAGGACCCCTGCGCCCCAGAAGTTCTCTGGTGGAAAGGACTTGTCATGGCAAGATCTTGGCTCTGGTCCCTTGGAACTTTTAGGTCCTTTGGTTTGATGCCAAGGCCCTGAAGGATGCTGGTGTCCTTGCTGTTCAGTGCCTCAGTTCCTCCTCAGGAGGGATGAAGACCTTGATATCATTTTTGTTGTCAGGGCTTCACAGGGATCTAGCTGATGGGCCTTTTACTGGGACTAGGGGTTACAAACACCCTAAAGAGTGTGGGTAACCCCTGTTGTCCAGGTCCCAGAGACAACAGGTCAGAAGTGAAATCAGCATTTTTTCAGTCCAGCACCATCAGTTCCCCATGCTGCCTCATCACCATCTTCTTCCAGCAAACAGGGACTTCAAGAGTTTTCCAGTGTGGCCTCAGAAATCTCTTTGTGTTGGCTGCCTGCCCGGCTCTGAATCGTCCTCACAGATTCGTACAAATGCTGTTGAAATAACACACTCCCATGGATAACACCCCATAAACTTCTGCTGCCTTCTCCCACCGCCCTCACTGCGAGACGAGGAATGTTAATGCCTCGAGGGCATCCTCTTTAATTGTGTGGCACCCATCCAATGGCAGCATATGTACAAATTAGCTGTGACTGCCGGGGCTGGGGCTGCCTGGGAAGGTCTGCGCTGCTCCTGATGCAAATACAAGAGGTAACTCCACAGAGCAGTCAGCCATGGCTTGGTATCAATCCTCCAGCACAAGACATAAGGATTTTCTGGCTTGACTCTGAAAGAACCCGTGGTAATAATGGGGCCCTCCAGCCAGCTGATTATGAGAGATTAATTAATATCCGGCACAGTGTGAGTGTATTCCATACCTTATGTAGAAAGGCAGAAGAAAGTGGAAGGATATTTTGGTGAATGAGCAAGTCTCAGTGAGGAAAAAGTGAGAAGTATTGAATTACATCTGTACTATTCTAAATGTGATTGTTCCTAGTCCCTCAAGGCCATGATGCCTTCTAAGTGAATTGAGAAACAATGAAGGGAAAAAGGGAAAAAAGCAATGGCTGTCAATCTGAAGTGATGCCACTGTTGTGTTTGTCGCTTTGGCAGGCAGAGCTCTCATCTTTAAATGAGTTTGTGGTGTGCTCAGAGCAAGCAACCTCCTTCATCAAGACCTCACGGAACTCCACCCCTCACCTTATCCCAATGCCATAGGAAAGCTGATCAAGTCCTAAAGATTGCTTATTCCTCTCTGAAACTGGCATTCTGAGCTGGCTAGAATGTTTTTTTCTGGGGATTTGTTTAGGGGAACAGGTTGGGTAAGCAATGAGCACTGATATATGCACTCTTGCCATGTGCTGACCATCTTCCAGGCAAGAAAGCAAACTCTCCTCTAGTCTGTTTCAGCTCTTCTTACTGGAGGTTTGGTGGTGTCATTGGTGACAGCCTTTTATCCACTAGGACAAAATCTTGGGTCACCCCTATGCTTTATGCAGCTCAGCAGAGCTTCGGTGAAAGGGTTTGGAGGCTGGTTAGGAGCTGTATTCACTTGTCATAAGGCAGCTACAAACTCAAACTGTGCCATTATTGATGTGATGACTAGCAAAGTGCTCAGGAGGAAAAAACAAGGAAGCTGCCAGGCAACTGTATGAAAATAGAGCCAGATGAAAAGTGAGCCCCAAAAGGTAGATGCTTTGAGATGGAAAGGGTGGGTGTGAGCTTCTGAGGATTTCTGGATGCAGAAATGCTTGTAGCTGAACCTTGTCTGACATGCTTGTTGCTTCCTTGGCCTTAGGGAAATTGATTTAACCTATGTTTTTCTCTCCCCCAGTTTTCTACACTGAAGTTGTAATACCTGCCCACCCACACACCTTTCAAAAGAATATTCTGAAGCTCTGTCTGTTTGTAAACTACTCAGGAGACAGCATATGTCAAACTCTCAGCATATAGCAAAATTTATTAAAAAATTGGGCCTGGAAGGCTCTCGGGCTTGGACACAAAACAGGCACATTTGCACTGTTCACAGTATGAGTGCGTCCAAACTGTTCTCAACATTTCAGAGACATTTGACTCCCAGGTAAGCAGGCTCCTCTCCCAGTGCTCATCTAGTCTTACCCTTAAAGAAGTTTTCCTAAGCCCTTCATTTCTCCCTGCAGAGGAAGCCAGATTGTCCTTCACTTGTAATTAATCCCTGCCCTATCTTACACCTTTCCATGACAATCTGCTTCACAACCCCTCAGGCTTCTCTTTTCTGGACCACAGAAACCTACATCACTTAACCTTTCTTCACTGGTCATGTTTTCTAAACCATAATCATTCCCATTGTTCTCTTCCAGAAATTGTCCTATACTTTATTAGAAGGTGGTGTACAAATGTGGACACAATCTCCATGTGTCCTACATCCTAAATCTCCATTCATCTACATCCTGAATTTACCTCTCAGATGAGATCTGCCTTTAAATAAATATAAATATAAATATAAATATAAATATAAATATAAATATAAATATAAATATAAATATAAATATAAATATTGTTATTATTATTAATGCAATGTAGTATTTTGCTGTTGATTCATGTGCAGTTTCGGATTCAAAACACTATTTTTGAAACTATCTTTTACATGTCATGAAGATTTACCCAGCTGGTAAGCTACTGTCTGCTTTTGTTGTGAAACCTCTCACAATTTTTTTAATTTGTCAACCTCTGGTATTTTTCTCTCTGCACATACCAAAATGCCAATTTTTATTGGCAAAGTCTTGTAAAATTTAAGAGAAAATGCTATTATTGCTACAGGTTTACATTAACCCTCCTATAAAAATTAATGTAAAATAAAATAAAATCCCTGACATAAAATGCTTTAAAAGCCCATGAGCAGGATATTCATCTCTGTTATATTTTATAGGATTTAGAGAGACTATAACCCCTATGAATTCAGGGTTGAATCTTTATCATGTGTAAAGATATTTGCTTTGACTTCACTTGTAGCAATAAGATACACAGCAAGCAAGGAGCCAGCCTTTAACCTCACCTGCAAGCCACAAAACTGAGACACTGCACACTTTGGACCAGATCTTCTTACCCTCATGCATACAAGGAGGGAGCAGCACAAGTGGTGGGAGGAGATGGTCTCTCCGCATCTCTGAAACATGAACTGGATTTCTCTTTTCCGGGACAAGTAATAAAACCTAGACACAGCAGTGCAGCTAAAGCTCCCTCTGTTTCGAGCATGAAATAGTGGAGGTATCTGCCAAGTCCTCAGTGTTGTAAGTAGTTTCATAAGGTGCTGATATTTTAGTGCTGGCCATCAGATCCAGGTCAAGTTTGTAGCCAAAAGCCACAATCCCAAATCTCACACCCGGCTTCGTTGCAGACCTTCCCATTATGCTTCCAGTGACTCCATCACACCCAGAAACAGCAGGAGACTACATTCATTCTTTGATCCAAACCCAAATTTCTGCTTGGCTCATGGTCAGACATTGCATGCAGGGACATACAGTCCTTGCTGGATAATTAAGGGAAAAGATGGACACAATTTGGTAAATAACCCATAAATTAAGCCCAGTGCAGTAGCTCTTGGCAGCATGTTGGTGAAACACTTAGGTGAAGAAAATTTGGCCCTCCCCATTGCTCCATGTGAAGCTACCAAGTACCTTGCATATTGATTATTTACTAATCAGGAAATGTACTTTACCAAGTTTATTCCTGTATAAACTTCTCAGGCGTGCAGACGCTTAAAGCAGGCTACATTGCTACCAATTGTATTTTTAATTGCTGTGTTTAGAGAGTCTCATTGATCTAATCAGAGCTAAATAAGCCCCATGGTACTTCCCCTAGTAAAGTTTACTGAGGATGTGTTTCTTTCATTTGCTGTAAATGAAACCTTCTGCTGTGCTGTGCCTGGTCAAATGCAATGCCAGCGAGCAGAGGGCGACGCTCCATTATTTAATAAATTTGTTTTTCCTGCAGTTCAGAATTCCTGTCACCCAGGCAGCAGGAAAGCAGCTGGGTGACATTATCAGTAATTGCTTAATATTGTCATTGCATTTGCTTACAAGGAAAAAAAGCCACAGACTATCAATCAGCCAACAGAATATTCATAGTCTATGATAACACTAAGTGCTTTTTGAATGTCATGGCAACAGTCACACAAGCAACGTGATCTTGTACTTGATTACTTCCTGCTGCATTCCTGATAGTGTCCATAAAGCTCCATTAATTTTGCTCCCTTCTCTCTTTTTTATTTTCAATACAATATGGTTTGTGTTTGGCAAGTGTGCAAAACAGACAGTGCCTTTTCCCATAGTCTCCCACTGAGCAGAGCCTCTCGGGGTATTTGCAGCTCTTCTGTAGCCTGGATGTGTCCAATACTGGACCCAGCATTCCTGAGTGCATTTTAGGAATTATGTCTGGATTATTGCAGCAGGTAATCTCTGAAATCAGATTTGAGGCTGACTTCTGTGAAAAAGATTTAGGATAATCTCATTAAATAATTTGTCAGAAGGGCCTTTCAGACAAGGGAAAATAAATTGATTTGTCTAAGACGCATCTGCACCTGACTCATTCTCTGTCCTAGTGGCCTTTGTTTTTCAATTGCTTTATCTCATTCAAATTTGTGAGTTAATGGATTTTAAGGGCCAGAAAACATTAGTAGCCTTCTGCATCAGAAAATTATCCAGTGATTTCAGTATCAAGTCCAAAACTTTTTAAAAACAAGTGGCATATATTTTTTGAAAGAGCTCCTTGGAAATCTGCAGCTGGTCAATATGCCACTATATTCCCCTAGTAGCTTGTTATAGATATTAGCAAACATTCTTCTTAACAACGTCAAAACTAACCAACAAAATGAAACAAGGAAAAAGGTGATGTCCTTATTCGCAGTCTGAATTTGCTTGGCCTCAACTGCTGTCCCTTAGAGCTCACTATGAACTTTTCTTCATCTTGAAGAACTGAGTCCTGTACAAAATCTCCTCACGCAAATGCTAATAGGTTGTAATTGAGTTCTTGCTTAACCTTCCCAAGGATAAACTACTTTAGATAAATTGGTTTAACAAAAACGAAAGGTTCTGTTGGGCACCGGTGTCTGAACTCACGCTAGACACCTTCTAGATTCCTGTTTGACCTCCACTGTGTTTCTCCTAAGGACCATTTCTAGTTCCATGAGGACCTAAAATGCAGGGTCCCAAGTGAGCATGCTCTGACAAGAAAGTGCAAAGGGGTGAAGGGACCATCGCTTGGAACAATTTCTGTACAGCTCTTGAACAAATAGCCCAGTTCCACCACCACCCACCACAAATGGTCCCTGCCCTTCCCTGCTGTATTAAAAAAATAATTAACTACATTGATAATTTTGTTGTAATACCTTGGCTATTTTCCTTCTCTCTTTAAAAATCCAAAACAAAACAAACAAAAACCCAAACAAACAAAAAAGAAACCAACTAAACAAAAAACCCAAACAACAGAAGAAACAAGAAATGCAGTGTTTGACCAGAAAAGTAAGGGAAATAAGTAGCTTGGTCTCCTCTGAAAAAAACAAACTCTAACTTCAGTTTTACCTTTTCTATTAGATCCATTTGGCTTAACTTATCCTCAGGGTCTTAAGTTTCTTGATTTTCATAGTGAAAATAATGGTGCCATTGTGGGCATTTGGTCCATCCCTGCAGGCGTGGCCACCTCTGGGACAAGTGACCACTTGCATGACGGTGCCCAAGGACTCAGCTGTTCCTCTGCCAAGAGATTATTTGGCTGTATTATTTATAAAGTGCTTTGATAGGCTCGTTTACCAGGAGCTAAGTAATGGCAAGGCCTTTGAGGGCTGGGTGCTTGTCAGACGCTACAACATTAAGTCTACAAGTGAAAATCAAACCGCCTGGCTTCAAAGAGGTTTGGTTGGTGTAAATTAACCTGTATTTTAGAAGTTCTGGAGCAGATGTCATACTTTGCCCTGGAGATCTCATTACTGCTCAAATGTATGCACAGATTTTGCCACATTAATAAAGCAGCGGGGCCCCCTCCCCCAGAAAGTGGGATTAGTGGCTGGTGTCTGTAGTTATTTTTGTCAAAAACCTTTTGAAAGTCTGTGTGAGAAGAGGAGGAGGGAAAGTTCAGAAACAGCCACTATCTGTCTTTATTAATTACAGGATGATTAATTATTTAATCTGCCCAGATATCTGTATGCACAACTTAGCTGATTCTCATTTATCAGGTTTTCAGCATCATTAATCAAGGGAAGTTTTAAATGTGAGGGAAGACAGGTTGATTTAAGGTGTTGTGTGGTGATGACCCCTCTGGAGCACACGCTGCCTGGCCCCAGCATCAGGGCCATTGATCATGGCAAGGAATGATCCTGCCTCCTGCTGAGGAGCGCCTGGCATTTGGGCCACTCCATGATTTGCTTTGGGCTCCTCCAGGGCTACTTCTTCAAATTTTTTCATGAAGTTTGAAACCCACCAAGTGAGAGCACAAACTAGGTAAGAAGGGAGTGTCTGGAAATGATTTTGACTTAGAGCAGCTGAAGAGAAGTTGCCCCACTTCAGCTGAGACTGTCATGGTTCCTCTTCTGGGATCATCTTCTCGGAAGCTGTACATTTTTGGGAGTGCTGGATGGTGCCGTAGCTTAACCCTACTCCACCATGGTGTGTTACCTCAAAAGTGCGTGCAAGTTTCCAATGTGCACAGTCACTGAAGGTACCAGGTAGTTTGCCATTCCACAGGGCTGATCACACCTACTCAGCTCCTGAAGTACACATCCAAGCAGAAGTCACTTTCCTACTTTTTTTAAATGTTTAGGAAAAACCCATGGCTGGGATTCAGGAGGGAGAATGATAAGCATGCATGGACAATGAAGCATCTTACTTTGCTTGGGTGCTCTTCATAGAATACGGAACGGCCTGGGTTGGAAGGGACATTAAATATCATCTCATTCCAACTCCTCTGCCATGGGCAGGGACACCTTTCACTAGACCAGATTGCTCAAAGCTCCATCCAAACTGGTCTTGTATACTTCCAGGGCTGGGTTGACCACAGCTTCTCTAGGATGCCTGTTCCAGTGCCTCACCATCCTCACAGTAAAGAACTTCTTTCTAATATCCAATCTAAACTTACCCTCTTCCAGTCCGAATCCATTCCCCCTGTCCTGCCTCTTGTAAAAAGCCTCTCCCCATCTTTCTTGTAGGCTTTTACATACTGGCCTTTACATACTGGAAGGCCACAATTAGGTCACCCTGAAGTCTTCTATTTTCTTGTCCAGGTGAACAAGGGTGCGAGGAAGATGCAGATGGATGTAAGCTCCAAGCTGGTGCAGACTGTTTTTCCCAATTTTTTTCCCCACCTTCTGCTTAGGACGTGGAAAATGCCAGTTTATCAGACCGCAGGTGTCAACTCCAACAATTTTAGAATAGTTTTAGAATTAATCTGATATTATTGGAATGGCTTTTAAATCCTTAGCTCCTGAAGTCAAGTTTTACTGGAAGCTGGCTGCCAGATTTCATTTTAAAGCACAATTTAGCTTTGTGATTGCTACAAGCAGCTTAAGAGTAAAACCCAAAGCATTATTGCAGGCTTAAAAGGCAGCTAACATATACAAACTTGAATTTTTATTTTTCATGTACTACTTTTTTCTGATTTATGGTGAGTATCAATGACTTAGGGTATGTAGAAATATTCATAAACAATTGAGCCAAGGTATCTGGAACACTTGCACACTCCTTTTTCATGGCAGAACCTTCTGACTGCTGAGATTGTATATCCTCATCCTGCTTAATTACTTTGCTTGCCACTGTGTGGCCAAACCTGGCACTGACTTTGCCAAAATCTGCAAATCATTCTTGTTGATCCATTTTGAGAGCTAGTAGGAAAAAAATATAAAATCAGTGTCCAAATTTGCCTGTGCTACAGTGAAGGTAAATGTATGCCTTGCCTTTATAAATAAATCTCAGTTCAAAAAATGTAGCTGAATAGCAAGGAAGTCTTGCAGATGGATTCAGTTATTATTTCAGGATAAGGAAATGGGTGGCTAATTAGAGTCTCAATCCTTGTTCTGGCCCTGAGAGGCAGAACAGGGCCATGCCTAAAGTCTCAAAAGCCTCAAATACACCTGCTCTGCTATTTCAGTTACAGATTCCTGTTCCTGGAGAAAAGACAAGAGCCTCACACTCATTAGCCATAGCAGTATCCTGCACATTAAACTTACCCATCAGGCCAATCGCCACGCATGACTTTAGCAGCAGAAGGATTTGTGTCCTGTCTGCCAGGAGGAGCAAGGATTATTTTCCTTTCTAAGCAGGGTTAGAGCTCACCTCTCGTTAGTGTCCTGGCAGTGAGTAAGGTGTCCTCCTATTATGATGACCAGGGAAGGGTGGATCAAGTCAGCCAAGGGCATTGTAGACCACAGAACCCCACTGCAAACAGTTCCTGGAGCTTTGCTACACCTTATTTTATTTTAGACTTTTCCTTTCTAAGGAGAATCTCCCTCTTTCCCCTGCACACATCTCACTTTCGGGACTGACTGTGCATTAGTCATTATTGCTGCGTTATTTCACTGGAGCTACCTGAGTATAGCTTCAGTACTCAAAAAAATGTGCAGAGCAATTCAGATGCCACTCAGGCAATAGTGTGGCTACTACAGGTGTGGGCAGGCAAGAGCTGGCCTCCAGCAGTGTAGTGGTTTGATTCAAAATGCCCATTACTTACTTATTTTACTTCCGTGAGATAAGAACCAGGAGAAAAGCAAAGCAGGCACAAAACCTAAACCTTAAAAGCATAAAGAAGTTTATTAACAGAACTAAAAGGCAGGAAAAAAAAGTTAGACTAAACCTTCAGAACACTTCTCCTCCCCCCACCTTCTTCCCTCCTCCCACCGACAACGTAAAAAAACAACCCTCAAGGTTTTTCCTCAGTCAGTTTACCATCTCTATAATAACCTTTCTCAGTCCACTTAGGGAGAGGAGTCTCTCTTGCTCATGCTATGGAGACATCTCCACACGAAAACAGTTAAACAGTTCTCTTGTGGCTCAGTGTCACAGCAAGGCCGCCCGGAATGGTTTCTCCTTGCCTGTGAAAGTCCCTTCCCTCAACTTGCAGCTTTCCCCACAACTGCTCGAGGGTTTCATCTTTAGCTAATGGGGTACCATTTTAAGGATGAGCTGTTCAGAAACAAAAGTTCTCTTTACCCATCTGTGGGTGCATATTCATCTCTAGGAACAGAGGTCCTCCCTTTCTCCGGTAGTGAGAGGGTCCTCATCTCCTTCAAAACAAAAGTTCTTTTCACCTGTCTGTAGGTGCATCTTTATCTCTAGGCACAGAGGCCCCCTTCTTCTCTGGCAGCAAGAGGGTCCTCATCACCTTCAACTGAAAAGGCACAGAGGCCTTCCTCTGGGAGCGAGAGAGTCTACATCACTTTCAACTCTCTCTGTTAAAACTTCTCAATAAATCACAGCTACTTCAGTAGTTGCTTAATGCAGCACAGGTACTTCTACCCATGGTTGCGGTTTGAACGCTCTGCCCCCCCCATGCTTCATGAAATTACAACGGGTACACTGATATATTACAGTCCATCACCACAGCCTTACAAGAGAATTTCAGCTTCCAGGAGAAGCATCTCCTCTTTCTCCTCTCTCGGGGTTTCAGCTCCTCCTTCTTCGCTGACTGTGGTGTCTCTGTGCTGTTTATTTCACGTGCCATCATCTGTCCTTTTCCTCTGACTCAGGAGAGGATTGAATGTCTGGAAGCTTCATCTGTTCTGGAGAAATCTTACAGCACTAAAAGAGTTAATCTCACCCGGCCTTGCAGCTGGAATTCGCTTATCTCTCCTTGCCGGGCAGCAGCAGTGGGTGAGGGGGGGCATGGCCCGTCAGGAGCAGCTGAGGGGGCCTGGCCCGCCCGAAACAGGGCTGGGGCTGGAGCAGGGCTAGGGGGGCCGGGCCGGGCCGCAGATGGAACAGGGCCGCTCCAGGGTGGGCTCCTGGCTGGCCTGGCCGGGCCGAGCAGGGTCTGGCCCCGCTGGGCTGTGCCCCGGGCCCCTCCAGTTACCTGTCCGAAGGCTGGAAGTCCGAGAGCTTCCCGGGCTCTGTTCGTTCTTAAGTGTGGATCACAGAGGCGTACCAAGCTTCTTAAGTGGCTTAAAGAAGTTGTCAATATTCCAACTAGCCAGTTGATTGGTTAGGTCAGGTCTAGAGAAAGCTGTAAGCATCTCTTTGCAAAAAAATCACTTCCGAGGCTGAAGGAGTCTGCCTTAAAAACTCAAACTGTGCTAACCCATGACAAGCAGATACCTGAAAATAGGTTCTCATCCTCCTTCCCTCCAGTACATCGCAGCAAGGGGCCATGGGCTATTTCTGTAGATTTAATGCCATCTTTTGAATTCAACCCCCCACCCAGACTGCAGTGATTCATGTGCCACCAGAGAAGAAAGAACATAAAGTCAGAATTTATCTTATAATGATCCACCAAGCTAGGAGCCAAGGGATAGGAGTTCTCCTATTTCGGCTGCAACTTTTGTCAACTCCCCAATCTCCCAGTTTCCCACTCCTACAAAGAATGAAAATTTCCTGTCTACTTTTTCTCCTAATCTCCATGTAGGTAAATTTTCATTTCACTCTCCTCATTAATACCACATAATTTGAGCTGGGAGCTGCCATCCAACAGATAAGCATCTGAACATCTCTGTGGAGTATTTTTTGACCTCCCTTTCCTTTTTGTGTGTCCATGATGGACTTGTGAGTCATAGAAGTCAGACACAGAGCCTCTTCCCATCATAAAATTCTAATTGCAAATTAACCTTTGTTTGATTCCTTGTAAAAACATTATTCTCCCTGTAATTGAAAAAGAAGGGAGCACAGTAACAAAGCACCTGTTTATTGCTGAGCTTTCTCTGAAATGTTATGTTATCAACTGTTGCCCAATTTGTGAACTAATTAAAAATATCATGTAAATACATAGGATTTTTTGGGATTCTATGAGTAATAATTGGACTGCCAGAATACTTTGACGTCTTAAAAATGCTGCTTTTGCATGGAGCTGCTACAATGTGTTTTGGATTTTTAGCATGACTACACGTTCATATAATGAGAAAGAATATTTAACAGTGCTTGTAGATAAATTATCTTTTGCTATTAATCACTTCTCTACACTGACATCAATTCAATTTTTCTAAAAGCATTTAAATGCTGAGGACAAATTTTGCAGTCTCTTCGCATGCAAACTCTCAGTGAAATCATTTGAGATTTTTATGTACCATCAGCTTGCAGTATATTAATAATCTGATTTAAAACACTGTGAAGCAGTGGTAAGCCTCCGTTTGATATCAACTAGTTTTTCATCCAGCCATAATTGAAGAGCAGAGATATTTTTCCTGTTGAAGTTCTTGCAAGTCCCAATAGATGCCAATAAACTGAACATGTGAGTTGTTATGGAAAGATCAGAAAAAAGGCTTTTATTTAGTGGGGAACATTATCCAGTATTTTCCTGCTGCTTTTTGTAGACTTAAGTCAACGTGTTTGATGTTTAAAAACATCTGTGGAAGCAAGTTCTGAGCATAGTGAGGAGAAAAGAAATATTTCTCCTCGAAGTTCTCACTGCAATAAACAATTCTTCTCCTGAGTGTGTAATGGACTAGATCAATAAAACAATTTACAGTAACCACGGGAGAAGAAGAATAACAGCCTCATTTAACATTTATAGACTGATGTTGCTGAAAGACTTTCTAAATGCTTTAATTAAGCATCACAACAACCCTGTGATACACCATACAGGAAGAGTTATTATCTGTATCTTACAGGTGGAGATCAGCACTAAAGGCTCCCTCTCCAGGGTCTCGCTGATTCACTCCCATTTACCCCCAACTTTGGAGGATATACCCTCATCTCTATATAACCTTATTTATAGGTCAAGCTTCAGAATAAATGCTGCTGTGACTAAGACTCAGCTCTGAAAGAAGTTGTTTTGAGGAGAAGGTGTTGCTGCTTTGGGTACTGAGAATCTGTTGCTGTGTGTGTGGGGAGACTGGGAAAAATCAGAACAGAAATTATGAGCAGACAGAGTGGGAAACTGCATGAAACCAATAGTTGCAGAACAATATTTGTACATCAAACATCCCACCTAAGTGTTCCTAATATTTTTTGGTGTTTGGCTCCAGGTTATCAAAAATCCTAGCTCATAAGAGCTACTAGGGGTCCTGGGTGGTCCCCAGTGTGTGATCCCTTTCAGCTAACCAAGAGACAACAAAGAAAACGGAGTTTACACCCTGACATTTGATATATAAGTAATTTTCTCCAACCTTCATATAAAAAAATTAACCAGGGATTATTTAAATAGAAATATTACAGAGGTGAAAGAATCTTCCTTCTTGTCTTACACTGTTCTCTCCTAAGAAAGGAGGGAGACAGGCTCAGTTTCCCTGCTCATCTCCCAGGAGCATGTCCAGAGGTGTCCTTGGATACACCTGCTCTCCATCATCCCTAGTGAGGCCTTCCCATTACATTTTCCTGGAGAGAAAGGAAGCATTCAAGAGCAGGAGAGGTCTTTTCCCAGGACCTCCTCATTATTTTATCTGATGATGTTCAGCACAGAGTGCAGCTACTCTGGCGATTCTGAAGTAGAACTGCAAGATATGTAGTCCTAGATGCTCAACTGGTATATAGCAAAAGTGGCTCCATTCCCAATAGGAGATTTTCTCTGTCTTTGGTTTTATCTATCCCTCATTCTTCCATACCCTTTCTATGAAACATGGCCAGTACTCTTTCTTCTGCTGTCCCCTCTGTCTTACTGAACTAAACAGTAGCTTCTGCCTTGCTTTACTCTTGGCACATTTTTGTTGTGTTGGCTAATGGGCAGCTCCAAGGGAGTGACAAGTTATGAAAATAAACAAGACCAAAGCCCTTGCAAATGCAGCATATCAGGTCTACCAAGGACTGGAGCCTACTTCCTGCACTGGCTTTTCCCAGGCTGCTTTCACTTACAACTTCACGCCCTTGACCTTAGCTGGCAGTGGCAGGCGTGGAGGGAACAGCAATGGATGTGCTTCAGTGTATGCAAAGATGCTCTCCCAGGCAGAGGTCCTGAAATCCCCTCATTAGGTGCAGAATGGGCCATAGGACATTTATTTACTCAGGGATGATTATCTCATCTTCCATTACAAGCACATGTGTGCCCAGGGAACTGAACTGTGGCTGCTTTTCTACATCACAGACCCTTCTCTGGGACATCCAAAATGAGTTTCTCTTGGAACCACATGTCAAAAACTATGGCTGTGCCTATGCATCCCCTGCATGATGAGAGACATACTTGGGTCTTCTGGAGTTAAATTTGGCCTTTCAGGCATAAGATATGAAAAGAAATACTGTCCCTTTACTATGGCTGAGTATGGGTCCTTCTCAGTGCTTCAGAGTGGTTTGTCTTGTCTTGAAAGCCTTTATCTACTGGAGGCAATCTCTTCCACAATATTATGCTATGGGACCAGCCTCTGATTCAGGAAACTGTTTATTGAAATTAGGAGAAATTTCATTACCGAGTTTGGCAGACATCTTTCTTCGTCTCTCATTTCAGTTAAAAAATTTTAGACCCATCATGCATTCATTCACTTCAATTATATTCTGCCTCTCACTGCAGCATATGTCTCCTCAGAGTACATCCAAACCCCTCCACTGTGGCATAGAGTCACCTCCTGGGCCTTGGGCCTTACTGTTCCCTATTCCTGGTTGCAGATGACCTCAGGTGGCAGCTGTGTCCAAGCAGCTGAAGTCCCATCCTTGCTGTTGAATCAATGAGAATTTCTTTTGTACTGATCCTTTTTTCCTGTTAGGAGGCATGGCAGCCTACATTTGAGAGAGAGAGAGAGATGAGGAACTGCTGGGGGATTTCTGTTTCCCATGCATTTTTTATCCAAGCAGTGTTTGGAGTAGATTGCATTTACAGGCATCATAATTGTCTGGAGTGCTTTTACCAAAGAGTGCCTGGTAAAAATGGCCTTTTGCTTTCTCCTCCACAGCACTTTCAAATATCTCAGTGCAGAGTGCATCTTTTATCTTCAGCAAAACCAACCAAGAGATGGAATTTTAAGCAGGGATTTTTTTTTTCCTCTTTGGTTTTCTCTAGCTGCTTTTGTTGTATGCTTGATTTTTTAGTTTATAAGCTAGTCTTTAGGGTCAGGGAAATGTTTTGACAGAAAGGAAAGAGATTATAAGAGATAATGTAGTAATCCATTTGTTGTGGCTGCTGTACTACTGAAATATTTATACATTGGAGACCGCTAATAAAAATGGAGCCATTTACACATAATTTAGTTGATTGAGTTAGTTCTCACTCTTTTGCAGCTGCCTCTGAAGTGCAGAGTTACTTAAGGTTATTATTTTGAGAAGATTTTTAATTTAGATGGATGCCAGAGATGTAGGCTACTCTTATTAGGAGACATTCTGTGCTGTCCTTGTACTGTGCTTTATATAATTAGTACATACTTAGAGAGCATAGCTATTTAATAACCCCTCTGTGTGTTCCACGTAATGATTATAATTGCACCACCGACCGAGCGCAGAACCGGGGTATCCTACGGGATGTTCTTGTGGTGTAGAACGTCATGAATTTTAACCAATTTCCCACTCAGATTTGGCTGGGATATTCCAGGTGCACACCACGCTTTGTGGAAACAAAGGCCTTTGTGAGGCAATCCCAAGGATGGACCCTTCTCCCAGCCAACAAGTCACTCGCATACTGGGAATATTTAGAGATGCAGAAATGCAGAAAGCCTTGGATCGTGTACATGGACAGTAGGAGCTGTAAGCAAAGTCATCCTCTGGCTGAGTCAGCAGTGGCTAAAATCTAATGCTTGCTCCCCAAAATGAATTTTTGGCATAGATTTTTTTCCTTTTTAGTAGCTGCTGACATATCACCAACACACTGTACATACTTATCGGCAGAGAGAGAGCTCTGCAAAGGATGACAGATAAGAATAAAATCCTATAGTGCAAGGGTAGCCATGTGCCTACAGGCATTAAAACTAGCCTGCAGTCCCCCCAGTTCATTATGCACTACTCTGCAACCTACATTTCAGCAGCTGTGGCAATCGAGCCAAAGAAGGACAAGGCAGAAATATATTGAACAAAAACATTATTTCCTTTCAAGATTATTTTCCTACTAAGAAAACCTAGAAAACCAAGCTCACAGCCTTTAAAAGTATTTAATACTCTACAAGTTTTGTGTGAAAATTATGTTTTTTCCAAGTCCACTGGTTGTTCCTAAGCCAATCTGCACATTCCTAATGTAAAGTCTTGAACCATTCTCCTGGCAGGAATCATATCTTAACAGTGAAATGGTCCAGCAGGCCCCCTCCTTCCCTCTTTGAGTTTGTGCTTCCTGGCACTGGTGACACTTGGCCAGTCAAAAAGCCACACCAGGAATAAGAGGAGTCCAAAATTCTCAGTGGTGCTCAGTGCCATTGCTTTGAAATCTTTTCTAAGGATAAGCATTTATATTGAAAGAACAAAGCAGGTGGACCCTTTTTCACAGCTTTATCCATCAGCAGAGAAAGCATCACCTCATAACTGGGTCTCTACTTGAGCTTAGTGTGTGGAGAGAAGGCAGGGAGGCCGCTGACCAGATCTGAGTGCTGTCCAGCACTTCCTACATGCTCCTGGTGCCAGACCTCACACAGAGGTCTCCATTCAGCCATTCAGCCTTGGATCCTGGCCATAGCCAGGGCACTATGGGCTGCTCTTCCCTGCAGTAGTTCATTACTTTTGCCCCATTATTCACAAAACAGTTTATGCTAACAAACTTCAGCAGGTCAGTTGTTTCCAAGTTGCCTCGCTCCCATCACAGATCCCACTGCAGCCACAGGAGACTCAGCTATTTTACACCAGTGAAAGACACACCCTAAAAATGCCTACGTCCCTGATTTGCCACAATGATCTTCTCATTTTCCCCTTTTGAAGGAGAGTAGAAGAAAGCAAGTGACTTGTAGAATTATTCATGCTAAACTTCTTCAAAGCTCTAAGATATTCAACACATTCACAGGCATTTGTTAGATCTTGGAATAATTTCACAGAAGGAGTAATCTGATAACAAATCCTTCAGTATATCTCCCCGCAATCCAATCTGCTCCTTGAGTTACTCCCTTTGGCATCAAAATCCTTTCAGCCAAAATGTCTTTTATGTTCTTCATTGCCAACCCTTTGCTCATTACCGCTTGGGATGTCTAATTTCATTAACTCGCTTGTAAGAAGGAGGACATTGGCCCAGTAATTTTAATTTCTTTGGAATGATAAAAGAGACAGATTTCTAGTGCAAGTTGTTGAAATGAAAGAAAATCATACCTGCAGAACAATAGACTGAGCTAAATGTATTTTGGTGTGGTACACTGGCAAAAGTTAGACCTTTACCTGCCTTATACAACTATAGAGGGATCCCTCTATAGCTAAGGGAGAGACACAGTCCATGACAGAGGTTTCTGCCCTACTGTGTCTACAGCCATGCCACGGGGTGTGGAGAGGTGGATAAATTTCTGTGCTCAGCACACAAAGAGCATCATAAAGCCACATTCTGGATTGATCACAGCTGGTGCTATCTGAAACACCTACCTGAGAAGTGCAGTCTGCCCCAGGCTTCTTGTATGCTCCATGGAGAGACAGGCACACTAGGCAGGTGAGCAGAAGTTAGGCTGAATGTCACAAGTGCTCGTTTTTTAACATATTTCTGCTCAATTTGAGACTGAGATCTGGCGTGAAACTCTGATGTAGGTCCTTGGCATCTTTCAAACCTACAACACTATCACTACCTATCAACTGAGAGCACCTTGAGACTCAAATCTCCACACCTCATGCAGGGAAGAGGGCTTTTATTCTAGGAATGACAGTAATGTTGAGGGAATAACAGAAAGAAGATTTTCTAAAATGCACTGTGCCAGTGAACAGAGAAAATGTGTTTCATAGGTTAGCACGTTGCCCGTAAGCAGATCTGACAGTTTAATTTTCTAAACTTGAAATGAGCTTTTCAGTTAAGTGGAGGACAGTGTCTCCACAGTGTGTCCAGTGAAAACTTTCAGCCGTATCTCCTCTCCCTGCTCCTCAGCTTCCTCATTCTGTCTCTTTCCTTCCATGAGATGCATTTCCAGATATAACTACCAAACCAAAAGTCTCTGTGTTTGTCTGCTGGCTTTACCATG
Organism: Dicrurus megarhynchus; assembly: GCA_013399195.1. Lineage (NCBI taxonomy): Eukaryota > Metazoa > Chordata > Aves > Passeriformes > Dicruridae > Dicrurus > Dicrurus megarhynchus. The sequence continues at coordinate 2,448,819 of VXAD01010121.1, read as the reverse complement.
GCAAAGTGTGGACAGGGATATCCTCATATGCTTCTTTTACAACAAAAACCTTCAAGACCTGAGTTCTGGGTATCAGCATTGCACATATGACTGTTTCTAGCTGGGAAAAAAATGCAAAAGTGCTTCAGCACACATGCAAATAAGGCGCTGTAATGGAGTTATCTTAGTGTTAACAAAACCCAGCTAATTTTCATATCCAGGATGTACAAGACTAGTCAGCACTGACATCCTTGTTCCTATAATGTGAGGAATAAATGGGACACCTCTTCCTGGCCCTGGGAGAGGGAGAGGTCTGAGGATCACATTGTCTAGCATAGCACACATATGGCTCAAGATATGAGGTAGATACCCAACTGCTCTGTGTTATTTCAGGACAGCAAAGTCTTGCACTATTCCTAGAGGAACAAAACTCAGAGACCTGGATGTGTTTAACCAAGCATTTAACTTACAGTGATTTACAGCAGTTGATATTGCAGCACTTAAAGTTTTACCTACCATAATAATGACGTGAACTCTACATCCCAGCTGAAGGTCCCCATGAGTAAGCAGTGACAGCAGATAGTGCTGCAGACAAATGTAGCTGCTGTGATCCAGGGCATTCGAGGGAAAAGAAAAAAAGTCCAAGCAGAAGTCTCCAGACTCAGCAGACCATAGGCAGGCATTGGCACAAATATATACCCCAGTGCTTGAGAGATGTTAAAAGGAAGTCTTTTGCATAAGTCAGGTGCTCAGAAATTCATTCTGACAGTGGGCATCATTTTTTCCTCCACGTGTGCAAGCATTTGCCAGTCAAATGGTTGCTGATGCTGATGATAAGTTTCTGGCCTAAGATACCCATAGGCTGCAAATATGAACCGCAATTTCTGTGTGTGAGGGGGTGTCTGTGGCAAAATGAGAGAGTCTACACCTCACTCCCCTTGCTTTGACATGCTTTTGGTCACCTGCATGTGGTCATGCCCAGGACACCATGCCTGAGTGCCACTGTTGATGTGAAGCCACATGAAGCTGTCACAGGTGCAAGAACAGATGTTTCAGCCAGCCTTTCCCTTTGCTTCTCCTTTCCACCATGGAGTCATGGATCTTTAGGGATGAAAGGTCTGCTTTGAATATCAAGCCATGGCCCTTTGTTTGCCAGCAGTGGGCAGTAGGCATTCCAGTGCTTGGGGTTAATGGGGAAAGAGGAGACTATTTCCCCAATGTATTTCACCCAGCTCAGATTGAAGCCAGTGAAGACTTTGATCTAAGTCCCTGTGCAGCTCAGGAACAAGCGTCTCCATCCTGACATCAAGCTCTTTTCTCTAGGAGAAGCTGCAGCAATCTCTGTTAAAAGTAAAACTAAAATACTTCAGCCTCAAATGCTGGCAAACCCATGATCCGACCCTGGAAGATCCATTCCCACAGCCAGCATCCCTCCCAGTCAGAAATGAGTGCTGTCTTCCCAGTCCAATGCTGTCTGCCTGCCATTCCCAGCTGTTGGATCTGTTCTCCCAGCCCTCCCCTCCTCTGAACCTTTCCTCCCTGAAGGTAGTGGTGGGTTGTGCTGGTGGCAGCTCCTGACACACACATTGTGTTCCTCAATTCCTTGCAGCTCCTGCGTGGTTTGCAGAGATGCCACCGTGAAATGCTATGGGAGCAAAAATGTTATCGCTCCATATTGGTGGTTTGAGAAAATTACAGCTGAGTTTCTGGGTTTTTTTAAAGCTGGTAGCTCTATCTCACTGCCCAGAGTAATTTAACTTTGCAGACTATGAAGGGAGAATGCTAAAGTGGTTTTGACTGGGAGTTAATCCATTAATTCTGCCAAAGTACCCAAATATGTCAATCTTTGGCTCCAGCTTTCAGCTTCTAATAATTGCCCAGGGACTGAATTTGGGTGTTATTTCAAATGGGAGATGACGAGGAAAATGACCCAGGAGTTGATTGCAGAAAATGCAAGATTTAATCTTCATTATCAGCTTTCCCCCCTGCAGAATTTGAGGTGCACCCAGGAGCTGATGTGGAAGGCTGACCTCTGCCTCCCCAGCCTTGTGGGCAAGTTTTGCAGTGTGCAGAGCAGAGCCAGCCTTCCCAGAGTACAACACAGCTGGAAATATCCTTTGGCTGAGCTTCTCATTATCTTGAGGATTTTGTCAGCCAGAGCTGCAGTAACCAGAAAAAAAGCTTCAAACAGCTCTGATTGTGTTAAAGTCCTTCAGGAGGAAGTGGAAATCGTCCTGGGATGTTTTCATTTGGTTCTTCCAGGTGTACTGCAGACCAGCACACAACACAAGAAGCACTTAGAAACATCTTTACACGGAAATGAATGAAGCAAGAATCAGGGCCTAATTCTGTACATCAGCTCAGCCAAGAGAGCTCTCTGGTTTTATTGCTGAAAGTTTTTTGACCTTTCTGATCCAAGGAGCACTGAGGTGAATCTGGACTGGGATGAGGTTTTTTGTGTAAATTACAGTTTCAGGTACATGATGGCTCTTTCGTATCTGGAAGAAATGGATGTGATGCAGCCTGTGTGGAGGTGTGTGTGTGCTTATAGCTCATGATTGTTGGGTTTTTAATAGATGCCTGTTGCTCTTTAAGCAGACTGTGATTCCAAGTGTCTTCATGGCCTTCACATAGTGTGAATGGCACAAAGTTATTGAAAACATTGCTCTTGCAGATGCAATGATTAACATAAAAATTAATTGGACAGCAAAAGAAACCCAAAGCTAAATTTTGCTCTAACAAACGTGCTGTGCATGTGAACCATTGCTGTTGAGTTAGAATTACACGCTGCACAGACCTCACACTCAACCGCTGTTTTTGCCCACAGCAGCATGAACATGTAAAGCTTTTTATTTTCTTGCTGAATATCTATCCCAAGGGGATGCCATTTCTTACAGGAATCCTTCCCAGAAGAGTTTAGCTCCTGCAAACATATGTCTCACCTTTACATTAGAGTGACAGTGAGAATCTTAGTTCTGTTTTGTGCCTTTACTCCTGCTTTGGAGTACAGTTGTACAGGTTGCTGAGCACCTTTGCCTTCCACCAACATCAGGGCACGTCAAAAGGCACGGAGGGAACTCAGCACTGAGTAGGATCAGGTTGTGATGCATCAGTATTGAGGTCAGACTTACAATGCATTAATATCGTTCAACAGAAATATTAGCTGTCAAGAAGCTTAGAATTATTCTTTTTATGGCTTAGGGAATAGTATTATGGCAGGAATGATGGCAATATAAATTCAGAGGGTGTTTACAAGGTGGGAAAACACGAGTCAACATAAACGGGCTATTATCTGTGTTTGGAGTTGCCTGATTCTCAGTGAAATGAGCGCGGACAAGTTGTGCTGAGTCGGCAGTTTCAAGGTTAGCGGAGCCACGGAGCCGTTCCCAGGGGAGGACGAGGAGCAGACGGTGACGGAGATGAGCTGCAATACAAGATGTCAGGTTTTGCACCCCACAGCAGTGTTTCCAAAAGCAAACGATGGAAGATGGCTATGGCCCTGATGAAGCCATTTGGCTCATCATGATCTATGAAATACTGTCTTTCTCCTCTACCCCAAGCCCCCAGCAGACCTGCAAGGGTCAGTGGGGTCAGCTGCTTCGGTCGAAAATGCTGTGGCTTGCCAAAAAGAGGTTGAGACAAGGCACAGAAATTTCTTCGGAGAATTAGAAAAATAAAAAACCTTCTAGAATAGCTCCAAATAATACAAAACCTGTGAACTCATTATGTATGTTGCTTTTAGAGCTTAACACCAACACAAAAATACCTGTCAAGAAAACCAGAGGTGAAAATGCAAGAGGGAAAGAAGTGAAATCAGCCACTATTTGTTAATAAATGTATTTCTGAAAAAATATTTTGCTCTTAGGCACCATTAACTCCACTGGTGACATCAACTCTCAAAGTACATCACATAAAAGCCTGGTCAGGTCAAAGGAAACATTCTGGCCTGGACTTAAAAGGGAACATTCTGAAAAGCTTTTGGCAGATTGGAAAATATAGCAGCCTTCAATTTATATAAAGATGGTGATTCCAAATATTATAATGTCTTTCATGTAACAGAACACCATGAAGTTATTAAAATATCTGGCAGAGGAAGCAGTGAGACAAAAAATAATTATTGCTTGTAAAGAAAACCTGAAATAATATTTGGCTTCAAGGGCCATGTCGGGCACGCATATGGGTTGTGGTAAATTGCAGTCAAATATCAGCTTCCAGTTCAAAAATGGTTAATTTGATTGGAAACATTTTCCAATTATTTACCACAATTTAAAGTGAAATGGAAAAACTTTTTATTATGGGGTTTGGGGTTTTTTTTTCCCTTTTCTGGAGTTAAATCTACTAATTCAACTGTATCAAAACTTCAAATAGTTTGGTTATTTTTCAGAGATGTTTAATCAATAACTGTTGTTATTTTGCTTCCAGGATAGAGTTTTTCAAAAAGGTCATACATTGAGTGCTTCTGAAATATAAAATGTCTTGGAAAGGTTCTAGAAAATATTTCCTAAAAGAAGACTTCAAAATGGTTTTGTGGGAATAGGAAAACCTGCGGTTCTGCCACTGAATTAATGTAAAAATGGAAATAGTCTTTGAAAGCAAGAATGATGAGGTGAACTCTATGGCCTGGTGTTTTCAGGTCAGGATAAATAATAAAAATTGCCAAGTTGTAGCCTTAATAATCTATGAAAAATATCCTCAAGGTAATGCAGACATTCTTCCTGTCTCAAAAGCAATTTTACCACACTGGCTTTTTCCCTTCTCTCTTCCTCATGACAAAATGTCCCACATCTCAAACACGTCATGATATTCCTACTGCCTCCAATTTAATCCACCAGTAATCATATTATACTTCCCTTTTATATTGATCTTGATGAAGCACTGGCTCCAGCAGCTCCCTTTGGTGCTTTTAGGTGGAATACCTTCAACCACTGGAATAAACTGGTGTAGTTAAAGACCTGGTGCTGGAGACTTCACTACATGTACATGAATAGTGTTTGGTATGCACACACTGAGTTAGTCTTCACACCAAATGGGACTGTAAATGTTTGGTCTGCTACTAAAACAAAGCTCCAAGGCTGAAGAATTAATTTGCTTTTCCCAGAGTCTCTGGTGGTACCTGACACTGCAGTAAATGCTCGATCCTGAGAAATTCTGCAACGTGCAAACATACCCCAGTGAGAGCAGGGTATAACAGGATCATCACAGCATCCTAGAATGGGATTGGTTTGGGTTGGCAGTGACCTTAAACCTCCTCTAATTCCAAACCCTCTGCCATGGTCAGGGATACCTTCCACTACATCAGGTTGCTCAAAGACTGAGTTAGCTCTTGGTCCTGGTGCAGGCATTGGGTTGTGGCTGGTCCTTGTGTGTGTGTAAGTGTAGAGTGAGCTTGCAAAACCCTCCCACCATCTGATAGGCGTTAGATGTAGAAAAATATTATCCTTCCTGCCTCATAAAAACTTGGCATTGAAAATACTTGATTGTCACACACTCATCACATTTATCTCTGTATTCATGTACCAAGAAAAAAAAAAACAAAATTAGCAAGTAAATCTTGAGAGACCTCCAGTCCAACATTCTTCAATTAGTAAGACATCCACAGTAAGTCTTTCAACCCCCACACCTCAACCATCGCACCTTCTTTTGACCTGAATGAGTGAAAATTTTGTCCTCCCAACCTTCAATATTAAGACCTTCAGACTTGGGCATTTCTTCCAAACTGAGAGCTGAGTGAAGGCCACATCCCCTCTCTGACCCCTCCTACGCAGCTTTTACCTGACTCCTAATCAGGCCTGAGATGATGTCCTGTAAACATCCCCTGAAAGGTCCTCAGTACCTTCAACTCTACCTTGATATTTAAGGGCTAGGTTGTTCCTCTTTGGCTTCTCCATCGTTGTGAAGTTCCTCTGTCCCACTGCTTTGGGGATATATCACATAACAGCTACAGTCAGGACAGTTGCACAACATGCAGGACACAAAACTGATCAGTCTTTGTGGAACAGTGTTACTGCCTGTATATTTTTTCAAACAGATGATTTCCTGGCTTTTTCCTTGCTTAGACACAGGATGGAATCTGAGGTGCTCCAGTGCTCTTCACGGAGCACACAGAGAGAGGAGAATTAGCCACTTGTACCTTAATTTTTCAGGATGCATTTAATTCAGTGCTAGTGCTGGTTAGAAAGGCCATGCTTCTTTAGCGATTAGCTATTTCTTATTTGACATGGGAAATAAATAGCTTTTTATATATCAGAAAGAAACCTGTTGGCTATGTTTTAATGCAGCTTACTAAGCTATTCTTTATAGTAAAAGCTTTCTGAATTGTAGTTCTGCATAGAAAAACATCTCATTCTGTATTTGAGAAGCTGAGGTTCTCCCAGTAAAGCCAGGAGACTTTTCCCTGCTCCCTTCCTTGGACTCTTGTTCCCAGACTGCCATTCCCTGTTTCAGGTCTGGCTGTTAGCACGTCTCATGCTTCTACCTGCCCACAGCCCTCATCCAGATCCCCATCTCCTGATCACACTGGCATCCATAATTGTATTCTAGAGATTAAAAACAGGAAGAGAGAGCCCAGCCCCTTTTTCCTGACCTGTTTTAAGTAAACAAACGACTTTGGCAACTCCCCTTCACCGCTGCAGCCCCACATGAGGCTCTCCTCTCCAGCTAAGGGAAAGGGTCCATAGTTTTGCCTGTGTCAGGGGGATCCACAGGGATTGCCACACGAGCAAAAGTCATGCAGAGCAGCTGGGTAAACCGCTCTTTTATCTAAAATCTTCTCTGTGGAGTCAGTAAACCTTTCAGAAATGGGATCATCAAGTACAAAGAGTCTTCATATCTGTCTGTCCCTCTCCTGCTGCACACCGACTTGCCTGGAACAACTGCTGCCTGAAGGGATATCCTCCTCCATTTAATGGGTTTTGGGGGGCAAGGGGAGGGAGGGGGAGGCTTAATCGCCTTCCCAGCAAGTTTCACTAGGTGGCAGTAAGCTGAGGGAAAGGAGGGAGAAACCCCGTTTTTGAAGGACCTGGTAAACACCTCAGTGACCAGCTGCTTACTCAGCATTGCACCCCTAAACAAGAGACTGCTCCTCAGAAGTAGCACCTCTGTAAAAGGCATCACCATTTATTTACAATTAATGTATCTTCAGCCTCTGTGAAGGCTGCCACTGTCAGGAGACTGTCCAAGCTGGAAAACTCCTGCCTTCACCTGCTGCTCTGCAGAGATACAGAAATTTGCCCCTTGCCTCCAAGCTTCTCCCTCTGCCAGGTCGGCTTGTCAGATCATTTCCTTTGGGGATCCAGCTTTTCTGTAACCCCAAAACAACCTCAAAGGGTCAGTTCTTGCCCAGTACCCTGGAAGACCTCCCTGCCCACCCTTAGGACACTCAGCAGGACACTCAGTGCCAGCAGTGTAGTTCAGTTTTCCTGCTGCACTTAGATGCTCAGAACCTGCCATTTCATTCGGGTGGGAATTCTTCAGGTGGGTACTGGGTGTAACCCTTTGATTTGATGCTGGACACCTGGCTTGCCCCTTTCCTCTTCTTCCTTGGTGGCAGGATGGCTGGTGGCAGTGTCCTGCCCCACATGCAGTCTGGGGGCTGCAGTGCTGTGTCAGGCTGTGCAGAGATATCGGAGAGTAATGCAGCCACTCACTGAGCTGGACTAGAAGGTGCTAATTGCTGCCAGGAGGCTTTTCCCCGCAGGTTCCCTGTGGATATTGTTGAAGCAGGCTGAGGCTAGCCAGGGAAGCCCTACTGTGGGAAGCACTGTCAGAAATGAGAGACTGTCAAAAATTTGTCAAAATAGGTTTGTTTTAACAAAAGTCTGCACAGGAGACTTCCCAGGCCAGCAGTGGGAAGGAGTGTGTCAGAGTGACTAGTCACTGAGTAAGACACTGTCCTCAAGTCCCTGTCCCAGGCAAGACTTTCAGTGCTGCCACAGGGCTACCTCCTTCTCCAGGCTCCTGTGAGAAGGTCCAGAAGTCTCTCAAGTTTCATTTCCTGAAAAAATGCAGCAACCCCCAAATTTAAATTCACATATTTCTACCCTAGGAAACCTTCTAGTGGAAGGTCTCTGTCCATGGCAGAGGGGTTGGAACTAAATTATCTTTAAGATCTCTTCCAATCCAAACCATTCTCTGATTCTGTGCTCAGAAGGGAATTTGAGGGGTTTTTTCTCTCAGGCTCTCACCCCAGGCTGCACAACGGAGCAAATGAACCAACCTCCTGTGCATGAAGAGTAAAAGGACCCAACTCCCTGGCAGACCCAGGGAGAACCACAGGGTGCCCCTGGTTCAAACACAAAGCTTGAACACCATTTCAAATTTTAGCATTGAGGTGAAAAATCTAGAGAAACTTTTGCAATGAGCTAGGACTATGTCAACACAGACCTCACTAGAGCGGAGGACAAGAAGGAGATCTGAGCTACCATGAGTAGCATTCCTCATGGAGTGGAATCAGCTGCAACATTCCCCCAAGAAGCCCTAGAATCCCAGTCTCCCAGCCTCACAGCCTGTGTCCCTCACAGGTAGCAGGTGGTTAAATCGGGACATGGGTTAATTTAGATGAAGAGTGCTACCTCTGGTGGTCTCTCCCTCTTCCTGTTGGCTTTTGGGGGAACTTATACTCTTATTTTAGGAGATCTGGATGACCTGCTTATGGCTAATGTTTTCACATTTCAGTGATGCAGTGCCTGAGTGAGACAGAAGGGCCCCAAAGCCCAAGGCTGTACGTTTCGTATCAATCTCTCTTACAAACAGAAATAGCCTTGCAGGACCCAATTCTCCCTGGTTTTGTTATAGCCCTTAGTAATTATTTTGAATTGAAAATCCTTTCTAAAGCATGGTTTTAAATGAAATATTTGCTGCTTGGACAGATTTACAAGTTGGCTGACACTATGCAGAGATTTTCTCACCTTTTTGTAGCCTTCCTTTCCTGCAGGACATTGAAGTGTTGTACAGGTGAATAACGCAATGCCATTTTCAGTCACACAAAATCAACCTTACTTAAATGGGTGATAAGAGCTCCCAAATGCATCTTGGCTATCCCTCGGCGTTTGCTGTGCAAGATCCATGCAGCCTCACTGACATCAAGGATGACACTGCCGTGACTTTGCAGGACTTTACTCCCTTTTGTTCCTCGTGCCCACTCAGAATGAGGTTGATATAATGAAATAAAGATATTAAACCCAGCTATTCCTGTGCATACTTGTCAAGAACACACAAGCTGTTGTCCCAGGAAATCTCACCAATCTTTCAATCTCATTGCTATTAAGCCTCTTAAAGTTACTACAAGCAATCAACACCAGTGCTTGGATTTGTTTAAAATCAGAGGCAAAAATGAACTTTCAGTAATAACACTGATGTTGATAATATCAGGCTCTCCTACCCTGGGCATGAACAGTCATCTTCTGCTCATAACCCATCAGGGATTCCAAATCTGTATCAGTTACTCTGAATGTGAAGCTTTTGAAAGCACCAGCTGTGCTGTGTTAATTTGCTACTCCAGGGCTTAGCGAGGCCGGGGCACCAAATCGCCCGCAACGCTCGTGGTATTGATGTGGCTGATCAGGAGCTTTCATGGTTGGTTTGAGGTGATGTAACCTACACCTCACTAAGAAGATTAAATACATTAAAGGGAGGTTACTGCAAGCACTGCACTGTTGCATCCTCGGCAAGACTCTAATGTTAATTATTGCAAAGCCACCGGTCTCTGCTGCAGGGATTGTGTCAGCCTTTGATTGCACTGGTTTAGGAAGCAGAGACATGAGGTGCATTTCAGCATCCCAGTTAAAAAGGAGTCCGTGGAAAACAAGCAGAGAGATGAGAATACAGCCAAGAAATGGATAGTGTCATGATTTTCCTTGCATTCATAGGTGCTGTCCTTACAAGCAGCTGATTTCTAAAAGCTTTTAGGTCATCACATAGGAAGACAGAAACACAGCCTGCTATTGCTAATGAGATTACAGACTCTAATGCCCTCCAGAGAGACCAAAAATCCCCGTTCAGTAGAGGACTTAGGAAACAGAAGAGGGGTAATTAAAGGTGAGCTCTTACACAGCACTGTCGCAGCAGCATCCATCCCCCTGCAAGAAAACCTACTGCACACACCTAGGATGCCCCCAAACTCCTCATCCCACTGTGGTCAGCCGCAGCTATTTCCTCGTAAATAGTCTTGAGAATGTATTAATTGCCACTTGTTTCGTGGGATGACATCATTCAGTGGGGGAGGGGAGCATAAAGACCATGGGACTAAGCCAGATTTTAGGTAGGGCAAGTCTAGATTTTGAGTAGATCAAAACTAAAAGCCCCTGCAACCAATTCCTCTCAAAAAACCCCCCAACAAACCAAACCACAGACAAGCAAACAAAAACAATCCACCAAGAAAAGCTCTCTTAAAAATACCTCAAAGAATTAGGTTTGTGACGAAACCAGCAGAGGTTCCCCTGCCCCTGGAATCCGAGGTGTTTTATCAGTTTGCTCAAAGCAGTGTGACATCTACACCTTTCTATGTGTAGGGGGAAGAAGATGGTGTTGGTATCTTGTATACTGACAGTCTCTGATAGTGTAACCAAAGAAACAGGGCACAGGTGACAGCCTCTGGTGAATGGAATTCCTTATGGCAGCTATAATGATGGGAAATGGAAGGAGAGGGCTCATCTCTCAGGTCAGACTTCCTGGGATGAGACATGAAGACTTAGACTTTCCAGTTTTAAGGGGCAGGCAGCTGCAAATGTAGAGCTGGGTCTCCACCTGGATTGGACTAAAACAGTGAAAGTCAGTGGTTTGGGTAACTTAGTCCTACCTTCTACTGCTGTAAATGAGAGATTAGCCAGGTCCTTTGTGTCTGTGGTGGGTACACTGGTCTAAATAAATCCTTGTTTGGACTCAGAGGGAAAGGGGACTTTCTCATGAGAAAGAAGAGCTTGGGTTTTACAGATCCAATTCCTATTAACACCTGTGATCTCCTCAGTTACCCCAGGCAAAGTTGTCCCTATCTCTCAGTTTCAGTTACCTGATAACAACCATTATCAGCAGCAGGGGACCATCCTGCTTCTCCAAAGGAGAATGTCTGTATTGCTCAGAGTGCACACCCCTGGTCTGCTGTATCCATTGATATCACAATGTGGAAGAATTTCACCCAATGAGGAGAAGAGGATGGAGTGGTGATATTTAATATTCCAGTAGCATCAAAGAAAGGATGCTTTCAGCACTGAAGCCTTGGGGTCTTGGCCCTTGGGATCATTTCTCTAGTTCCAATGGCCTCTGACAGGAGAGGGCATTTGCAGCTGCATCAGTGCAGACCAAAACTTGGCTGCACACAGACATGTCTGAGCAGTGTTTCCAAAGTGCTTGGAAAAACTTGCCCTGAGCCACAATTGTGCTTTTAATCTTCTCTCCATAACATTTTCCTCTTTCTCTCAGTATCACTTTATTTTGCCAAAGTCAATATTTCAGCTGTTGTTTGCTTTAAATTTGATGTTTATTCTCAGCGTTCAGATTTTATTAATTCAACTTCTTTTTATTACTGTTTGTCAGCCTTAATTCAAGAGTGTGTATCATTTGTAGGTGGAGTAGTATGACTACTAAAAGGCTCCTTGACATAATTTGCTGCCCTGTTAACAGCAGCAATAATTTGAGCAATTAGCAGAGCCTTGACATGAGCTTTAGCTTCTCTGTCACATAGGAATACCTCCTTGGTGCAGCTGCCATGCTATTTATTACTCCTCCAGCAAGTCCCAGACTGAAATAGTGCCCCAGGAGAGTAGCCTGTAATCAGTCCCTTGCAATGGCTGTGACTGGATGAGCACTAAGTAAGTCCTGGCCTTGATTATATTAACGAAGCTGTGTGGGGAATGCCCACCGGGAAATCCGCAGACGGAGCAGCCCGTGTGCTCACAGCATCCCCGACAGTCCCTTTGCCAGCGACCATGGCTTTCATAACAGAAGGGTCACTTCAGCTCTTGGAGATCAAACCTGCTGGGATCTTCCCCCAAGAGAAGCAGAACCAATCTCCCAACTGCTCATTTTCATCTTCTCCAGTGGCTCTTAGCAGCAGTGAGTTTTGTCCCTTACATTTCGTACACCACTGTGGCCCCTTGTATGAAGTGCAAGGTGGCAACATTGGGTCCCCTACACCAGTAAATACTGGGAAAACTCCTGCAGACTGACAGGACATCACTGGTTCAGCCCAGTGGCACATCAGAGTCTCAGAGGAGATCTCCAAGGCACCTGGTAGTCCTGTGTTTTACCATCTCATAGTTTGGACAGGGAATTGAGACAGGAATGCCTCACCCAGAATAGGAACTCATGACAGAGCTGGAATTGCCTCAGGCCCTGAAGGTACCTCTGCACCCTGAGACAATCCCTTTCCCTAGCAAGGCAGGATTAGAGCCTGAATCAGAGGAGCCACGGAAAGCAACCCAAGCCCCTGACTGGCCAGTCACGTGGGATTCAGAGCCCGTGGGTCCCATCAGTGCACTGTGACAAAAAACCAATGCTTTAGCTCTAGGAAAAACCAGCTTCATTAAACACCCTGGAAAATTTCACATTAAAAAACCCTGTGCAATGTCAGAGCTTAAAGCCACCATGTTAAAGCTCTATTTTTGGATCTTATTAAAATAGATACAATCTGTGCATAAAATAAATTACTTGCCTTACAATTTTCCGTTCAGTTAAAGATTTACAAGTTCAGTAATTAACAAACTTGTTCTGCTTTTTGCCATCAAGACCCTGATTCAGCACAGGGTTTTGGTGAGGTCTGTGCTTGGCTGGCTTCCCTCAGGTGGCTGAGGGCAGGTCACAATGTCCTAGCCCAGAGGGGTGCTCCCCTCTGCTCTGCAGTCTTGGAGGGCTCCACACTAGGCAGTGCCCTGTGAGCTCATTCACCCACACCTCAGCTTTTACTCTGCACAGCCAGATCCACACAAGAGGGCTGGAAGCTTCCTCACCTCAGCAGTGTCTGGGATGCAGTGGACACAGGGTGACAATATTTGCAGGCATCCATCCCAGAAGGATGTGGTTGTAAGATAGATGGCTGAGATCCATGCTTGTTAGCAGTTTGGGCTGGAGGGAAGTTTGAGGTGGCTTGTAAGTGTCTAACACACTGTGTTGATTAACTATAGATTATCTGTTCAGGAGGGATCCTTACGATCAGCTAATCTGCCCTGCAACGCGACAGAGCCCTGCAGTCTCACTCCTGCATTGGCAGAGTAAGGAAAGGTCTGTTCCCAAGAACCTCTCCTGGACAGGTGCTTGGAGTCAGGCTTGAGTTACATCCTAGACTTACCCTTCCCTTTCACTGAAGTTCATCAGCAGGATCTCAAAATGAGCTTAAAGCTAAGCTAGCCCAGAGCTGATGAACTCACATCTAAAACAAGTTAAAGTCTCTGTTTCACAGAAGCAGACCTCAAGACTGACAGGTTAAAAGACTGCACAAAATAAGGTCAGAGTATACAAAAGAGTGCAGTCTCCTTTAGCAAGCAACTGGCATCTGCAACCAGGAGCAATTTCATTCTTTTCCTGTGAGTTGCTGCATGACGTGATCAAACAGGAATAAGTATCTGGAATTATAGGCCAAAAAAATAGCGCAATTGAATTGCTGATTTCTCTGTAAGGCTCCCTGAGATAAAAGAGTTGTCTCCAGGGAAAAGAGACTTGGGGAAAGCATGAAAGGCACGGCTGATGTTTTTCTGCTTTGCATATAATCCCCTGAAAATTGGAATGTCCAAAAGCTTGCGACAACACAATCAGGACTAATGCTCTAGGATCACATGAGCCATTATCTGATTCACAGGTGAAGATGGTAATAAAGTGGCTGAAAAACCAGCTGCTAGTGAGACAGCGAGGAACAGCAGGCTCACTCACATTATGGGTCATGCCAGAAACACCTCTTGAGATCAAGCAGCAAAAATAATTAGGGTTGGGAAGGCAAGGAGTGAGGTTCCCAGATGGTGTGGGCAACAGATAAGGCGCCGTCCTTTTTATCTGCTGCCAGGCCATCCATTCATCCAGTTTTGTAGCTGACTCAGATCTCTGTCAACATGCAGGGCTCTGCGCCACTGGAGCTCTCAGGGCAGTGCTGCTTCCAGCCTGCATTCAAGGCTAGGCAAGCTGTGTCTTGTTTTGAGGTTGGGTTATTTGCTTTTGTGTTTATACAACAGAGAAGAAACTCTTGCCAAGGCGGAGATGGGTTGACACTCCTCTCTGGAGGATCACAGCTGGAAGCCTGAGGGTGGGTAACCTGGCTGCACCACACATGGCTCCCACACCACGCTGTGTAACACCGGATGCAGCAGGGATGACCTTTGCCAAACCTGTGGTCCTGCATGGTGCATGTGGAAGCCCTGCCCAAAGATCAGCTTCACCATTGGTTGCTCATTCAGCAAATATCAATCACAGGGGTCATCTGACCACAGCCATGACCGTCTGCAAGCCAGTCTGCCTTTCCTTTCCAGGTCTGCCAATGTCCACACACAAAGTCGCAATTTGCCCCCTGAGAAAGTCGCAAATTGTCTTTTATAGCTCCGTGTGCATGTGATTTTGTGCAGGTTTGACTTTGGTTGATGGTACACCTGATCAAGTTCTTTACCGAGGAGCATGTGGAAGGAGCATCCTCTGTTGTTGCATTTACCTGAATAGCACTAGCATTTACAATTACATTGGCTACAACAAAAGCCTCTCGGGCATCCTCAGCCTCCAGGAAATGAGGTGATCAACCCTGAGGTCAGGAAAACACCTGTTCCTTTGAGGAGCATTGCACAGGCTAGGGCTGCTTTGCAATTCCAGTGCCTTTCTTTCAAAGCACAGAGTCCTAAGCCTCCAATGGATAGAGTGGTAGGTTTTTACAGTGTGGAGATGTGTCTTAGAAGGACAGATCTTTGAGAGTGGATGAATAACGGGACTGATCAAAAGCAGAGGTCTGTCATAAGGCTTGTCTGAAACAGCTGCCAACTAAGCTACCCAAAATTTTCCTGGCTGTGTTGGTGATGGCAGAGCAGATCCAGACTGTCTCGAGTGTTCACGTTAGGATACCTGTGGTGGAGCCTTTCTTTATGGGTCATGCTGGTAGCACATAGGTGTGTGGGCAACCCTGCCATTACAGACACCTATAAGCACCCAGCAGTGCAGCAGCTGATGAGCTTTGGTGGAAGAGATGTCAAGCTAAGCTGGCTTCCTTGAGAAGGCATTTGATGGATCCATTTTATATGCAGTGCAGCTGCATGCCTAGTGCTATGTTTCAGGTCAGAACTAGTAATATCAAGGTGCATGGCCTGCACAACCAAGATGCAGAGAGGACACAGAGTGCCAACATTCCCTGCACCTCCTGCATTTGGTGGTGTTCATGGAAACCTGATAAGTGCTCAGAAAGGGAAAGAGAAATCTATCAAAATCCTTTGCAGCGTGGCTGTGAAGCAGCCTCCTTCCCAAGCCCATTCTGCTTTCGAATATCTTCTTGCTTCACAGGATTGTGTCAGATCCTCCTTCTTCGGAGAAAGATGCAAGATGTGCCAAAGGGAGGGACAGAAACCTCTGGAGGGAGGAGAGACCTCAGTGGGGAGAAGAAAAGAAGCTGGGGTTACAGAAGGAAACCCTGTGTTCATGGGAGCTTGGCAGGGGTAGTGTTTGCAAAGATATCACCAGGAACCATCAGTCTTCAAGAGGCAGTGAGAAGCAGAGGGAACACTAGGTCGTGCTGTTTCCCTAAATTCTTGTGCAGCAGTGCCGGACTGGATTGCACATCTCTCACAGGGATCGAGGGATCTTTTTGTGCTGTGGGCTAGCAGAGAACTCTGATCACACTGTTTGGGTGTTCTTGCAAGGAAATTAATTGCATTTTCTGCATAAAAATGCCTTGAGCACACAGGCAAAGGGGTAGGGCAGGTTTTTATAGGGGACCAAAGCTCCTGTGCTAAAATGTGAGATAATGCCTCTCACATTATAGGGAAGGAATGATGAGTAACAGTTCAGAAAGTCTAATTAGCCTTCCTGCTATTCCTATCATGAGGGGAAAATAAAGTGGGAATTCTCTAAGGATACAAACACAACCATGTGCTGACACGAGGCACAAATGAGTGCCACCTGGGCATGGGAGGAGGCGGCTCTCTCTGACTCTCTTGTACTACTCTAAGTGTGTGGAACACTTGAATTCACTCTACCTGAGGGCTGAGCGTTCAGCAAACTGCTGCCAAGTTATCCCGTGTCTCAGTAGGGAAAGACCTTCAAATGAGTGATTTATCAGCTTTGTTTCCTTTGCACAGTAAAGAAAACTCTCTGCTCCCAAAGAAGAGTTTCTTTGTGCTGCCACTGTATAGTGTGGCTTGTGCCTCCCAAGGCTTTTCAATGAACACATGGAATCAGTGGGGGGAGTTTGAGCTCTGTGAAATTCATTGCTGTGTGTGCGCTTGAGCAGCATACAGGAGCTTTAAGCATTTTTCTTTAATTTAGCAGGGAGCTGTTGCAGCTGCTGAGGCACTTCAAAGACCATTCTGTGTATTGCTCCTGCACCTGACAAACACAAGGCCATGGTGTTGTTAAATTGCCAGGTTGGAGGGAAATGGCTTTTGCAAGTAGCAGCCAGTGCCACCTCACACTCTTAGGTCTGGCTGTAGCCCCACCACGTCTGTGTGTGTTTCTCCATCACTACAAACCTCACATGGCTTCAGAGCCACAGGAGGCATGTTGTGGATCTCAGACAGATGACAAAAGGTGAGCTCCATAAATAATTTGACAGCTATAAATAGTGGTATCTCCCCCAAGACCCCGTACAGGCAGGGCTGGGCCAGCTCTTGGGAGCCAGGGATTCAGACTGTCCAGCAGCCCTTTCCCCAGCACAACTAGCCAATAATTTATATGCAAATGTAATATTTACAAAGCTGTACTCTTGTACCTGACATTTTAACCAGATCCCTGAGCTGATGGCTGGAAAATGGCCATGACATGTAGAAGACCGGTAAAAAAATGAGACTTTTCTGTTGTTTAGATCATAGAATCACAGAATGGTTTGAGTTGGAAGGGACCTCTAAACCTCATCTAGTTTAACCGCCTGCAATGAAAATGTCCCTACGTTTACCTTTGGATCAGATTGTTCAGAGCCCTGTCCAACCAGACTGTGAGTGTTTCCAGGGCTGAGGCATCCACCACCACTCTGGGAAACCTATGCCAGTTTTTAACCCCCTCAATGTAAAAAACTTCTTTGTAATGTCTAATCTAAATCAACCCTCTTTTAATTTAAAACCATCACCTCTTGTCCTGTCTATTTAGGTCCTGCTAAAAGGTTTGTCCCCATCTTTCTTACAGACCCTTCTTTGGTACCGAGAAACCACAAGAAGGTCTCCCTGGGGCCTTCTCCAAGCTGAACAGCCCCAACTCTCTCAGCCTTTCCTCATAGGAGAGGTGCCCCAACCCTCTTTGTTGCTCTCCTCTGGACCCACTCTAACACATCCACATCCTCTTGATGCTGGAAGTCCCAAAGGTGGATGCAGGTCACCAGGCTTTGTCCTACCTGAGTTAGTAGCAACCAACAGATGCACGTAAGGAGGCCAATTTTGGTCACCCAGGGGCATGAGGCAGCTGTGAACCTGGCCCATCTGCCTAGCTAGAGAAAGCAGTGACTCAGTGAAACTGGCCAGTGAATTTTTGTCTGCTTGGCAGAATAAACATAAAATAAATAGATTGATTGAGCTGTGAAAGGAAAGGTGTCAGCCCTGTGAGGGTAAGTGGAGCTCTGTGAGCAGGAATTTGTTACAGGACCTGCACACACTGCCCAGGAACTGTCCTGGAGGTAGGGGGGTCACAGAGCACGCCGCCAGAATGAGTCAGAAGATGTGCTCATATCACAAAATCATTTGAGGTTGGAAGAGACCTTTGGAGATCATCTCATCCAACCACCTGCTCAAAGCAGGGTCACCTACAGCAGGTTGCCATATCCAGGTGCGTTTTGAATATCCCCAAGGATGGAGACTCCACAACTTCTCTGGGCAACCTGTGCCAGTGCTCAGTCATCGTCACAGTGAAAAGTGCACCTCTAGCCCTGCTTCCACCAGCCTGAGTCCAAGGGACACAGTGCACAGGTTTCTTGCCTCCTGCAACAGAAGGCTGAGATTCCTTGGCAAGGCAAGTGTGATTCATTTTATCTGTGCTGTACCTATTTCACAAAAAGAGGGAATACTTCAACTGACAAAGCAAGCAATCAGGCTTCTAGAAGATCCTCAAAATAATGAAAAGTAACACTGTTCAAGCTGCATCTATTAATGCTTTTATTTCTTCCCTCAATTTCTCTTTTTTCCCTTTTTTTTTCAGCTGTATAATGACAATTTTGAAAGGGACATAGTTCCCGATGCTTCAGCCCAAAAGCTACCTCATACTAACAGGGGTTAGGAGCAATGCTTTTATTTCACTGCCTGGCAGGGTTTCTGGGGGGGAGCTTTTGGTACAGGGGGTTGGTAGAGACCTGCATACAGGATGCTCCATTGATCTCAGCTGTTCCTGCCTTCCTAAGCTGTTTTGTGACCATTTTATACCTCAAAGCTACTGAGAACAGGGTATTTGCTTACAAGAAGTGCAGTCATATCTGTCAAATGCTATAAGACTGTGGTCCCTTACACAACATAGTAACTGCACAAACAGGCGCTGAGGCTGCAAAATGGAATAGCTTAATTGGTTTGCTTTCCCAAGGAGATGCTGTGCCAGACAATGAACACAACAGCTTAAATCTATGCTCAACAATAGCTTTGTCTATAAATAGGGTATTTTTAAGCAATGAGAAGAACATTTGGGGTAGAACTAGACAACATTTTTCAGGTGAATATTTTATTTGCTAATAAATGCTGCTTCGGGGGGACTGAAACTATTCACAGACTCAAGCTGAATTCAGCTAATGTTTTCTGTTATAAAAAGGGGAACCCCATTTTTTTTGACAAACCAGAGAAGCTCCATTTTAGCATTTCAATGTGAAAAATTTAAACCGTGAAGAAAACTCTTCATCTTAGACTTTAGCTTGATTATATTTCTTTACTTTGAAATAAATTGTTTGATTTTTCTATCCATCCCAGACAAATCCTTTCTGTTTTGTAGCAGGGAGGGCAAATTATTTAGAAGGGACTTTTTTAGTCTGTTCCCACAGGCCTGCTCTGGGGTTTTGCTTGCTTTTTCCAATGGCTTTGGAGTGTGAACATAATGTGCAGCTGGTGAGCTTGTCCTTACAGCTGATAAAGCGAGTTACACCAGGGTCATGTTGAAATGAACCCTGCATACAGGTCGAGTACATAAAATAAGAGTTCTCCTCCAGCGGCCTCATGTTACAGACCTGATTTATGTCTCCAGCACTGTGGTTCTGCTTGGAGCCTGGCATGGTTACGTGCAATCTGCCCAGCCGAGCTTGAAAGCTTCTCTTTTCTCAACTTGCTTGTGCCAGGGAGGGCAGGTAAGAGGCATAAGAAACAGCCTGAAAGGTCAGAGATGGATGGAGGCAGCACCAGCGGGTCTTGCTGCAGCAAATGTGTTCACTGTCTGTAACCTGTGGGAAGAAAGCTTGCTGAAATAATTCCTGCAAACAGAAAAAATATGTCTTTTCCAGGTAATCTAACACTTGAATCATTAGTAATGATCGCAAATTGTGGAGAAACTACAGCTTCTATCCATGGGTCACAAGGCATTTTTCAAGTATTACCTGAATGTCAGAAGATAAAAGAGAAGAAATCAATCTAGACCTGATTTTCACAGAGATTTCATGGTGGTGCCTGGAGAGATTATTAAAAACATCCAAGCAGATTAGGCACACCTAAGCCCTCTTAAAAGCAGTGGGGTTTAGACACCTCACTTGCTATTGCTTTTTTTGCAAATCATACCCAGAAAAGGGGACATTTAAACTAAGCAACTTCAGGTTTTTAACGCACGTGCTTAAACAGACTGTGATTTCCCTGTGCTGCTCTGCAGCCCAGGCAGGGTGTGGGAGGGAGGGAAGGCAAAGCTGCAGCACAATCCTGCACTGAATCACACCTGGGAGGACTCTCCCTGTGAGATAACATGACCTGTGACATAACATCACAGCTCTGCTAGGTCAAACCAAGGTCCATCTGCCCCAAAACCAACAGCAGCCAGCCACAAACACTTGGGAGAAGTGTAAAGCAAGGCAAGGCTGGAGAGATGTTTCCACAGTACATCCTCCCACTGCCCAGGAGTCACCAGTTTAGCCACTTCCTGACTTCACCAGGTTTAACAACCCTTTACGGAATTTTCTGTGGGATACCTTCCCTACTTTCCCCATAAGCTATTCAAATAAAATAATTCTCTTGTTCTAAATCTGCAGGCTCATCGTGTCAGTACACAGTTCTTAGTCCTGGTGTAACTGTATAAAATAACTTTAAAAAAATAAATAATCCTTCTCTATTCACCATCTCTTTCCCCTTCATGATTTTATACACTTTGATCATATCTCCCCTCTGTTATCTCTCCCAGCCTGAACACTCCTTATCCATTGAATCCCACTGCATAAGAAATTGCTTCCTACCTGTACAGGGAGCTTGTGATTAAGGTTGAGTGTGGGTTGCTACATCAGTCAGTGAGGATATATTCCCCTTGCCCGGCTCTGAAGTACAGATGCCTTTGATATGGCACACAGCAGGCATTGCACTGTGCCCAGTGCCAGCACTGCACAGGGAATGGGATGGGCAGAGCTGTACTCAGCTGGCTCTGTGGAGGAAATGTGTGAGGCAGGAGTAATAATAAGCCTGTTCAAATATACTGTCTTTAGGACACACATTTCTAGACACACAAATGCTGCTTCTCTGGGATCCACAGGTCCCAAAAAGTCTACAAAACTTTTAGGAGAAGCCACAGATCTAGGGTTTTTTTCTTAGAAGTTGTGTGGACCAGAAGCTACTGCAATGCATTCAGACCTCAGTCCACGATGTGCTTAGTCCCAGCTCCCAGAGAGGCCCTCAGGAAATGCAGATTCTCAGCATTTGTCGTGATCCGTCCAAATGTAAATGACAGAGTCAAAATAACTAAGGGTAGGCAACCACATCAAGAGTCTGGGTGTGTTTCTCATTCAACTGTGCTCAGGTGTTCTTCTCAGGAGGTGGATTTTTACACCTGGTTGAGAAAGGCTTTCTTCAGCAACCTGCATGCTGCCTTTCCCCATCTCTTTTCATTTTTCACACTTGCAGGAAAACCAAAAACTTACAAATTGGGGAGAAAATACATGGAAAAAGGAGGCAGAACAAGAAAAAGCGATGAATTGCAGTAGGTGAGAAGCAAGTGGCAGACTGTCCTAGAGAAGTGGGAGAACCATAATCAATGGAGGTGTCCTCCTCCATTTGCTGAGCACTGATTTCTCCCCTGTTTTGGGAAAACAAATCCTGTGCTGCTCATAGAAACCATCCCACTACAAGTTTGTCAAAACTGGCCAGTCATCCTAAAACCATGAACCTTCTTTTTGTTCAATAGATGTGTTTAAAAACATCATAAAATATTTATCTAGGTGGTCTACAAAGGGAAATGCTCCTTGTGTGTGAATGTCTCCCCATTCCCTCAACCCAGTGAGAGTGATCACATAAACCAAGGGCATGCAGAGACGCTTGCAAGTGACTGATTAGCTACTTATTACACTTGGTTTAAATTAATGTGCTTCATATTATAATGTGCTGGAAGCATGTAAACATCTTCAAGGTGATGACTAGTAATCTGTTAAGCCATGATAACTTCTGCTTTTGCAGTGCATCTCCTTTCTTGAGGGAAAAGATGAAACGTTTGATGATGGTTTAACCAGTGACAGGTGACTGCTGCAGTGGCAAAAATAAAATTTGCATGTCCTTGGTGCTTGAGTTGGAGCACACCAAGACATCATTTTGAAATGAAGTGGAACATACATTTTAATGTCTGCAAACATCAGAAAGTTGTTTCAAAGAACAAACAGATCTTCTTCCCTTGGGGTTAAGTGCTCCTTGATCTTTCTGCCATCCAGGTCCAGGGTCAGTTCAGTAGATGTGCTGATGAAACCCAGCCCAAATCCTGTCCTTGGAGGGTCTCGTGCACCTTCCAGAAAGGGGAAGCAGTTTTACTGTGACCACAACCATCCTCCACAGATGTTAAGTGGTATTTTCACACACTTCAGCTGATTGCTCAAGTGGTGTGGAAGGCTTTTGCCATACAATCCCAGAGCACCAGGGATCCCCAGGGATGTGGTCCCAGCCATTAGGGCTGCTTCTTTGAGTGTTTTCCTCTTGCTTTTTTTGTGCATGCGACATCTCTGTGCTGTGTGCTTTTTCATCTTTAGAGGTCTCTCACCACCCCATGCCACCAATCTTCCCCTCTCCAAGCCCTTTGAGCAGAGCACTTTCCCCTGCCATACCCATCAGTGTCAGTGGACACAGGGCCCCATGTAACTGCTGGGGACATCCCCCGTGGACAGTGACAAGCAGCTGATTTCCAGGCTGCTCCTCCCTCCTGGATCTCTGCCGCCTTCCCCTCATGCCCCTGGCCCTTTCTTTAATGAAGCACAGGCTCAGAGCCAAGCTGCTCTCAAGGGAGCTGAGCTGGGGAGTGGCTGTGAGCAGTGTGACAGCGCTCCTCAGGACACCCTCTCCCTCCTGATCTCCAGGCAGGTGAGAAAGTGACGTAGGGAAATATAAACACTGAAGTATATGGCAAGGATGGTGAAAAGAATGGGGATATTTCCTTTTTGTTTTGGTGGCTTTCCTTAAGGTGACGAATGAACCAAGCATCCCATCTGATACCTCTGCTCCTGCCTGTTTTCCTCAGCAATACAAGAGTAGTCTTCCAGAGCTGTCTGTTAGATATGATTGCTGGAGGAGAAGGGATATATCAGTGAGGAAGATATTTCAGCTCCAACATTATCCCAGTGCCCCCCAAACCTTCTCCATTTCTTTGGACTAGGCCAGAATGACATTTGGGACTCTGTACTTATTTTATGGTATATAAAGTGTGCAAAGGTATAGAGACAGCCAGAAGACCCTTCTGTGGGTGTTTGTGTGACACCTCACACCTGGGGAATGCAGTGCTGGGGTCGATGGGGTCCGTGATGGGACTTCTTAGATATGGAAAAAGGAAAGAAAAAAAGAATGTGAATGAACATTGCTGAGAGAGGAGCCTCAGGAGGGACTGTGCCTCAGCAGAGAACATAACCACCTTCACCTATTAATAATATTTTTTTCAAGGAGAAAAAGGGTCATCTTGAAGCTGTCTGGTGTCTGGGTTTTCCTAGAGCACAGTGCTCTAATGAAGGGCAGGGTTAGAAACATTTCAGGGCTGAAGGAATTAAGGATGCTGGCTTGTACCCAGAGTTGAAACAAAAATTGCTGTGGGGCTTAAACCCGTTTTTAATAAGAGTATGTAGCCTGCCAGACCTGGTGAGAGATTAGCAATGTAATTATACAGGCCCTGGCTTCCTGCTTCCCACTAAGTGCCTAAAACCCCTCTAAAGAGGCCCATTACCTTCCCTTTTTTTTTTTTGCTCTTGCATTAACTAGGCAATTCAGAGCAGCATAAACACAGAGGAAGGACAGGGGTTCCCTTGCAGGGATCTCGGGGTTTTATGGCTAAGTGCCTCCTGATGGATCTGTCAGAGCATCCCACAAGAGCAAACCTGTCACTCCCCGCAGCGACCATTAGCTTTATCTCCAGCATCCCTGGAAGCATTTTCTGTTTGTCCCCTCTTGAACTCACTGAGGAAAGCATGGGCTTTTCTCAGGCACTGGCTGACTTTGAGACAGAAAGAGGCAGAGTGAGCAGCCCGGCTCTGGGCACGGGGGTTTGGGGCAGAAAGCCTCGGCAGGAGCCTTCGGGGATGGCTGAGTGCTGCTTCACGTGGGAAACAGGGGAAAGGCAGGCAGAAAACCACTGAGAAACATGTGACATGCAACCTGCTGAGCTCTAAAAGGCTGTTAGAAATAGGGAGCCAGGAGGAAGAAGTGGCAGACAGGGCCTTTTTGTCTTTTTCATTCACAGGAAGCAAGTTTATTAAGCATTGTGAGCTGCCATACCATAAGCAATGAATTCTCTGCAACTGTTTTGCTTTCCAGCACTGCCTGTGGGGCGTTTTCAGACAGTCCTGCTTCACAGATGCTCTTCAGAGGTGGGAGCTGACTTGTGTTACTACTGCAAGTTCATCCATGCATGCAGCCGTTGGTTTCCCCTTGGTTTCCTGGGACTGTTTTGGTGTCTCTGGGTTCAGCCCTACTCTGCTCTCCCAACACCACATCCCCAGCCAGGCACCCACTGATCCACAGTGTCTGGGTCCCACAACTGTATGCACTAGAGCTTGTTTTGGCAGTAAGGTTCCTGCTAAGGAGTGCAGGGAGCAGGTACCATATACTTTTAACAGGTATGCTCCTGATAAACGCCCTTATGATGCAGAAAAGTAGTGATTTCTCCATCCCCTACAAAAGCAGTGATTTCTCCATCCCCTACACTTTTGTACTTCCAAAGGATAGAACTAGGAATTGGTCAGACCCCGGAGCACGAGGCTGCTGCTGTCGGAGCTGTTGGCTGTTTTACCTAAAATCCTTTTAAAACCGGAGCAAAGACATCTACTCTGCAGGCAGCACAGGAAATCTCGCAAGAATGTAATGGAGTGTAATCTCTGACAGATTTGTCATCTCAGTTCAATGGCTGAGGCAGTGCACCATGATGGATGAGACTGTGGCCTCTTCAAGCTATTTTTATGTCATGCTAAGCCAGGCTTTCACTTCTGGGACAGAGAGGGAGAACTCCATTTCTCTTTGGTCGGTCACTTGGCCCTGGAGGTCAGCCCGCTTTGGGGTCATGCTGGGATAGGGAGAGGATGTAAGACAGCAATGGCACTGATCGAGGTGCTGCAGTGTCCCCAGTGCCTGATTTGTGTGAGCTGACTGCACCTTCAGAGGTGAGACACACTCCAGATTTAGGATTGGACAGTCATTTCCCCCAGCCATATTGCCGGGTGTTTCACCTTTACCTGGTGTGTCTTCCAGTCTGATCCCTGGAACCATCTGGGAAATCTTTTGTTTGTGTGGGAGCATTGGCAGTGCACTGGTGATTTCTGCCATGGTTTCCAGCCTTACTTGCAGCTGAATGTTGGTGGGTTTTGTGAGGATGGGAAGAAGATGTCCTCTGGCTCTTTGCCAGGTGAGGCCCATGTAAACCAAGATATCCCCACTGCAGGGAGATCATGGAGGGTGAAATGAACTTTGGGGGGAACTGGATGTCAGACCATGGAGAATGGTATCCCTCTGAGATTCTCACACTCCCTGGACCCTTCCTAAAGCCTTGACTCCTTCAAACAAGAGATTATCTGGCCTCAACAGACTTAGTCATAAAAAAGATTTTTTAGCCTTCATTGTCCTGGAGAGGAGCATTAAAGTACAACGAAGTATGAAAAATCTAGGAGGCCATGAGAAACAGCCAAAACAGTATTTTATTTTCTGGGTTCCATAGTTGGTGGATTNTTTTTTTTTTTTTTTTTTTTTTTAGCAAATAAAATCATGCTGAGCTTTGATTCATGTTTTTTTAATTCCTCAGAAGTCTGCAGTGTCATTCTCCTGGTTTGGCATCCTAATTCAAAGTGAAATACATAAAGCCAAAAGGAGTGTGTCAAGGAGTTTCTCTAGCTTTCATCATCTATTTTTTTCCATCAGCAGATGCCATCCTTTTTGAACTGACTGGCAGTGTGTAAAAAGGAATAGAGGGAAGGGCTTGGTAATAAAATGTTAATGAGATTTTTATTATTGTTTCCAGTGGTATCGGGGTAGAACCTTTATGCGTATAATAACAGCGAAATATTCAACTACAGAAACTTGTTCTTAGCAAGCTTGTAACAACTCACTGCAGAGCACTCGCAGTGTCCAGCCTTTAGGACAAGTTAACAGCTATCAGTGCATGCTGCCAGCAACTGGATACACACCGTAAGAGGAGATTTATCTTTACCAAAAAAAGGATATGAAAAAATACGCAAGGATGAGGCACAAGCTCCCGCGGCTCTGCAGACCCCCGCCGCGGGTGCCGGCCGAGCTCAGGGTCTGCGCTCCCCTGCCAAAGGTGAGCTGCTGGCACCGGGGTGGAGGTGGGTGCCAGGGGATGGGGAGGGCTGGGATGGTGGGGTAAAGTTTAATTATGGACTTCTGTAGGAGTTTCCCGAAGATGAAATTTTTGAAGACGGAGAAGGGAGGGGGATAGCATGACATGGGGAGCTGGGGACTTCTTCCCTGGGGGATGAAGTCCTCTAGGACATCCTCTGCCCAGGTGAAAAGAGAAGTTGCTTCACTACATTAAGTCTCTTCAAATTCAGGCTAGAAGAACAAGAAGTGGCCCCAGGGACTGCTGAGAGTGGTCAGTTGGGAGCAGGTTGGAAAAACATCCTCCCTAATCCCCATCTGTGGTCAGCAGAGGCACAGGTTTCTATTCCAATCTGCCTCTAGAGAAACCTCTTTCTCTCTCTGACTCTCTGCAGAGCAGTTGCCTTTGCAGGATGGTTAAAATCACTGAAGATCTCCCTGCTCCCTCTGTCCTCCATCACCTCTACAGCATTATTTTATCCTGTGCATGTTTAGAGTTTCAAAGCATTGCCTCTCCTTGAGACATCGAGCTCTGCTGTCCAAAAGCCCATGTGTCACATAGCAGGAAACACTGCAAGTGTTTCTAAATGCTAGGCTGTACAAAGACTTCCGGGGAGCTACCCAGGAAGTGCCCAAGGATAATTTCTGTGAGCAGTGCTGGATGGAGGAGGAAGGAAGCAAGGGGATGTGGAGTCCAGAGGTTTGAGCACAGGTTGTTATTTTGGTACTTTTGGATGCATTGTGTTCCTCTGTGCTTCTGTGTGTCTCTCTGTGAGTGGCACTTGTGAGCTGAGAGCATCCTACCTGCCACAGGCAGGTTAATTCACTTCTGCTTCCAACATACCTGGGAATCTCAGCGTGAGGTGGAGGGGTGTCCCATGTTCACTGCAGCAGATGTGGGCGATAAAACCCGTCAGCAAACACAGTGTGATGGAAATGGCCTTGGCAGCCCAGAGCCCCTCTGTGTGGACTCCAGCCACAGGGGTAGCACAACGATGGGAGCTGCTGTTTGCATCGCCAGGGCCCCAGCCCTCTTGCTGTGCCAGACTTTGTAGAAATGCTAAAAGCAGAATTATGAGCATGCATCTCCAGGGTACCGTAAATATCATTTTTAATTAACTGGCAATTCTACAGAGGAGACTTTGTGCAGTTCTGTGAGACATGGGAACAAAGTTCAGCCTGTCCCTGTGACAGAGCTCCAAATTTCCCCTGCACTTTCCCAACCCAATGCCAGCAAACAGATGTGCTCTGTGCCTCCTATTTATGTGCTCCCAAGAAATTAGCACCCCGTTAAGCTACACAATGCAGTGCATTTATTTTTATTTCATTGTGCTGCAGCCTTTCAATGGTAACTCCACATTATTTCTTACTGGAATCAAATCCAGACTAGCATCAAGGGCTTCTTAAATCAACAGCAAATGAGGATTTGAATTTTGTGCAGCAGAACTAGTGCTTAAATCTTAAGATAAAGTAAGATAAAGCAGCTGCCAAGCTGCAAAGTCCAGAGTTTGACTCAGGTCCAAAAGGGAAGGGACAGAGAAGAAGATTTAATTTCCAAATACCTGAAGCTGAGACTGTGATTTGTTTGCAGACCCATTTTAAGGCAATAAACAGCTATATTTATATCTCCTGAATGTGCCTATTATTTCAAGATCTCACCCACCAAGTGAAAGCGACATGACAAAGCAGCACTGTAGAGAGCCAAAAAATGTATAAAAAGCAATTGATCCATTATAGATGCAGTCTCAGGCAAGCTCGGTCTATTTTTAATCATTTTAATAATGCAGCTGATTTGCTGCATCAAGGAGGGAAGCTGAAGTGGGATCCCTCGCAGCGAGCTAAACAATAGGCTCATGTGGCTCAATGGCATCTGGACATCTCTGAGAGTGTGCATGGCTCAGCCATCTCCCAGGGAAATGGTGTCACTGCAGCAACCCTGCCCAGCAGGTCACCTTGAGACACGGGAGACCCCAGAGACAAATGGATGGTGCTTTAGGAAAGCAAGGGAAGAAGTCAGTGGGACATTGAATTGTGGGAAGTGGGATTAGAAAAGGGGAGGGTTTATCTTTTTAGCATTTAAAAGGTGCATTTCTATTGCTGTGAGTTGGGCAGGTGGATTGTGATGCAGGTTGCTGCCATGCAAGGCAGATTTGGGCGTGCTTAGCCAGCCTAGGAGACTCTGATTCCTCTGTGTTCTCCATGTTCTCCACGACCACAGCCCTCTCTCTCCACTTGGAAGAGACAAAACCCATCTAAACAACACCCACTCCGCTTATTTGTGCCAAAATGGCTCCTTCATCCTTGGGTGGCTGGTTTGGCCCTGGGGGAAGTCTGGAAAAAAGAAAACTTGAGGATTCCCTCCCCTTGCCCAGAGTGGCCTTTAAATGAAAGCGCATGTGAGAGGGACAGGAGACAGATGCCTTTAGCCAAAGGGTGGCTTTTAGGACACTCAGTTAAATCATGAAAATACAACAATGTCTTAGCTCCAAAGAGCTGTGGGAGGCCATCAAGGAGAGAGAGACCACCCATGAGAAGCAATGCAATGCAGTGAAAAAAGTCAGCCAGCAGCAGCTATGCCCAGGAAGAAGATGAGATGTTGGTTGAATATAGTGACAATAAAATATAAATTATAGCCACATTTTTTTAACTTAAAAGCTGAGTGCTCTGCAGCACCTGGGACTCCTCAGAGGCAGGATGATCCAGACTCTAAGCTCACTTCATAAAACAAACAGGAATGTCCCTGTTAAAGGCTGTAAAAAGGTTGGGACAAGCCTTGGTGCTAAACCTGCCAGGGCAGCAGGACTCTGGTCATTGCTTTTCATCCCTACAATACCTCAGAGCTGCTGGCGTCTCCCATACGGCGACTTCCTTGTAAAAACGTTTATCTTGTTGTCGTGTGGAAGCAGCATTTTTGTCTCCGTTATGGAGCTGTGTCAATCCCACGGCGGGCAAGAGGTCAGGAATGGGACTCCCACGCTCATTCTTCATCTGGCAGCACGGGCCAGCCCCAGCCTGGCAAACCCCTAAGATGGAAGCAGTGGCTCCTCTGTCCCATTACCAGTGAGAGGACTGACGGACACGTGGGATCTCAGCTGGCCCATGGAGCAGCCCCAGCTGTGTTGCAGCCCTGCCTGGCAGTGCACTGTGTACCTGCAGCCTTGTCCCACACAGTTTAGGATGGGGAGATGCTCTTGAAGGCAAGGAATGTTTTGCCCTCTCCATGTTACTCACTGTCATTCTGTAGGTCTCCTTCTCTGTATTTTTTCCCCCTGGACCAAAGAGTCCACTTTGCTTACTCAGTCATTTCTTTATGTAAGCCATTATTCTTACATTTAATCTTTTTTATTGCCTTTCCTTTAATCCTGCCCCTCATCTTTATGTCTTTTCTGGAGATAAAGGGATCAAAAGACAGTATTCAAGATGTAAGTGAACCCTGGTTTGATTCAGTGGCATATTAATAGTCTCTTTTACTTGCCCCTTGGTAAATGTTAATATTTTATTTGCTTTTTCCACCACTACTGAGCAATGAACTGATGTTTCATAGAATTATTATAATCCAAATATCTTACTCCTGAGTGAGCCCAGAGCCCATAATCTTATATGTGAAGTTCAGAACATTTTTCCTGCCATGAACATAACTTCACATTTGGCTACATTAATTTTAATTAGCTGTTTTATTGCTCATTTATTTAGTCTCATCATATCTTTCGGCAGGCCCTTGTTCTCACTAGTCTGAATACCACAGTGTCACCTGCAAACTGTGCTCCCTCACTGCTGTCCCTCTTTCACAGACTGCTTGTTAATAGGTAGAGCAGTGAGTGCCCTCACCCAGATCCCTGGAGAAAACTCAAAATCATCTCCCTGCTCGTTGCCTTGACTGCATGCACTCAAGGTTTGCATGTCTGGAGATATATCACAGCTGGATGCCTTCATCAGATGAGGCTGTTGCATATCATCCTGGATCAGAGATTTTAGGTGGAGCCATAGGCTGATGTCCAGCCTTTGACGCAGCACTAGTTTAATTAATTCATTGGATACTTATCACCAAGGCCTTCAGCTGACATTGAAGGCTACTGCAGGATGGGGCTGACTTACAGCACCATGAACCAAGGTGAGGGCAGATGGCTGCGCCCTGGGCCAGCTGGAACCTGATAGGCTTCACACTCAGATTCAGTGAATTACCACAACCCAACCTGGAGGTGTCAGGTTGATCGGTTCCTGCATCCAGGTTTTTGTGTGGGAAGAAAAACTGGAGGTGGAAGGAAGGTTTTGGAAGCTTATGGTTCCCTGTCATCCAGGATTACCAAGAGGATGGGATGTCCCTCTTCACCTTCCCCAAAGAGAACAACTTCATGCTTTGTTGATCTCAAGAGGAGAAAGCATAGAAAAACTTGTGGAGGAGATCAAAAGGATTCATCTTCAAATCCTCACTTTGATTATTTCAAGCAAAAAAGTTCATAAAAGTTCTCTGCTAGATGCATGGAACTTGCCACAGCCGAATTGGAGCCCATCCCACGCTTGTAGCATGGCAAAGGTACTGCCTGAAATGGACTTTCACCCATATTTGTCACACATGTTCATGACTGAAGCCTTGGTCCCTTGGCCAGAGCAGTGGAGGAAGCCAGGATGCCTTTCCTAGCAGGCTCCATGACTCAGGAATGTTTTTTTGCCTCATGGACAAAAAACTTTCCTGTTGTCCCTGGACTCCTCAGCTCCCATCTTTGTAAACTGGTCTGGCCCAAACATAACTTCCTGGGACTAATAAAACTCAGATCAGCTCGTTAACCCTTTCTTGTCAACTTTTGGCCTTACGTGGTAAACTTTTTGTTATGTTGTTACACCCCTGTCTTTGTAAGCCAGTGCTTGCAGGGCAACTCTTTCCTACCATCACCAACCACCTTCACCCCTGGAACTCCCCTAAGAAAACAATTCTGGGACCCGGTGTGTCCCCAGATAACATTCCAGCTTTAGCAAAACAGCACATTTTGCTGAATCTCATTTTGGCAAAAATTCTAGGATAATCTCTCCTTTTGAGCTCTTTTCTGGTATCTTATTCCCAAATGGTCAAAGAAAACTAGGAAGGAAGTGAGGAGAAAATGTGGGTGTAGAAGAACATCCTGTTCTGCACAAATACTTTGGTGTGTTGTCAGATGGATGCTCTGCTTTAAATAGAAGAGGTCTCACGCTTGCAAAGGCCAAGTAATACATTCTCAGAAATTAGAAAAGATGGAAATAATGATCTAATAAAGAAACTGTTTGGACGTACTGCACTAAAGAATCAACCAGGTTAGAGCTTCTCATTGTCATATGCGATCTCATTTCTGTGTGCTCCTGTAATGCACATGCACAGAGGCTTGGGGAATAATCCCTGGGGAACTCAGAGAAATTCTGTTTCTTTTTTACTGCATTTGAGAGGCTATCTCCATAAAAAAGGTCACTTGGGGTAAGCAACATTGAAGTGAGAGCTAGAAGAGATCCAATGGGATGAATTCAGAGACTTTATGTGTTTGAAGAAGTTCTTCTGCTTAGATCTGGTTTTGTGACTCTGATTTCTACTATTTGCTTTTTCAAGTGGTTGAATGAAACAACTTTCTGCACTTTGGTGCCCTTTTTTTTTCATCATTAATATAATTTTACCACAGCCACACCAACTGCTTCGGTTATCACTGGAACAACATGATTATTTTTTCTTTTCTGCATATTTTCTATATTTTAGGGTTTTCTCCCATTGTGCTTTGCTTTGAATCTGAAATTTTATAGCAATTTGCAGGAAAAAAAGGAAAGAGATATACCTTTGAGTACAAAATGCCCTGCAGTCTGGGTGTCAGGAAAATTCCACAGGACTTTCAGCAAAGCAACTTTTCCCAGCAAGAGCATTTTTACCCAAACTTCTGACCATCTCTACAGACAGTTAATATCGATCAGCAGGAGAATTGCTAAGCTGAATATTGCAACTGCAAGAGCCTAAGAGCTGCTATACCAATCTAAATTGTTGTAGTAATGGAATACCAGGCCATGTAAAGCTGAGCCTGGATGAGAACCCGGGAATCCATTCATCCTCCTTGCCATTGCCAGTGGAGCACGTGGTGTTTTTAGTGCCAGGTGTTTCTTGAATGGGCATCAGGGAAGGCATTATCTGTTCCCCTAAGCCATTTTCTTGTGCCTGACACTGTCTTCTCCATCAGTTTTGAAATAATCTTGAAATTCTTCTCTGTGAAGACAAAAATGAGCCTGTGTTGGAGTCAAAGAGTGTCACATGGACACTGTGTTCTGACCCTGGAAGATGTCTCCTGTTGTTTATCTCTGTAACCAACACAATGCAGCTAAAGGGACAGGCAAGGGGCACAAGTGACATGCTTGCCCTGTGCTATTGCACAGAGGGAGCCTACAGAAAAGAATCTTTAATTTCATATTTCAGTACTTAACACTTAGCCTTTGTGCAATAAATGGGGTGGGGAGGACAGAAGCGATCACATGCTTGATTCCAGTAAAGTTCTTGTTGTGGTCAGACTGGTTGGACAGTAGTTGGGTCAGTTAGAGGTGGACAAATGCATGATTCAGTCCATCTGGACCACTGTTGGCTCATCTGACACAGCCCAAACACTGCTTTCTGTGGGCCAGGGACCTGCAGAAGGCCAGTCATGTGTCCTTGTACCCAGCCTGGTTGTGTAGAAACCATAGATTCCTGGAATCTCTGAATTTACACACATGTTGGGGAGGATGAAGACCTTACCAGCAGCCAGGTCTTCTTCTGCAAACACTTCCTAGAGAGCAGAGCATGTGAAATCCTGTCTGCAGTGAGCCCTGTGGCCCTGCACCCCAGCTGAACTGCATTCAGGTTCCACGGGTTTCCACTGCCTTCCCTCCAAATGTATTCCTCTTTGTTTTGATCCACGCTCATTAAAACACCCCTCCACTCACACTGGCGAAGACAGACACTTTGTCAAAGCTTTAATGAAAGGGCAACATGTGAATGATTAACAGTCTTTTTTGGAGTAGACAAGCTTCCTGTGCTGGGTTTCTTTCTGGAGCAGCCAACCTATTATCTGATGTAGGGCCATGTGTGAATGAGAGTTGGTCCAGCTGGAAAATGAATGACATGTCCTCCTTTGCTGTTGAAACCATCCATCATAACATGTCCCTAATGGTCCATCATGTTGTTGTCTAGTAAAACTCGGCCATCGGAGGCAGCTCCTGTTCCAATGCTGATGGTACACGTCTGAAAATGTGATTTCAGCTATAACTCTGAGAACATTTAGTTGGAATTTATGACTAGAAGTCTCTCTAAGCTCCATCGACTCTATCCATCTCACAGCTTTATAAATAATACTGGTCTTCACTTTCTGAAGCCTTTAGAGCAGCCTTGTGGATTTTTTTTCCCAGTGTCTGGAATACATCACATGCAAGGTTTCACTCTCAGATTTCAAACTATGCGGGCACATGTCAAATACATAAAAAATAATTTGGCTGAGCATTGTGAACATCATGAAAGGCAGTTTGATGAACCTGGCACTGCCTAGGATGCAGAAGACTTTGGCACCGGTCCTGGCCATATCAAGACTTTCAGTATTTCTCCTTTTTGTGCCTCAGTTTCCTTTCTAGCTGGTTCCAGTTAACATTATGAAAAGTCCTTGAAGGGAACCTCCACTGGGTTTTGCTTTGGTTGGGTCATGTCCATCAGTACCTTCCCACTCCATGTGGAGCTGTGAGAGCTACGAAGTGCTAAGCAAGCAGAAACCTTTTCTCCATTGAGTTAAGTGGGAGCAGATGTGCAGAGGAGCAGCAAGCACTTGGGATCATGTTTTAAACTTTCCATAAATACAGTAAAAGGAAGGGTCTAGTCCTGAGCAGTGCTTAGGGGGCAGGGATGCTGCAGAGCTGCAGGGGTTGAGTGGTGGGAGTATGTGTCACAAGCGGTGTTTGCAGGGTCAAACCCTGTAGTATTATTTGGGGTTATTCCCCTCCATACAGAACCTCAGCAGTCACCACTGCACTCCAGTGCCTTGGGGAGTGGGTAAGGGGATCTATTAATACTCTTAGGAAAAAATTAGTATCCAAACAACTTTTGTTTCCTTGTTTTTTACATGTCTGTGCTCTCCTCTGTCACTTGCTACAGCACAGAGCCTGGTATGCCGTGACAAAGAGCTATTGATGGAGTGCTTGTGTGAATTGGCCCAGCACTGGTCACAGCCAACTTCTGTGGGACCCGCTGCCCCTGTTGTACAATACGCTCCAGTGTGCTGGGCCATTTGTGAAAGGTCAGAAATGAACAGAGAAATGGACTGGAGTCAAAAACAAGCAGTCCTATAAATATCAGTCATAGTCAAAGGCAGTTTATTCCATTCCTCCCCTCTCTCTCCCTCTGTGTGTGTCTCTCCCTCCCTCTGTTGTGGTTTCCCAGATATAACTCTATGCTTCTGGCTGGGGAGCTCTGAAAGGAAGGCAGCACACACATTGCAGCTTCTGCTCCCATCTTGCACACATGGAATAATCCTCAGTCCTGCAAGCAGGACTGACAGCCGGCACGGAGTCCAGGCGTCATCTGGACTCTGATGTTAAGTTTTGATTTCTTGGATTTTCCTTATCTGTGAGAAACTCGTTTGTGACAGTTTGAGAATTAGATTTGGCCACAGACGCTTTGGATTGCGACTTCTGACAGCTTTCCTCTGTTTGACTTCACAATGACTTTAGCAGCTAAATTAGAGGATATTGAAGTGACGCTGGAGCACCTACTAATGGATGTGTTTGTAAGTAAGCCACAATTTCCTTTTTAAAGTGAGATGCCAATAGTCCAGAAGGCAATATACAAATTTTATGGCATATCCAAAGTGTTGCATTCACTTAACTCCTTTACATTGCCTGATAAACTGTGTGAAATCCAGCTCTACCAATATGTTGTGGTTTAGGCATCTCCTTCAAGCCATAACATACAAAACTGTAACAGTGTGAGATCCAAGACAGGATAGATTTTGCACTGGTTTTGTGTATCATCTACAAATTTGATGTAAAAAGGAGGAGAGATTTGGTCAGTTTGAGGAATATCTCTGTAAAACTGTTGCATTGACAGAGATTTAAATTGTGCATTGCTTGACATCAAGAGTCCTTGACTTTAGGATTTTGACAGCTATTAGATTAGAGTTTTGGCTCTTGGGTTATTTCGCAAGAGATGGAGGAATAAGCAAAACAGTTGTGTTTTCAATAGAATCCAGTTTATTACTCCTGGATCAATCAAATACTTAAACCAGTGTTAATCTGGGATTGCTTCCTTGGAATCATCAAAGCTCACTGAAGCAATGTATGATTTGCTTCTACACATCCAAGATAATAATCTGTTTACATCATCTCATTTTAAAGTTTCTTAAAAATATCAAAGCATTTCCAAACACTTTCTTGCCTTTTCCAACACAGCTTGATGAGTTTTACCTAAAGGTCAGAGATGGTCATGTTTTGGAAGGTGTTTTTGGAGGAGGGGATGGAAAACAATAGTGAGGGATTGCCAGTTCATTTGTCTTTGTGAAAAAAATCATGCCAAGGTGATCTGTACTCTCTAAATTCAGGCTGTAAGAAATAAGATGGCAAGTGACCTTCTGAATTTTCAGAAGAGATTTTTGGCATCTCTTAAATGGAATATTTCAAATTTCAGGGTCTAGTGATGAGGAATCTTAGGCATCAACCACAGAAGTGAAAAGCAGGAGATCTTGCCAGATTTCTAGCCTGTAGTCCAGTTATTGAGGTGTCCATCTGTGCTGTGATATGGATTCAAGTTTCTCTGTGCTGGCATCTCCCCTCAGTACTTTGGAAAGTGCCTTTACCCCTTTCCCAGGCTGCTGCAATAGGGGCAGATGGACATTATTGGAGACTGCCCTGTGAAAGCCTCTACACAGGGCATGAAATACTGAAAGTCTCTTTGGGCTGTAATATCTGAATCAACCTAATGATTATTTGCTGCTCTGGGTTCAAGTCCTTTTCCCAGCTCTCAGTACCATGAATCCCAGAGAAAATCCCTAAGGATTTAAATCCCCATGACAAGCAAAGATGTAACATCTGCCTCTCATGACCACAGCATGTTGTGAAAGTTATTCTGTGTGGGAAGGGGCCGGTGCTTTTTTCGGAGTATTTGCAAATGTTGTAGGATAAACTTGGCACGACAATTCCTCTTGGTCTATTTGTAGCTCAGCATCGCTTCACTGACTTGGGTGTTTGACACCTGGGGTACTGAGACCCTCCTGGGACAGGTGTCATTGAACAGTGGGTGCTTAAAGCATTTTGTCACAGGGTAGCTCCAAGCAGTATCTCAGAGACTGACAACATCTAGAAAGCCAGGGCTGACTGAGGCTGAACAATCCTACACGTGTCTGATTGTGTTTGAAGGGCATGAAAAGCCTCCTGTCTTGCTGGGAACCACACAGCCCAGTAAGACAGGGAAGTGGGGAATCATATCTTCTTGGTTCTTCATGTCCCATTGTCTATTTTAATGTCCATGCCTCAATTCCATCAAAATGTCTCTCCTCATGAGTTTTGGGTTTGGTATTTGGTGGTTTTTTGCAATGAGGGTAACAGTTGGCCAAATAAAATGTGGGCCAAATTCTCCAGAGGTGCAGGCGACCTCAGTTTGGGAATCCAATGGAGCTCTTCTCAGGCTGTGTTTTGAACTGGTCTCTCAAATTTGTAATTCCAGAAACCCAGTGAAACATCACCAGCTGGGACAGTGTGGTCACAGCTGAAATTGTGATGCAGGGACATGTCTGTGCAGTGCCATGCTGTGCCACTCCTGAGCACAGCTGGGTCTGGAGGAGCTGGGGTGTGTGAGCAGCATTGTGTGGGGGACACTGCAGTAGTGTCACAGCTGTGTGCTCTGCAGAGCCTGGGGCTGTACGGCCCTGGGGCAGCATGTCCAGGCTTCACATCTCGCTTCAGGGCTGGGAATCTAATCTAGCCTCTGTGCAAATCAAGAAAAGAGGTTTTTCCTTATGAGCAACCATGTTTTCAGCTAGCTGGGCTCTTCTAAAACCTACCTAGGAATTAAGGCAGGAAGAATTTTGGGTAACCTAGATCAGATGCCAAATGCAGAATCACCACTCTCAGGCACAATTTTCAGGCTTTACTCATACATCACCTTGCCTTGCCGCTGTGTTTGATCTTAAACCACCTATTCATTTAGCAATGCTAAAAATAACCTCTGGATGTACTGGATACAGAAAAGTAAATATAAAACTCAATATGAAGGAAGGGTGAAACATCAAGCTCTGGCTGTTACAGAGCATTCTAGCAGCCAGATTTGTCCAAGGTCATTGATCCACTACCAAGTGTTTTGCTGCAGCAAGATGGGTATTTAGGTGAGGAGCATGGGGCCAGACTGGTGGGGCTGGATGTGCTGTGGGCAGACTGCCAGGTAACAGGACCCTCCTGGGAATGATCTTGAAGTCTGCTCCATGCCATGCATCTTCATCTGTGTCAGGTTTATTGCTGAAAGAGCGAAGCCATCTGTCAGCGTAATGCTCCTCTTCCAATTCTTCGGTGCCCTCCACTGCTCCAAACCAGGTGATTACTTACAAAATTGGGAAATTGTGGTCTATGGAGCCTTGAGTTATCTTTTTTTTTCTGAGGAAGAAACTTAGTTTTAATGCTTCTTGGACCTTAGGGACAGTAACCGATTCCCGGATCAGTGGACCCTGACAAAGCTCCCTTTAATAGCTTCTACTAAGCTATCAAGCCCATTTTGTCACAGTGTAAAAGGTTATAGCAGACAACAAATGAGAAGCAACCACCAGTTTCTAACAAAAACTGAGACATAGCTCAGCTCAGACTAACACACCTTAATGTAATTTGCCTTCTGCGGTAATGCAGACCGAAGAAAAACTATAGGGTCAGGCCAGTTTTTCTCTGGACAAGGTTTTTAGCTAAATTCTCCTGCAGGAACTCACCTGGAGTGAATTCAGCAGTTTTGCAGGGATGATGGCAAGCCTTGCCAGCAGATATGTTAAACACTTCCTCTGGAAAGCTAGTATTACATGAGAACACTTTTTAAAATATTCTTTCATTTTGCGGAGACCAGAGATTTGCATCTACATGGCACGAGCTGCCACTTCCTTCCAGGATATGGTGTTCTGGCCGCGCTGTCATCCCGCTATCAGAGAAGCAGCTGGTGCTGCACTGACACTTCCTTTCCTCTGTTTCCAAAGGGCACTGGAGAGCTTTGCTGGGCTGTATGAGATGAGATAAAAGGGAAGCCTCCGACATGACATTTCATAATTAGCTGTCATCACTGGCGGGCTGATACCGAGCCGCTTGATGAGCTGGGACTTGGCTGTCTGGACAAGCTGGACAGGGAGACGGGGATCCAAGTAGGGGGGCTGTGCAGGGACAAGCTCAGCAGGGCCCTCGGGTGTGCTACAGGGAAAAGAAAGTCTGGGTATGAAATGCAGGCTCTGAATCCTTGTTTCACAGCTTGCAAAAGGCATCCCTGAGCTAAACCCTCCTTGCCTCTGGACACCCTAATTATCCTTGCGCAGTCTGTGAAAGGAGACCTTTGAGGGAAACCTCAGGATCAACCTTGCTGCCTTCCAAGCCTTGCTTTAGGCACAGGTTGAGCAAACCTCCAGGATATATCATGCCCAGCATGCATGGGGCACTTTGCATGGGATGTCTGGAAGGGGTTGGAAGTGAGAAGGGTTGTGGAGCCTGCTCCACTGAGGAATGCTTTTCCTTGCATTATGGATGTGGCTTTAGACCTGCTAAAAAATAGACTTTCAAGCAAACAGGGTAAGGAATATTAATCCTGTTAAGAAAGTGACCCTGAAGTAGTCAAACTTCCTCGGGGCTCAAAAAGGAGACTGAATTCTGAGGATAGGCATGATGGAGGTGTAGTGGATGTCCCAGGAGAGAAAAAAAACCCTTCAGATGAAGTCTTTAAACCATGAACCCTGTGCACCCAGCCCACTCCAGATACCACCTGGAAAACAACAGGCAATTTATCTCTAGTGGTTCCCGGGGTCTTAGACCCCATCCAAACACATCCTGTCAAATCCACAGTACACTCCCTAGCTCCTTCTACATTCCTGCAAACATCTATTTCCACAGCTGGCTCCTCAGGCTTCCTCCCACCACACTCCACAGAAGAAGGTATACTTATGTGTATATGCATATATGTCTTTATATGTATATATAAACATGTTTCAAATATATTTTTTAATATTTATATCTGTATATATATCATATACATGTATGTATATGAGACCATCTGATGAAATTGTGAGGGCTTTCTGGCGTGGAGAGGGGCTGTGATTGCTTTGCCCTAGGTGGATGTAGCAATCCAGATTTGCCATGCTCAAGCCTCCTCCACCACCCAGAGGAACAGCTGCTCTTCTCCCTCCCCATTGTCAGGTCCTGGCAGAGTTAACACCAAAATATCAAGGCCATGAAACTAAGACAGGGGAAATTACCTGGGATGAACTGGAATCAAGATCTGAGTCAAACTCCTGTATCCAGACAGATCTAAAGCTGGATATTTGAAAGAGAGGGACTCCAACACTAAGACTGAAGAGTCTGAAATGAGAGTCAGGTCCCTTGGCCAGTGGCACCACAGGAGACAGAGTTCCCTGATGGACTTTGGCAGTGGGGATGGCACTGAGGTGGACAAGGCCATCATGTCCCAGTAAGGATTTGGAGTGGTAAATACCAATACCCACACATTCCAGCTCTTAAAATTAAGCTGGGAAGAGAGGGGCATTTAGCTGACCTGGCTTTTTATTAATAATAGTGAAACAACAATAAAATCAGCACTGATAATTTTTCATGTTACAGATAGAGAAGCTGAGACAGAGGGACATGGAGCCATTTAAGCAGTGCCCTCCTCCATCTTCCCACTTAGAAAGGAGTAGAAATACAACTTCCAGAAGCGCAGTTTGGTGATTTGTTTCCTCCAGAGTATAAGACTCCACACAATCGCAGAATAATCCATCCATCAACATCTCACAGATGTCTGATGCCAAGGATGAAGTGTGACTTTGGATCTAGTCCTGGCATGCTCTGACATCGATAACTGTGAAATCTGTCCATTCTTTGGGCAATTACACCATTAACCTTCCTATTTTCTCATGCCATCAACACTAGTAAACAGTAGCCATCCTCATAGCTGGGAGGGAGGACAATCTGGAGACAGAAGGGGTGCAGGAAGATGGTTTTGATGAACTTGCTTCAACCACCACTTGCACCGTGAGCCATGCACACAGCAGTCCCTCCCTGCCGTAATCAAACAAACATTCTTGCAGTTGCAATCGACTCCCGGTGTCTGAGCTACATTTTTCTTAATTACCATTGCAATAATAAGACATTATCAACATGTAAAGTGATCCATTAACCTCTACAGCAGCAATAAATTGTGTGGCTTTGCCAGGCTGCCAGGGCTTGCTAATCAAAGCAAACCCGGAGCAGTCACAAATCATACATAATGCAGAAGTGTGGGTGCTAACCTCACCCCCTGCAATATAATGGCTATTTCTGTGTGTTTATTTATCTGAGAAATTGGTTCTTTGAAGCAGCTCCTAATAAGTTTCTCTGTGGTAACAACAGCATCCCCCAGTTTTTCCTCAGCATCCAGTTTGCAAGAGATTTAAAGCTTCACCCTCCACCACTGGAGTCAGCATGAGTTATGCCAGTGCAGAGGATAGAAGCAGAATCAGGCCCCTTGACCTGCAGTAAAAGCTGAGGTTGCTTAGCAGGATTGTGCCATTAAAGAGATCTAATTAGGTAGTTTGCCTCAGGTTTTGTTTAGACACTTCTGAAACTGAGAAATGAAAAATAATCATACATAGGTCTTCCCAGTGAATTATGTAGTCCAGCATCGTGTCTTGAGCAGCAAACAGCATCAGGTCCCTACAG
The DNA here is from genome assembly GCA_013399195.1 of Dicrurus megarhynchus. NCBI lineage: Eukaryota > Metazoa > Chordata > Aves > Passeriformes > Dicruridae > Dicrurus > Dicrurus megarhynchus. The sequence goes on along the minus strand of VXAD01010121.1, from coordinate 2,407,918 downwards.
ACAGCTCTAAAAGAGGGTAAATGCATAACCACAATCCCCACAGTTACCTTCCAACCACCAATTCTTTGCACTCAAGGGTTTCACGACCTAGAAGTAGCACCTTCAAATTTATCAGCCTACAGTAGATGTTGTTTTATGAATTTGTTGAGTCATTCTTTGAGCGTGGCCCAGGAATCTGAGTGTGCCAGGCACAGCTGCCATGGACAGTCCTGGAGGAGAAGAAAAGCCATAGTGCTGTGCTGCAGCCCTGCACATGATGCCATCAGCTGCAGAGAACTCCCATCTCACTCCCATGAGAGTCAGGTCACGCTGCTGACCCTCCGAGAGCCTTTGTGGAACAGAAGAGCTCTGTGCAGCAGCCTAGCCTTGGTCAACCATGGTGACAACACACAGACACGACAGTGAGAACGAAGAGCTGGGAGTGTGAATGCCAGAAGGGATGTTAGCAAACACAAGGTAATTAAATACAGCTACCAAGGGATGCAGAAGAACCTCTGAGAGCTGGCAAGGTAGACCAAGAGTGGCCAGTTGTCATGTTTGTTTTGTAATTGGTGGGGAGACACGGACACTTTCAGGTACCGTTCGACCCCACTAGAGTAGGCAGCTGAAGCAGATCTGGTGCCTCAAATCTTGCAAGTGCCCATTTCCTTCCAGCTATGACAAAAGGAGTCCAGGTGACAAGCTCACATAAAGGGACCAAAGTTAGGAGAGGTAAATGCCACTGCAGGTGTCTCCTACAACAGGGGTAGGGTGTTGTAGGAATAGATAGGAATTACAGGGAGAGACTCCAGGAGTCCAAGACTGAAGATCCAGAGAGTCAAATGTTTCACATTTTTTTCATCTGTCCAGAAAATACACACAAAACACAACCATGCTGGGTTTGTATTTTGCCAATGTTAGCAGTTCCTCTCTCTCCTTCCCTCACACAGACACATATGCTTTCCCACAATATATTAAGATTAATCAAAGCAGTGTAACAAGGATGAAGTTTTAAAAGAGAGAAAATTGCGCAGAACAAAGAAGCATTTATCTTCACAGTGTTTGACATAGTCCATATGTCACATATCCTGTTTAAGGCTTAAATCGAGCTCAAGGCTAAGTACCTTCCATGCCGTGCTGAGCAAACCCCTATTTCTTCAGGAATTGAAGCAAATCAGCAGTGCTGAGCATTCCCCAGGAATTGCCTGCTCACATTTTAAGATTTGATGCTAAGATGCACCAAGGATTTGCAAAGGCTTTAGACCAGACCCCCAGTAGAAATATTGTGTAGTCATCCCCCAGCTAAGAACATGCCTGCTATTGTGCGCATCACACCCCGCCTCTGCTGCACAGCCACCATGTGGGAATGTGCTATTGTTGCCAAATATCTCCTCCTTTGTTTATATTAGCCCTGGAAGTCAGAGGTGGCCCCTTCGATCCCTCCGTGTTGTTTACAGGGGCGTGTCTCCAGGGCAATGGGGTCAGGCGAGTTCCCTCCCTAATTAATTACTGTCTCTCTGAGTTATGTGGGAAAAGAGCTGACCTGCCAGCACACTAAAACCCAAGGGAAATGTCCTTCCATCTAGCAGAGGCCCTGCTTGCTATCTGCTGCAGTTCTTCTGGACAGGGTTCTCCAGGAGCCCATCTGCCTGGGTGCTCAGAGACTGGGACCACTTTCCCCAGCAAGGACCACAGAAAGGTCGGAGGATGCAGAGAGAACTGGAGGTGGGATGGAGGCTGCTCTGGGAGAGCCTGCCTGGTGGCAGGAGGGCAAGAGGAAGGGTGCAGGTTGCTCTGTCATCTTTTCTGAAGATATTTCCTGGGGTGTCTGTGCCATGATTTTCAGTAGGGGCTGTGCCGAGAGCTTGCTGGTTTGGTGGATGCAGCAGCTGATGGGTCTAAGTGCTTTACTAGGTGCAGGCTCAGCAGGTGACATCCTGGGCTTCACACTCTGCTCCGGCAGCCATTCCCCATGAACACCCAGGGCTGAGGTGCACAAAGCAACTGATGAGCAGCCCTGTGGATATTTATGAATGAGGACATTTAGGAACACCTGACGTGACATTCTGGGTCAACCTACAGCAGTGTGCATCAGATATGAACTTGTGTGAGTCCAGAAGGGCTTGGTTCTGATTAGGCTTATGCTAGTCAGACCCACTAACATATCTATAAAGTGTAGATGGCTAACCAACCACGCTGCAGCATGAGGTAAATTTGTGACAGGAGCCCAAATTTCTCATTGCTACACTCCGTGGTCTTTGCTGGTACAAGTGATGGACACGCACACGCAGTCAGTCCAACACCGCTCTGATCACTGCATAAACCAGAGCACCGAAACAGAGTGAAACAAAGCACAAATCTCTGTTCAGGTGTGGGGCTGACCTTCGTATTCAGCCTGGGTAGTTGTGCTCAGCAAAGGCACTCCCACGCCCTGCTTGCCCCGGAGACACAGGGACAGGACAGTGCATGTGGCCCCTGATGTGACACAGCCCTGCCACACGCAGGGGAAGCCCCCAGGCCTTCTGTGGCTGGGGACCACAAACAGCCTCTCTCTCTCACCCCTGCAAGCTGCTGGGTTATTGCCAGCTGCGATGGAAAGCACTCATATGGGAATGGAGCTGCACCCGGTGTGTTTTCCCCCATCCCTCCCCGGGCTAGAGTGATCATAACATTTCTCTGTAAAACACCATGTAAGACTGGAAAATTGTTTCACTTTTTTTAAATCAAAGGCAAGCTGGATTTGCAATGACAACCTCTTTACAGCTTTCACTCCCAACAAGGCAATTTGCTTTGCAGTCTGATTGTGAGTGCAATAAAATATAAGCTAAGTAACTGTAGGGTTTGCAGCCCCAGAACTCTGGGGAAGCTCTGTTCTCCTCATCTTTCCAATAAAATAGCTAGGGAGGATTGCTTACAGTGGGAAGTAAGAAATCCCACAAAGATTAATAGGAGCTGCTAAAGAACTCAAATAGAAGTGGTTTCCCTATCAGGACTCCAGGGGAAAATTTGGCTTTGCTACCGACAGACCATAGATATAATCCAGGGTGGAAAATACTGCCAGGAGCTGCAAATTATCCTTATTTTCCCCTCAATCTGTTGCCATACTTGTGTCTTCATGGAATACCAAACTTAAGTGGATTTTTCTGTACTGAGCGACTTCTCAATTTTACAGTACAATGTCTTATTGATAGCTCTGATAGATACCACTCACTGCATTTCAGCCTGTGCCACTGCTGTCACTGGTTTCCATTCACTGATCTCTGCTGGGAGTGCCCTGACTTGAAACTTGACTCCTGTGTTGCAAATATAAGACATGCTTTGCAGCAGTAAATGATTCCTCTCTCCTTTTCATTAAAGACCAAAAGAGAAATTTAGTCCAAATAGCAATCCATTGGATATACTTTCCTCTGATGCATTGTTACCACAAACCACTGTTCCTGGCAGCCTGCAATTAGTACTGAAAAGCATCCACTGCTTTAAAGAGCTTTGTCTTTCAGCAGTTAGTAAATACAGAAGCATGTCCCTTCTGAGGGTCTGTGGGGACAAGGCCAGGATGTTCCCTCAGAATATTTGGGGGGTTATTTCCTGCTGTGCTGTTCACTTGGAGATTGTCTCTGCAGACAATGCAGTTAAATGAAGCCTCAGTGATGAGCCTGGTGATCTTAATCTGCATCTGCAGCCACCTAAATGGGAAAGGGGGCTCTCCAGAGGCAAATTCAGAATTTGATGGGCTGAAGTACCCTTGGATGTGTTTATGACTGCCACAAACACCCAAATCACCCTCTGGGAACAACTAGAAAAACCCTCATGGGAGCATGTTTTACATTACCTACCTGTAGGCAACCTATCAAATGCATTCTAGTAGGCTGCCCTATACAGTTGCCTACAAGTATGCTTTGAACAAAAAATATAAAGCCAACATCTCATCCTCCTGGATGTTTTCCACAGTCCTGATGATTAAGTTTGGCCTCCTGTCTCCAGGTTCATACCACCTGGGAAACGAGGAATGAGACAGAAGAAAGTGTCATAGTGGGTCCAGGTCTCCAGAATTACATGGAGGGTATCTGTAGAGCTGTGCCTGGGGTACAGCACAGTGAGGGAGCAGGGAGTCAGGCCCAGTGGGATATACAGGGATGTTATTGGAATTGGTTCCAGAAACATGCGAATTGATGGGTTTCTTCTACTTTTCACATGTGCAAGAGGTTTCCTGTAAAGAATATTTTTATTATTATTCAGCTGCCTTGAGCAATACACAGATTTGCATTTCATTGGCAAGACCTGAAACTCCAGGCAAAAAAAAATTGTGGTTTGTGCAAATGACTGAATGAATGCTCTCCTTTCCCCTATGGAGATAATCAGTGTGTGGTGTTTCATGCTGGTACCACTGGACTGTCTGTGCCTGGTCTCAGGGCCCGATGGCTTACAGACACATCTCCATGTGTGTGATGGCTCTTTGTCCCCTCTAGTGGATAAATTTCTATCTACAGAGCTGTCTTTTCTGTGAGCTGGACCTGCAGGAAGGAGAACATGCTTGCAGGAATATGAGAGCTCCCGGGGTAGGGGGCTGGTGTGGGCAGGATCCCCACCCAGGGCTTCGGATCGGGTGAGCAGGGACATCTTTGCTATTCTGCTCTCGTATGAAACATTCACCCCCGAGGTCCTGACTCAGGCATGACTCAGCTTTTGTGCAGGAAAAGCTCCCAGCAAGGCTGATTGCTGCCACCTTTGCCCTCTTTCTCTAGCAGTTGTTCCCCAGGGGCTCTGCCGATGCAGGCAAAGGTTTCCGTTGGGAAATGCCAACCACTTCATGCTTGTAAAAAAGAGGTAGGCAGGCTGTGAAATAGCGGGGTGGGGGCATGAACAGTCATAAAAAAACCCTGCAAGAAGCAAAGACCCTAACTGAACACCTATTCCACATAAAGAACATATGTAAGTCAGTCATACTTAAGATATTTCCATCTTTTCCTGTCTCTTTCACTCTCTTTGGCAAGAGACATATGGAACTAATTATGAACAAAGGCCAATTGTTTTAATATTTAGAGTTTCCCACATCAAGCTGCAGGTTTTTTTTCTTTGACTGGTTTTAATGCATGTGCATATGCTGAGCAGATACAGAGTTTCTCTTTTTTATTTGAAATGTTTGCTTTAATGTCATGTCCCTAACACCTTCATCCCAGCTTTTGGACTTGGATCAAAACAAAGTATTTTTAGGTTTGCATTAAAATGAGAACAATACATGGAGGAAGGGATTGGCTCTCCAACTCAGCAGATTTTTGTTCTCCCAGCTAGACTGCTCCAAGGAAAAGAACACGGGCCAACATATTTTCCATTTTACTGGGCAAATTCAGAGTACCACCAAGGAATTGCTGGGTTGAGAAGCTCCCACTTTGCACACATTAACTCTAAACTGCATGTGGACCAATACCTCTAGCAGAGTATGGAAATTAACACAACATCCAAAACACTTTCTTTTAAAGGCACAGGATTATACCTGGCTGCTTTAGGACAACTCCTGGTGTTATAGAAAGACTGTGGGAAGGGGAAGTATTTTTCCCCTTTCCAGAGCGTGTGTGTACAATTTAGAGTGTAAATAAATTTTCAAACTTTTCTTCCAGCGAAAGAAAACACCATCCTCTCCTAGCCTCTAAAGTGGTTTTATAAGAGAAAAAAAAGAAGTAGACATTGCGAGTGACTTTGTGAAGTAACACTTCACAATTACAGACTGTAACATAACCATTCTTGTAAGTGAGTAACACACAGAGGCTGCAGGCATCACCCATCAGGCTTTCACTGATGTGGATATGTACGGACGTGAGTGTGAGTGGTGCTGTCTGTTCTCTGTCCTGATGCATGTGCTGCTCTGTGCCACACAGACCCTGGATCTGTGAGTGCTCAGCTCAGCTGAGCAGCCCAGAGGAGCTGCCCGAGCCCTCTGCTCTGGCTGTGTGCTTTCCAACGTCTAGGAGAGAGGAATATCTGAACCCAGGAATTAACATTAATCTCTGCACCAGATGGTGATACACCAGATATTCTTTTTAAGGTGAACATGTGATCTACTGTACAGCAAACCAGAGGGGTCTGCAGTCACATGGCAAAACGTATAATAACTCAGATAGAGCTTTGATTAGACAACTGACCTGGTTACCATCTGTAGCAAGAAGCAGGCTTGACGTTTTCAGAACATTCTCCCCAGAAGCTTAATTCTTCCACCTCTATGGCACAGCAATCCTGCTGAGCAAACTACACCGAGAAACAGAAGGAAGCTAAAGATACGCTGCTTGAAGCATGTTGTTAAGGTTACAAGGCTTGGGGTTTCCTTTTTTTATTTATTTTTTCCCTTCCCCCCTCCTTCTTTCAAACAAGCCACATCTTGACTCATATGGTCTGATGTGAAAACCCACTCAGCTATTTGATAGTTGGGAAATCTAGATGAGACTGTAAGTTATTTCAGGGGAAGCCTGTGTGTGCTGTGAACTCTCTCTCTCTCTCACACACTCACCCACACGAGTTAGCTCTGCACTATGGTAGTACAGACAGCTGTGACTCCGGGTAGGACCCGAAGACTTTTATTCAAAATACCATATGGATCACTGAGGAGACGCAGTGTGGAAAGGGTAAGCCATGATTTCTTTGTCCTGAATGCATGCCCAGAGGATGAGGAGGCTATCATTTGATAGCAGTTATCTGCCCTGTTAGCAGTCAGAACTAATAGGGATTATGCCATGGTGTGAAGAAATTACTAGTGGTGTGTGCCATGGCAGGAATTACTGTTGGTGGGACCTGTGTGCTGATGAATGGGAATTAATATTTGTCAGAGGCTGTGTGGTAACTTAGAGTGGAAATTGGTGCCAGAAGGAACTGTAAGATAACATACAACAAATGTAACTGGTTAAAGACTCTGTGGCAATAGTTGGGGGTAATAATTTCTGAAAAAAAAATTAGTTTCAAATAATCAGTACTCACTGAGAGAGCATGATGGCAGATGGCAGCACTGACTTCCCTTAAAAAAAGAAAAAAAATAATAATAATAATAATAATAATCACCAGAGGAAAGCTCAGGGCGGTGTGGAAGGGCTCTGTGTAAGTGAGCACAGATGGAGATGCCCACCAGTGTCTGTCCCAGCTGAGATGTGCAGCGAGCACTGGTGGCAGTGAGGGCTCTGCAGTGCACAGTCTCTCTAAGCAATGCCAGCTGAAGTGACACCACAGGACAGCCCTGGATAGCCAAGGCAATGCTGCTGCTTTCATGCTGCAGCAGGAATAGCAGGGGGTCCTGGGGAAACTGCAATAGTGTCATTAATTACTTGGAAGCACATCACCCTAGCAGCAGTGCCCAGGGAACCAGGGGGTCCTGGCACTTGGAAGATTGATGGGCTGGCAAAGAAGCGCGGCTGGGACAGGGGGCTCAGCTCAGAGCGTGCTGGACACCCACGGAGCGCACACTGAGCACACATCTGGCACTCACCAGGTGCTTCCAGGCTGCCTTTGCCTGGTGTGCTGCCTCTGACAGAGCTGGCAGGGGCAGCACAGCCCTCCAGGGCACAGGGACACCTTGCACAAACACTCATATCCCAGCTTGTCACTACTGATATCTCCCGAAACTGTGGCTGGCTCAAGGGAATGGGCACCCTCTGCTCGTTCCTGTCCTCAGGGGGTTTGGGTTGAGTGCCCCACGGGTGGGCAAGGGGTGCTGCACTCTCTGGTGGCAAGTGTAGAAGCTCTACAAGCCCAGAGTGTCTCAGAGTTGGTCTTTTCACCCAGGACAGAGGAAAGCCTTTGCTTGAGGCATCTGTTTTGTCGAAAAGCAGTCTGGCTGCAGTGGAAGCCACTTGTGAGTTTACTTCAAGTCTGTTGCACTCAAAAAAAAAAAAAAAAATCTGCTTTTGTACATTTCAGACCAATTTTTCTGCATTTTTCTTTCAAAAAGAGTGTAATTTCATTTAGACAAATTCCTTCTTTTTTTTAAGGAAGGCGAGAAAAAGCTCAAAAATTAAAAGCTGTTCAAAAAATGTTTTGGTTAAACACAAAGCCTTTTTGTTGTTTGTTTTTCTTTCTCCTCCATTTGGCAGAAGAGAAAGCAGAATAACTTTGTGTCAACCTGAAAAATATTTCCTTTGCCTTTCCAGTCCGTCAAGCAAACCAAAGATAATCAATTTTTCACACAGCTTTGGTCTGCTATTGTTTGATTGTGGCTTGTTGTTTTGGAGAGCATTCAGAAATGTCCCTCCCGGTAAATTTGGGCTTTGTGGTTCAAGATACTGGTTCTGAGAGGGGCCCAGGGCAGACAGCCCTGATGCCTTAACCTGCCTTGGGTCAGGTTTTGTTTTGTCCCTGTTCCCTGCCTGGCACCACTGGACCAGGGTTGGAATCTGGTGGTTTGCAGCTGCTCTCGAGAGTGTGGGGAGGCAGAGTGTGGTGTCCCCTTCCAAGGTGGCTTCCTGCAAGGTGGCAGATGGTTTTTCATCCAGACTGAGCTCTCAGCTACTGCAGGGCCACTGTCCTCTGCTGCTGATGGCCACAGGGGGTCCCTCCGTGTCTGGAGAGGCTCGATTTTATGCAGACTGTGCCTGAGGCTGAGTAGTCTAGAGACAAGTCATAAAATTGTAGAATGTTTGGGTTGGCAGGGCCCTTAAAGATCACCTCATTCTGACCCCCCCTGCCGTGGGCAGGATGCCACACACTACATCAGGTTTCTCAGGACCCCATGCAACCTGGCCCTGAACACTTCCAGGGATGGGGCATCCACAACTTCTCTGGGCAACCTGTGCCCGTGCCTCACCACCCTCACAGTAAGGAATCCTTTCCCAACATCTAATTTAAATCTCTTCTCTTTTAATTTAAAACCATTCCCCGTTTTTCTGTCACTATTTGAGAGATATATACCAGTGCAGAAAATGTGAGCTCGCTCTCCTCCGTGCATGCACACATCCCCTTTGGAAACACGTTATCCACGCTGACCTGCCCGAGCAACAGCTGCCCGAGTCTTTGCTTTGCTCTGTGCCTTACTCCATGTGATGGAGAGGTGTAAAAGCCAGCAGCACTCTCACAGGGTGTTTCCAGGATGTAACCCCATGGCAGGGAGCAAGGCAGAGCACGGAAATGCCTTCAGAAGAAGGTGTTGGAGAATGTTAGTATTTGTATAGGAGGCAAGAGCAGCTGCCTAAGGATGACCAGCACTGCAGGGGACTTAAGAGTGTGTACAGACTTAACAGCTCCACACACAGCCCAAGTGACGCTGTCAGGGTGGTTGTGTTGTTTTATTTTCACTCACATCCACAGTTTATTTCTCTCCTTCCCACTTCTTGACCTAAGGTTGGGGTAGTTTAGGTTTCTCAGGCAAATGCTGGAGCCTTGCTATAAGTGTTGCCAGAGAATTTGATGGGATGGCTTTTGCAACCACTTCTTTTTTGTCCTCTGTCCTTGCTGTTTTTCTCTCTGCCTCATCACAGAAGTGCCCCATCAGGCATCTGACCCATGAGGCCGTGGTCAGCCTGGCTGAAGGAGGAATCCTGTTCTCTCTGCCTGGAGCCTTCCCACCAGCTAGAGCTGGCAGGGCAGATCCCCTGCACTTAGGGTCCTGAAGCCACACAAAATCTGTTTCTAAGCTCAGAGTCCACAAAATCCCACTGCAGCAGTGAAGAAGCCTGAAATACAGTCCTGAGTGAGCAGGTTTCACCTGCAAAGACTGAGATGTGAGAGATCTGTGCAATGCATGGCACACACCCAGCAGAAGATAGGGCTTTACAAAGGCTTTTACAAGTCCAAGGGAAAAAGGGCAGTGCTAAATATTAGTAGGTATGACACAGAAACCACCAGACATGTCAGCTGAGGCAGAATTAAGCTTTGTGCTTTGTGCCAGAGGACACACCAGGAGCTGGTGTCAGGATTGAGGCATGAGTTGGTTTCACCTAATTCAATGCTGATGTCTGAGATGTTTCCATCCTGACCAGCACTTGGGGTGGCGTTTGGGATCACTGCAAAGGCAGTAAAAATACTGTGTGGGGGCTGCAAAGGAGGTCCCCTGAACACACATTTGACTGATTTAACAACTCCTTAAACTGCAACCACCTCTACTGTAACCAGCACATACACCTTGGTCAGAAGAGGACCCCCCCAAAAAATCCCCAGGAGACGTGAATCCGTGAATCCCATCCCTAACACAGCATTTCTCAACACAGAGCCCTCCCCACCAGATCTTCCTTCTCTGGGTCTTCTTCCCCCAGCATGTTAAACATGCAGTCTCTCGTCCCTTTGCATTATTGATGTGAGAGGGTTTGTGCCTCCCAGCTATGTTTATTATATCCATGTGCTGCGGATGTGTGCAAGAGGAAGATGAATAGAGTCCTGCTAATGTCTAACAAATGCCTAGCACCATTCAGAGATCCCTTTCTGCTGCTTCAAGGCACTGGTAAGGAAGAGTACAATTTACTCCTTCTCTCAAGACCTCACTGGCTATTTTCCAGCCACAGGAATGTTTCTCACCACAAACACAAGGCATTGTTTTTTTGAGTTAGAAAGCCCACAGAAAACATGCAGCTTTCTTGTATTAAAAAAGGAACAAGTCTGCCCTCTCTTCTGCCTTTGAGGCTCGAAGCCAGGCACTACAGAGGCCATCTCCAGGCGAAATGAAGTGCTGTAAGAAACTAATCAAGCTGGGAGAGGTCTGGCTGGAAAAGCCATTTTAAATTGGGTTTTGCAGTTTGTGCCCCAGCTTTAGGTCCCAGTTCTCAGCTATGGTAAATTAAAAGCCTCGTGCCCAGTTGTGTCAGTGGATGCTTGCAGCTCAGCAGGAATTTAGTCCAGATTGCTTTTTTATTTCTTGTGCTTCCAAAGAAGATAAGATTTAAAAATGCGGCCAAAGCCCCATGCCACGGCTCCACTGTCCATTACACAAATGTAAATCTATACTAGCACGGAGCTGGGACTGCTATTTACCTATGACACTTCCTCTCTGAATGGATATCCACGAACACTCACTCATATCATGACTTTAAAACACACCAGGCAGAGATAAATCCGTAAATGGATATTTATTGCCATAGAAAACAGATGGCAGAAGACAAAGCTCCCATGTTCTTATCCCAAGCTGCAAGCACGTTAAGAATGCAGCAGGAAACGTCATTCCTCCTATAAATAAATTTCTCTTGAGAAGAGAGAACCCAGGGCTGAAAAAAAAGTCAGTCTTTCTGCTCTGCAGGCCAAGTCTGAGGCAGGTTTTCCCACGCTACTCTGCAGCTTATGGCGACCTTTGCTTTTGGCGAGAGAGGAGATTGCCTCCAAGCAAACCCAGCAAAAGAGTTCCAATACATCTTGCTGCCGTACAAACCTACCAGCACTTTTATTATTCTCAGCTACTGACTTTCTTTCTCTAGTAGACAAAGCATAATTCAGCGTTCAGCTTGTTACTAACAAGTTTTCCAGCATGGATTCAAGAGCAGAACGGTGGGAAACCTCTCACACTGAGAGCTGCAGGGTCCAACGGGGTGGAACAGACAGACCTTGCAGCATTCACGGGGGAGTGATCCTGGCCCCTGGAACCCTTGGTGCAAACTCTGTGAGTGATGCTGTGAGCACTCGCTCTGACACCATGACTGAGCGAGTGCTCCAAGGGAAGTTGATCTTTCCAGTTCACGCTATTCCCTTGAAACCTCTTACACTGGCATGCAGGTCCTGCAGCCCTTTGCTTAGCACCTTCACTGACAGTTTTTGGATGGGTCTCTTACCTTGACAAATCGCTACTAATCTGATAGACTGCCGAGGTGACAGCAGAGTTACTCAGATATCATAGATAACAAATAAACAGTAGATATTTCAGTGCAGAAGTTGTCAAAGATGGAAGAAAGACCTTGAACCAAGGAAATCCTGTTGTCTTAGCTGTTTTCTGGAAGTTACTCAAGTCTCAAAGTGATGAAAAATTATTCACCATCCCTATAGACAAATAATTGTATCCAAATTTTTAAAAAAAATTAATAAAAGGCTAATCTTAAGTAGCAAAGCTGTCACCTGTGTAATACTCTGATATAATCACTTGTGACTGCCGAAACATCAATTTTATCTGCTTCATCTGAGCTTTATCTCTTCTGACCTGTTCACAAGTATTTTGGAGGAATTGTTTTAATTTGAACTCTATCTAGACAGATAAATGCTTAGTGCACCTCTCAGGTGTCTGGAAGTTATAATATTTAGTGACACTTCTAAAAGGTGTAACAAATCAAAACAGACTTCTCTGTGAAACAGATCAGGAGCTGTGCCAGACTTCATCTCCCCCAAATGCTTGCAGGTTAACAGTGCAAGAGGTAAGAGCATGGCAGAGGCTAATGGATAGTGACTGGTGAACTCTGAAGAATTTGGAACCAGGATACTGCTCAAATTGGCTTTCAAATGGTTGGAGCTTAATTGAATTATCGAGCACTCTCAAGGCCTGGAGACCTCACGAGCAGAGGCTCTTCTTTGAAATTTCCAGCACTTCAGATTCTTATTTTGACGAGAAAATGAAAAGCTTTTTTCATTACAAATTGGCATTTGTAGCCTGCACATTGGCCAAACACTGGGACAGAAAGGCCAGGGAGCAAAGCAAGGGCAAGCCCAGGCACAGAGGCTGGGAGACAGAAATGAGCCAAATGTTTTGGATTTGGGTGAAGGGAAGGGGGGAATCATGTGAACCCAATTATAAAACTTTAGTGGGGTGAAAAGGGCCCTCTGGTTCATGGATCCTTTTGGCTGATAAGCCTACTCACAGGGCTTTTTCAGATAGCTGGTACCATGATCACACTCCCAGCAGCAGCCCCAGACTCAGGAGTTGTGATGGTTTAGTACCAGGTTTAGTTTCCCTCAAGGTAGTGCTCCATAGCCCAGAAGGCAAGAACTCATCACCCTAAAGTGGAGGTTCCTGGAAGAGGTTTTCAGTTCAGAGACTGTGTTTCTTGCAAGGTCAGCCAGTGATGGATAACGCAAAGTGGCAGTTTGGGTGTTTGAAATACCTTCCAACATGTCCCAACCTAAAGTCCTAGTCCTAACTCATCTTCTAGCCAGGACTTACCCCTGGAAGGGCTTAGACATGCCTTCAGCTGGGTTTTAAAATCCAGACATAGAAAGTCTTCAGACTTTATCAGTTCTGTACAAGTTCTGTACAACCTGATCTGTACAAGGGATTGCTTGAATTCTGCTTCAACAATTTCCTGAACTAACAGCATCTTCAGCCATCAAGTGCAAAGTATGGCACATGCCTTTTTCTAGTTCTTAATTTCTTGATCAATCTTTTCATCCATTTAAGTCAGGGTAATGTCAGTGTTTGGGAAAAAAAATCAAAACCAAACAGTGGATGAGCAGCAAATTTACACTTCACAGATCTTTTCCATTTTCAATCTAAAGCCTTCTTTGGTGCAGACCAGACACCAACAAAAGCCTGTTAAACACCAGAAGTTACTTCAGTGAAGCTCACAAGCACCAGCCCCCCCCCAACCAGCCTGATGGAAATCATGGAAAAGGCTGTTCTGACCAAAAGGGAATCTGTTGTGTAGGTAGTCAGTCACACAGTTCTTATTTTGCTGACTCAAGTTCAGAAAGTTGGATTGAGATTTCAAACACATTTCGAAACTCATGGCCAAACTTTCTGTCTGAGCTTAGCTTACTTCCTGGTGAAGTATATACTATCCTCATTGTCTCAGTCATTTCTAATGGCTTCAAAGAAACGGTGATTTTTCATTCCACAAGAAAATGGATATGAATGGTTCTCACTCTTTAATTTATTTTTTTGTTGTTGGGACCCAAGTTTCACACTCTCCAAATTGCATAGGCAAGGAGTACAATTAGTCTCCACTTCCCAAAGATTGCACATGAAAAGCTTCTGGAAAGATAATGGACTGCAAATGACGCCATTTAGTCACCCGCACACACTCTACAACCCAGCTGTATTTCTGGAATATATTTAGAAGGTGCAATTAGGGTTGTGCATGCTTTAAAATAAGTGAGCAAGCTTCTTAATTGAGGTTGAAAATCATTTTAGTTTCCAGTGCTCCCTCTATAAAAGCCACCAATCTTGATGGGGTGGGACCACGGGTATCTATTTTCTCTCCACGTTTTGCATCAACACAGATTAGGTAAACTCTGTGTGAAATAGCTAAGGACTGATAACCTGCAATTAATGTTGGTGCACTAAGCATCTACCCTTTGGGGATCTATGTGCAATACAAGAACCATTTTACAGTTTTACCATTTTAGTTCAGAACAGAAATCCCTGCAAGAGCAAATCAAATCAGCCTTAACTCAAAAGTTCCTGCCACAGGGAGTTTCCACTCTGCCAGCTCCCAGCAGAGCAGTGATGGGAAGAGATGTGTTTTGGAAAAACTCAACTAAGAGAGATTAAAGGTAGGGGTTGGTGTCTTTACTAGTGTGTGTTCCTCACATCGGCTTCCTTCCAACTGTACCTTCAGCCAGCCTACATTTACAAGTTCATCATGAAACCATAATAATTTTTATTACTGTTTTAGGACTTTTCTTTAGTCAAAGAAAAGAGAGTAATGTGTGTCTTCTGGTGACAACTCATCCCAATATCTTCAGAGACATTGTCCACCGAGTCGAACCAGGGTAGGTTTAGACTGGATACTAGGAAAAATTTCTTCCCTGAAAGGTTGGTCAGGCATTGGAACAGGCTGCTCAGGGAAGTGGTAGAATCACAGTACCTGGAAGTGTTCAAAAGACTTGTGGATTTGGCACTTGGGGACGTGGTTTCGTGGTAAACACAGTGGTTCTGGATTAACACTTAAGCTTGATGATCTTAGAGGTCTTTTCCAATCTTAATGATTCTGTGACTCTGCATGTATGACTCCAGCAGATGCAGGGCAGCAGAGCCCTGTGCTCCAGCCAGCTCTCTGTGTCCTTGAGGCTGTGTCTACAGAAACGGTTGTTCAATTTTAAGATATTCTGTGTTTGAGTTTTAGGTGGGGGGGGCTCGTGGTGCTCACTGTTTCTTTTGGAGACATCTGTCTTCAGAGAGCCTGAGGGAATGGCTGAACCTGCTCTGAAGGACAGATCCATGACCATATTCTGGAATAGTGTCCCATATTTACATGCTCTCAGGCTGTGGGCACCAGACGCAGATCACTGAGTCTGCACCAGTGGCTTGATAAAAGGCCAGATACCTCACCTGAGAACAGGGCAGCGGGGGAGGTATGAAGGGGACTGGATCCTATACTTGCACCCTCTCCAAATGCCTGTCCTTCTCTGCAGCATAGATTTAATTTGGCATTCAAAGAGATGTGTGTCTCATGTCCGTTTCTCAGCACAAATGCCCGTATTTACTCTATCTGATAAAGATGCTGAGGTTTGCCTGGGTAAGGGCACTGTCAGAAGCTATGGGGAAGAGCACAGGTCAGTGAGCTCCCCTGATCAGTGTGATCCATGAGAAATTTTCACTACGCAGAGTGGAGAATGCCAATGCCCTTTTTGTCCTCCACAGTAATCCAAGAAAGCTCTCCAACATCTTGCTTTTATTAATCCATTTGCTCCAGATTCCATAGGCACAGTACATCTCTTACCACAAGGCTTGTTCTGCATGGGTTGTAATATTATCCATGATGCTTTGGAGCATCTTAGGAAGCTGAATGGGTTTGGCAACAAGTAACTTTCTGTCTTTCAGTCTTCTCTTAATGCACCTGCAGACAGGGGGACGAGGATGATCAAGGTTAAAACCCTACAGGTAGTTTACCCTCATTAAAGGTCCAGATTTGCACAAAAAAACAAGAAAAGTGAATTGCCAATGTTTCACAGTCTCTCCTTTCCTCGGAGCTGACTTCAAAGCTGTTACTGTTGCCTGAGGGCAGAGCCTGGAGTTCCCAATATTTGAAAACACCATCCAAGAAAATCTGTCAAGGCCAATATGATAAACAGGCTATTGCAAAAGCGGAGTTTGGCAATCCTACACCACAACTTAAAATTATTCCTTATAATGTATTGGACTTTACATTTTACAAGGCTCTGCAGACATTGATCCTCTGCAGAGCTCTGCAAGACCCAGCCAGTGCCGTTGCTCCCACTTGGCAGCCAAGATGCTTTCAGGGTAAAAGCCAAGGTGAACTGCCAACACCCTGCAAATCTGGGAGTGTTTGATGCAGGATCAAACCTCAGGGCTCCCATTAGCTGGAAGTGCAGATCCACATCCCCTTCCTCCCTCTCCAGCATCTCTCCACCCAACTCATGCTTGCAAACCACACCAGAGACTGGGAGGAGGCTTTCTAATTTTCATAATTTCCACTCTGAAATATTGGAAAGCTTCCTTTTTCCATCCTGGGCTTTGTTGTAATGCAGCCATTGTGTATCCTCCCGTAAACTTTCAAATGCACCAATAGTGGCAGTTTCCTGCAGGAGAAAAAGGGTTTGCTTCAGTTACAGCAAGTGGGAACCTGGCCAAGAAGAGTCATAAAACCAGAGGAGGTTGATTTTTAAAAGCACAGTTATGTTAGTGCATTCCAATGTATCCAATCAGTCACCGGAGAGCAGTTAAAGTGGCCTTGGGGCCAGCCTCCAGCTCCTGGAGAATGGTGTCAGGGGAAAGATAATCAGGCTGATGCCAGTGGATGACCTAGCCCCCTTTTCCTGACAATCAGTCACAGCAGACTTTGTGGTGCTGGCCAGGCTCTCGGTTGCAGAAGTATTTTGAAAGTTTTCATTTGTGAGCTTTGTTTCATACTAATCCATGAATGCTGTTATCCACCCTAGACTGGGAGGGAACTTGCTGAAAGATCTAGAACAAGGGTGTAGGCAGCAGAGATGTTTTCCTGCAAAGGCCAAGAGATACCATGGGGTCTCTGAACATCCATTATAGCACCCAGCACTAGTGTTTTCTCTGAAATCAGCACCTTTTTCCCCAGGAGTCCCCTGTGTAAGGGGCTTAGGGCAAAAGAACCCCATTTTAGAGGGAAGGGAGCAACACATTTCTGAAATCACTGCCTTTTAGAGACACTGCAGATGGAAACCCACAAATCCAGACACCCTGAATCATGTGAAGATGGATCAGGCATCTTGTGCAGCCCAGGGTATCTACCACCTCAGTCTTGCATTCAGCCCCTCTCCCCTGAGGTCAGCGTTTTGCAAGAAGAGACTGCAGGCCTGACCTCAGATTCCCTGGGCACCAGCCTTTGAGAAACCTTCTGTTGTTTCTGTTTCATAACGACTGCCCACTGGGGAGGCACTGACCAACTCTCCCTCCCTGTTCCTAGCTTGCAAAGCCAAGAAATACCAACATAAAAAGGTCCACATTCTCTTATCCTGGAATGAACTGACCACGTCTGGTCACACAGGGACAGAGCCCAGAATACCATTTACATGGGCTTTTCTTTCCCATGACAAGTTTCCCAATCAGAGCTTGAATAAACATTAGGTCATCACCAATTTATAATGGCAGAGATTTATGTCTCTCTTGATCACATTTTTATAGAAGCAGAAATAAGCTTTCATTCTAGCTATTCTACCCATATCTTAATCACTCTCTGACAAAACCAAACTACACTATTTTGAAATCAAACAGATTCACAGTGGGTGTTCCCTGCCAAGGCAGTGATTCTTGTCTGACTGCTGCATTCAGTGTTGATTTTGGTGGGCTTCAGACATAAATCTTCCCAAAGACCATTTCTCTCACTGCACAGAATAAGAGCCCCATTGTTACAGCAATGATGCATTTGGGACACATCTCCATTGCTCTTTAGACCAAGGCAGACACTTAATAAGGCTGTTCTCAAAGCTGAGTACCCTTTTTCATCTCCTTTCCATGATGGAGCAGAATAGTCCCAGGTACTGTACCTGGGAAAGGTGAGGGTGGTTGTTGTTCTCTGTCCCCTCTTCTTGGCAGAGCAATCGTTTGGAGGAATGTTTATACTGAGGTCTAGGCAAAAGCACCTCAACAGAAATCTGCAGTCATTTATGCTCCTTCTGAATCCTGAAATAAACCAAATGAGGTGAATTAGGACCAACTTTGTCTTTAAGTGCCTGGTTCTCACTAACACCTCGGCCTATGAAGGAAGTTTTCCCTGGCTTTGCAAGGTTGTGACATGGCTTTGTCAATTGATGCCTGCCCATGGTAAGGCTGAACCACCACTGTCAGAGCCCTTCAGAGGTGGTTCCTCAGCCCACATGTGCATGGCTTATCAAGGGCAATGGACCATGCACTGCTGGTACTGTCTGTGGGGTGAAGGCAGTGGCGCAGGGACCAAGGGCAGCTCTCTGTCCTAGACAGAGGTGGAGTGGGAGCCAAATCAGGGCAACACAACAACACAAATCATGAGTGCAGATCAAAAGACCTTCAGCCCCCTGGGATCTTCATGTCTGGGTAGAGGTCGTGCTGTGTCTGAGCTGCATCTAGAGTTGGGGAGGGTGTGTGGGACCTACAGGAGAGGACATGGCGTGGCATTCCAGGCTGACATGGAGGGCCTGGTGGAAACTGCCCAGAAGAAATGAGGGCAATCTTGCATGTGGTTCAAAGTGGATTGCATGGATAGAATATATGGCTCTAAGCAATGAAGCAGTGAATTTATTTCAACCACATAGGGCTATTCAACTTGTGAATAACATTAGCTGGGTTTTGATCACTCCTTTTTTTCTGAGCTACTGTGGCGCTTGGGCAGAACTTCCAAGTTCATCATTCTCCTAAAAGTTCCTATATTTGTTTGCCTTAGACTCAAGACTTCTTTTTAAAAAGAAAATCTGCTATATCCTTCAGCTGCAAATGATTTAATAGCTTTTGGCTTTGTGTGATCTGAATATTTTCTTGTTCTCTTGCTTTGCAGCTGTGACCTACTTAATTACAAGCAGGAAACAAACCCCAGAATCATTAGACTTTGTGCCTGGCTTGAAGAAGGGGAAAAAAATAAAAATCTCATGTTGTTAAATACTAGGATGTCCTTCTTAATAACAGGAAGTCAAGCTCCAGATAGCAACAGTGAACATTTGAATTCATTGTGCATCAAGATAAGAACAGCAGAGAGCTTATGGGTTTTATTTTTTATGGCGTGGATGTTTTGGGGGCAGGGGAAATGACAGCCTCTTCTAACAGCCAAAATGGGAATGAGTCATAAATTTCTAAATCAAGACCGTAAATCCTCTTTGTTTTAAGTTCTGAACAGCTTCAGTCTGCTCTGTCCATAGAGACAATGAAGTGACTGACTTGCTTCTTCGATCCGGCAGCTTTCAGTCTATTTTATCCTCTTTTCAGGAAGTATGAGCAAACAAGCCAGACAGTGAGTTAGGATCCCCCATGGCAAACCATCAGGTTGGAAGACAGAGCATGAGAGGGTTTGATTAACTTCTCTCCACCTCTGCAGGAGTCTGGGCTACTATTTATACCTCCTGAAACTCAATACCCCATCTGGAAACGCTGGTGGTATAGCAGCTGTAGAAAGCAACCAGAGAAAATGAAAGTCAGGACTGCCAGTCTCTGAGACTGGCTGTCCCACACGGGCACTTCAGCCCTCTTGTCCCTGTTGATCACAGCCCTGAGAGCAGCCCAATAGTACAAATCTCCCAGTGCACCATGAGGCAATAGAAGCTGTTTGCTCAGAGTTTTAAACCAACCAGCAACAGAAGTGCAAGTTATCCTCTTCTGTCAACTGTGCATGCATTATCACTGCAGATGGCATGGATCCAGCCCTGTCCTACAACAAATGGAGATTTTCCATTAGCAGGAGCCACAGGGGTCTGCGTTTCAGGAGCAAACAGGGTAGAGGTCAACTCTTATGCTCTGCTGAGAAGGTCTAACTGGTCCCAGCTGGGGAGATGTTGTCAGCATGAAGATCTGCTGCCATACAGAAATCCCCCTCTGTTGACTCCTGCGTTTCCCATCCGCAGATTAATTGTGCTGTGGCAACAGAAACAACCCAGGAGCCCCATGTGATCCAGCCCCAGTGCAGATGCCGTGAGTGAGTGTGCAAGGGTGTGCACACACAGGGCTTTGTGGTTTTAGCAGCCCAGTGTGGCTCAGTCTGGGACATCCCCTTCCTCCACAGCAGCCTCCCTACACACATTTACCCTTGCCTGGGATGTGTACAGCACTATTCCCACAGGGAGCACACACGTACATATCCAATCTTCACCCCAGGGAACATTTATTTACCCATAGTTATGCTCATTTTGATAATCAGTGTAGGAGCTTTCAACGTAGAGGGTACATTATCGACCTAAGATATCTTAAGTATTTCTGCTTTTTGCTGCATAACTCCCATGGAACATGACCAGTTGGCTTTCTAGAATACTTATTTACTTTTTAATGTGAAACAGTTCCCCTGAGATTTCATGTCACCTGACAAATGTCAGTGAATTAATCTATCGAGGAAATGGAGACCCATAAAGCTATGTGACTCTTTTAATATTGTTCAAGAAGCCAATGACTTTTCTGGAATAGGACCAGATCCCTCCTCATTTTTACTCTGAAGATTATATTTGGTCTGCTTATCTTCCTCTCTGTCCAGTGACAATTACATCCTAATCTGCAATATCATTATTTACTCGTAATGATTTTTATAGGGACCTTCGGAATAAATTAAGTATGTGTTCTTTAATTTAGGCCAGAACAGACTTTCCAACCCATAAGCAAGATCAAACATGAGAAATCTGGACCACTGGTTTTCTAAAATATGTTCCCTTTGCCCTCTTTCTTTTTAATGAAATGCTCACCCTTGTCTGAAAGGACAAGAAAGGACTTTGTATCAGTCATTGAAAGCAGTGAGTGTTACCACTGGGTCTGAATCAGGCAGATACTTAAATATATCTGCAGGATAAGTTGTAAGAAAATGTACTGCTGCAATGGGCCATTTGTGCTGTGTGTAGGCTTGTTCTGCATGGACAGCAAGGCTGCCCTTCATTAAATTATCCCCCATGCCATAGGGCAGAACTGCAGACTGCCAGATTTGTCCCCTCTCCCAGGCAAATACTGCCAGTTAAGGGCCACCTGCAATGTGAAAAAGTATACCCTCCAAACCACAGCCCTCAGCCAAGGCCATTGGGACAGCTTGACCATCACCTGATAAAGGGTGGGAAGCACAAGATAAATATATAATTCAAAATTATATGAACACGTACATAACAGGGGAACCTCTCATAAAGAATCATAGAAAGGTTTGGGTTGGAAGGGACCTTAATGATCATCTAATTCTGGCCCCCAAAGGCAAACACTTGCTCCAGTCACTAAAGGAATAAGCAAAAGCTTGAAACAAGAAGGGTGTAACTGCACAAGTGTGTGACTTCTGTGAGCAGTCAGGCGTGTTCAATCCGCAGTCTGAGATTCAGTGCCCACCTGATGGGCACAGACACAGGTTTGTCTCAGGTTCGTATTGTTTCACCCCTGAACCTTGTCAGAGGCTATTTTAGACATCGGTGAATAACATGGAAGGAAAACAGCTCAGCTGCTAGTTGAGCTCTAGGTTGTTTCCTGTTCATACATGCCTCACAAGCAGGCTGTGATTTTCTTCTGTTTTCTTCTGGCCAAAAATAATTCTCCTGAGCATTTCTGCACATAATAGCAGAGAGCAGGGTGAAGATGAACCTTGTGGTGATGGGCATGTGCAAGCACGTGCAGCTTTGATTGGAGAGCCCGGTCACAGGGCGTTACAGTGCCCAGCGGGATCAGAGTTAATCATAAGCTTGGGTTTCCAAAGTGAATAATCGTATTTAAGATCTCACCATTCACTTTCTGCGGCTGTTCTGCACTATTTCCTTAATACGTTGTCCTGACCTACATCCCCTCCTGCAGACTCATTCACCACGGCATCCATGGAGAAAGAGGATTGAATAGCAAATCTCTGCACAATCTCTTTCACGTTTCTGCATAGTAGCAGTGAAAATCACTTTGGCTGGTGGAATATTAGGGACAAGTACAAGCCCAGCTTTATAGGATTCACTTACTTTTAAACCTTGTTAAATCGCTAACACAACTTGCTTTAGGAAATGAAATGTGTATGATTTGAGGAGATGACATACTCTCCTCTGTCAGTCAATAAAAATCTCTCTGGAGTGAGGACACGAACAGCCTTACACAGAAGGAACTGCTGTTGGCATAAGGATAATATTTAGCACTACCAGAGCACTTTACGTTTTCAAAGAGCTTTAGAAATGTTATGATCAAGGTGGATGACTGGAATAGTAAATTTTCATTCTGTTATTACTGTGAAGCAGGAGTTCATTTCATTATGGAACATTTTAGGCCATATGGACTCGTGAGAACATCTTGAGGAAATTGGCCAGGATTTCTGACTCATGATCTTCATCCTAAAATGCAACCAGCAGGGAAGCCTTCGGTTTCTCGAATTTTCTCTGCAGGAAAGTTTTAGGGCTGTCAGTGGTGGCAGACCAAGAGGGCCAGGGGGAGGCTGTTCACATCTGTGGTTTTGGAAGCATATGGAAGGTGAGAGTTAGGAGGTAACTGACGCAGTGCAGGCACAGGCATCATGTTTGCATGGGGCAGCACATCTTTGGGCTGATACTTCCAGAAAAAACTTCTTATCTAACAGTTCCAGACAGGTGAGCTAGGGGTGTTGGTGCCTCCTCTACAAGTCTGTAAAGGTTCAGGCATGATCATTGTCCAGATGTTGTGGCCCAGCCAGACTGAGGTCACAATCTTTCAGCAATCCAAAATTAGTGCAGAGCCAACTCTTAGCTGATCAAAACTCTCAGCAGACCCAGTGTGGACATCTACACTTTATTTTCACTCCTCTTAGATTTGGTAGAGTTTCCTTTGCCTAGAGCATATATGCCGTATAATAGCCCTCAAGGTCTCCAGATTTGCTTCTGCAACTCAAATGCCATTCCCAGTTCCTTCTAAACTCTTCCCTCAAAGCTTTCATTACATAGACAAAGCACAAAAATACAAGAAATAAAACTAATAGTATGCAGTCCTTGCACTCTGGGAAGCTCCTACTGAACAGATAGAAACCCTCCATGATCCCTCCTTGGGTGGCAGCAAGGTCACACATCCGGGGAAAGACAGAGAAACCCAGATGAGTCAGCATGAGGAATGACAGCACCTTGACTTGGGTGGAAATAGGGCACTCAGAGGCTCAGGTTCTCAAGTGGATCTGGTGCACAAGGACCACTTGGAAATCTTGGACCTCTGTGGTTCAGTGCAGCCACAGGAGGGAGGTCGCTGCTGTAAGTCCCCACTGAGTGCCCTGGCTCTGCCTGGGCACATGTGAAGGGAGAAGGGTGGCTCCTTATCCATGTGTTTGATAACTTGGCAGTGGGACATCCCTTAACTGTTGCCATCGTATCACACATGAAAATGATGTGGCATTAAGGCACAAGGAGAAAATTGCAACCAGTTAAATATCTCAAGAAAGCATCTCCGACATAAGAAAGCATGAAGCTGTGACATGAAAGGGAACTCTGGGCACAAAGCTCTGACAACATTAATCCTCTTTACATTGCAGAGAAATAAAGATCAAAAAGGGCCGTGAATTTGAAATAGAACCTAAAAGACCACATTGGGCTGGAGCTGCAGGGACCACTGGGGCCATGTGTGGAGCAGAAACAGGATGTTTCTGGTATGCCTACAGCAAACCAAAGGAAACTGCCTCCCACCCAGCATGTCCTTCTTTCAACCAAACACATCCACACCCATCAGAAAGTGGTGGGTAGAGGTTTACTCTGAGCGTGTTGGAGAGAGATGCTGAGCTGCTCTTTCCAAGGCCAGAATATACAAAGGTGAACATGGACCTGTCTCTCAAGCTCCTGGTGCAGGCAGCATCCACCTACACCAGTGCACAGCAGGGATTTGCAGGGTCTGCAGAGAGGAGGAGATGCCTGCAGGGCTTGGGATAGGAAATCCACCCCCAGCCTTCAAGACCCAGTGACAGTCCCATGAGACAACACAGCAGCTCAAGGCGGGTTGGTCTTTTGCTTTTTTTTCCAGGGAAGTAAGAAGCTATTTTCATACCCTAGTAACAGCCTTTGGACTGTCAGTAAAACGTGGGAGGTTTCATAGTAAATGTTTTGGCTGACATTTTCTCAGAAACAGCGGGAAATAATCAGCGCATAATTAGAGAGTCTATAGATCTATGTAGAGCGCAAAGAGTCCTTTTTGTCCTAATTGACCTTAGTGAAGGGGAAGTTGAGCACGTTTTATAAAATTATAATATGATTTTACAGAAATTACTCAAAGGGTACACCAGTGGAAGAGCCAAGCTGCCAATTCTCAGTAATTCTTTCTCCTCTCTTCTGCCATTCCCTGTAGCAATAACTTCTTCTGACCATTTTGGATAAGAAAGAGCACATTCTATGGTGTCTTGCTTGAAAAGAGCTCTTTTGGTAGAGTATCCCTTGACTCTAGAGAGGATGGGCTATCTTCACCCAAGAAACCTCCATGGTTGTAATTCCCTTGTGTCCTGCAAGTTGGGATGTGCAATCTGTACTCAGGCAGCTTTTACCCTCTCAAAAAATGCTTTGTGTCTGGTCAGCAGGAAAACCTCTGCAGGAAACCAGACAATCTGCTCTAATCATGAAGGTAAATCTATCCACTGAAATGTTCACTGGGCCTTCTATAGACTCAAGTGACTCCTAAGGAGACTGTTCCAGTCTATCAGTTAAATAAATACATAGGAGAACTGTTTTCAGAAAGTCTGATTATGTCATCAGCCAAGTGAAAAGGCTCCTTCAGAGCTGCCCTCATCTGTTGAGTAATTACTGAGTTGGGACGGGGGCCGAAAATCTCCTTTCAGCCGTTAGGAAAGACTTGATGCACATATGGAGCAGCTAATTTTAAAACTGTGGTATATCCTCCATTTCCCCTCCTCTCCACTTTCCAGAATACCAAAGGGGTTAGGTCACATCCCAGAGCAATCACTTGCTGTGGTTTCTTTTCCCCCCTCTGTTTTCCTTTATCAAACACATTTCTTTCTTTTCCTCTCTTGTGCTCCCAGGCAGAGATCTTATATATCAGGCTGTAGCCTGGGGCAAATATTGTCTAGTCAAGTTAGAGATATATATAGAGATAGATAGATAGATAGATAGATAGATAGATAATTCCTTTCTTCCAAATGAGGCTTTATAATGGAGATGTCCCTGGTCCCTTGTCTACATTGCTGCTAACAGAAGCAGTGTGTTACCCAGTTTACAGGCAGGAAAATAAGCAAGAGAGAATGAGCATAGGGAGACTACAGCAAAGGCTCAACCTCAAGAAAACAGGCAGGGACAGGGAGAGGGGGAAGGAAAACTGCACTTTGCAGAATGAATAGCTCCCAACAAGTTTAAAGGAAACATTATTACGATTTTATTACCATATTTTATGAAGCCACTCTAAAAACGAAGTCCTGAAGAAGCAACTAGGCTGAGAACATGAATTTTGCAGCTGTATTTTCCTGGCCCTCCACCTGCCCTGTCAATGAGCTGACGAGCATCCTTGTGCCGTTATCATGACGCACAGCTCGCTTCGTGTCCTTCAGTCCTCAAAGAACAAATTATGGATGGGGTCATGGTGGGACAGACCTACAGAAAATCAAGCAGATATTAATATTCCTGCTCCTTCCCTATCCAGGGAGTTGGATCAGGGAAGACATTGAGGCTTTTTGGAAATGATGCCTTCTCACCTGTGCTAAACCAGAAGTTTTAGGAGTTCAGTGCATGCAGGTCCCTCATGATTTCAGCTCAAGCTGTCCTGCCTCCCCCTCTAAGAAGTGCCTCCTAGGAAGTGCCTCCATGTAGGCATTCTCCTGCAGACTCCTGTCTGCTCCCTCCAAATTCTGTGGCCTTTTTGCACACATTCCTCTGAAGGGAGAGTAAAATGAGTGAAAAATAGCACTGACAGGCAGCTGTCTCCAAGGGCACTGGCTTGCACTGTGCCTTTGATAAAAACACTTCCAACCTCAGTTTCCCCACCTGGTGATTAAATAGGAAGTAGCACTCTTTAGATTTACTTGGAAAATGTCTTGCAACTTAACTCCATGATTTTGTGGTGATTTAACTGAACTGCAAAATCCTCATCTTGATAATGTATTTTCACCCTCACTGGACCAGTTCTCTCAGCTCAACTCATCATAGATGTTGACAGCATTGAAGTCTTCACCCAGACAAGCTGCTCCTGCAGGGAAACGGGCAGGGAACTGATCTCTTCTCAATACTTATTTTAGGAAAGGATACCAGGAGTGAACCTTTGTATCCATAGACCAAAAAGGGTGTTTTGGCATCCAGCTCTTCTGGAACTTTCTCCTGGCCTTGTTCAAATGAGACCCACCCTTATGAATGCGAGCTCACCAAGGGTTAAAAATATCTCCACACCAACTGAATCAGACTGACATTAAAAGGCTATTGTTTAATCCATTTAACTTTCCAAAATATCACCCCTTGGGTAAATAAGGTGCTTTGCAGACTGTCGCATAATTCTCGTGTAAAGATTAAGTTCCCTTATGAGTCCAAAACATAAAAAGGCTCCAGAACAGACAGCTGGGTGGGAAAAAGACTGGAGTGTAACTGTGCAATGGTGAGTTAACACGCGAAACGAAAGGATGAAATGTTGCATGTGGCAGAGCTGCCTTCTCAGATGTTCTTCGGGAGTGTTTGAAAGAGTTAAGCCCAAGAGTGGAATGTCTTGGGAATGCTGGCAGACGGAGAGTGAGCGGCTTTTTTCTTCCCTCTGGATGGAGTCCCAGGACTGAGCATGCAAAGTGATGACTTTGGATCTGAGTTTGTTTCTTGGGTCTGCAGCGGAGAGCTGGGAAGTGATGCAGTGTGACCAAGAAGTCCTTTGCAAGGGATGTGCAAATGCCTTCCTAAGTCAGGAGAGGTATTTTCACCTCTTCCTTGCTCATCCTTGGGTGCAGCAGGACTCGCTTTGAGAAGATACACAGAGGGAGAAACCACATCCTGAAGGGCGTATGCAAAGGGAGAAAGACACATCCCCAAACAGTTTATTTTGGCTGCTGGTTTTTGTTGTCCGTTTTGGTTTGGTGGTTTGGCGGTTTGGTTTTATTTTTTCCCTTGCTTTTGGTTCTCCTTCTTTGATGGAAATTTCAGTGACTCTTTAACCTTGCAGTTCCTAAGGCGCCTTGGGATTAGCTGGTTGCCTCCGAGCAGGGAATCTGGGGTGATTCACCCAGGGTGCTGGCATGGCTGCTGTGCTCTTTGGCTTTGAGGATCTGCTCTACAGCTGGGACAGCCTGGTGTGGAGCCTGACGTCCCGGGCTCTGAGGACTTGCCGCTTTGGAAACCTGAGGGTCCTGCAGCTCATGCTGAAGCCATGGTGCATTTCCAGAGACGTTTATCAGGTAGGGTAACAAAACACCAGGCCAGACTCTCAAACCCCAATGCTGCAGGGGGAAGACCCCCTGGGAGTCTCACAGGGTCCTCTCCTGTTCCTGCCAACCACTTTGGGTCCTACACAAGCGGTGGGACAGAGGGGACACTGTGGGCAGGGGAGGGGTGGCAGGAGAGACGTTTGCATTTGGAGGATGGTGATGGGGTCTCCTGTGGTGGAACACAGGTCCAAACTCTCCTTCACACAGATCAGGGGGGGAATAAGTGAAAGCAAATTAAGGTTCAATCTGCTATATCCCCTTTCTTTGAGCTTTATACTCATAAGTACAACCTTAGCTTTTCTGCATCCTCAGGCCGTCCCTACAGCTGCACAGGAATAATTTATAATCTACCCAGAGGAAAGGATGCCTAAAGGCACCTAATCTGTGGAAAATGGGCATTTGCAGAGGGTTTTAAACTGTAGTAGCACTAATTATCCCTAAGTGACTTGTGCAATGCCTTTTGACTGCTTCATCTTGCAAAGTCCCAGGCTTTGCCTAAAATTTCTGGTTTGCTTGATGTATGGTTTATGTGGTATAGAGAGCTTTGGGGCTTGGACGACTGGCTTCTCTGTAGAGTTACACTAACTGCTTGCAGCTTGAGGTATAGTGACACAGCTCTAATAAACTCTGTGTGTTTCTGAGACTGATTAAACTGGGTTAAATAAACTGAACATCACAGGAGGAACTAGAACTGAACATCACTTTGAAAAGCAACTGGTTCCAGTCCATAGGTGAGGCCAGGTTGCAATGACAATGTAAACCAACCAGCTTGTCTGCTTTTTCTATCAGCTTTAGACAACTGAGGTTAGACATTTATTCTGCTGTGGGGACAAGCCCGTTACAATATTTATCATCTCCACAGATTTGTCTAATGCCGGACGCTGGAGTGACTGATTGGTATTTGCATTTGGAAAAGACATTCTCTGCTACTCCCATTTACTTGGTATTTTGCTTTTCCTGTGCTTTGGAAGTCTCCATGTGTGAAGCCAAGTCATACAGAAGGCAACAGATTAAAAGCCTGTAGAAATTGTGTGTGTTGGTTAGAGGGAGACCAGGGCAGGGCTCTTAGTAATTTCAGCAAACTTTGAACCAGCTTCAAATCATGCTCGGGTTTCAGCAGACTTCAGGAATAGATTTTATGGTCTTTGGAGTTCAGCAGGCATGGGCAGCATTTTTATTTTAAGTATTTGTTTGTTCCAGAAGATGCCCACAGCCAGTAACAGAAACCCATCACCCAGGGCTTGACTTTGAAACCCCCCTGAGAGGTACCACTGTGATGGCTCCAAGTGAACCACGCTGCCCTCCCTGGGCTGTGCTGGCTCTTGGCTGGGGTGAAACCACAGGTCAGTCTGCACAGAGGCTGCTTATGGTGTGGGGCTGCCCCACCCTCTCTCTGTAGCTTGTTTTAGGAACCTGAACTTGAAGCCAATCAGCTCACATGGGCCTGGGAAAGGGGAGGAGGAAGCAAGAGGGCTCAATGCTGAACCTCATTTTTACCCTCCACCTACGTAAAATCATCCTCAAAAACTAAGGAGTTGGTTTTCAGGTGTGTCCAGATTCTGATTACTGGTAATGTACTCCAGCCCATGCACCACGCATCAGGGGATGCCACTGCCTGTGAAGACTCCCAGGACTGGTGTTCTTTCAGCAGATTTAGGTTGCTGTGAGCACTGAGCACATCCACAAGTGCACTTTTTCCATTGCAAAATGCACATACCTTGAACCAGCCCCCATGGCATTATATCATGATCCTGGCATGTTTTTCCCCTTTGCCAGAGTCCCCAGTGAGATTGGACCAGCAAAGGTGCCTCCCTTCCCACCCAAAAAAGCATTAATGCAGCCTGAAAGACCCTCACAGGGCAGGATGGACTTGAATAGTTGTTTGTTTCTCAGACAGAATCTGTGAACATCTGCAAAAGCTCAGTAAAACCACGTCACTTTATTTGTCAATGTCCATGAGCTTGCAGTTCTTTGGAGAGGATCTGAAATGCTGGGTCAGGTACCAGGAGAATTGCTGCTGGGTGGAGGTTTGTTGGGGAAGGCATCTCATAGCTCATCACTCTGGAGTTCCAGCAGCAGCAGTGTTATTAGCAGCCAGCATGAGCTGATAGCTAACTCTACACTTATGTATATTAATCCTAAAAGCATTTCCTCTAGTAGCCAGCATCCTCCAATTTAAATGCTGGCAGGGTAGAATAGTAGAATAGATTAGTAGAATATTGCTTGGACAGAAAGCCTGACAGTTTAATCACTTCCCAGAGACAGAAACTTCTTCCACTGCTGATTATTTAGATGAGAAAATAAGCTCTTAACAACGCTAGTTTTTGTTGTTACTATATATTAATCCCTGTTGCTACTGGACCTTGAGAGCAAAGCAGATCAGTGCAGGACTTCTGCCTGGTACCAGAACCAGAAAAACCCTAAGAAGAAACATTAAAAAGAAATATTAGTCCATTTTGTATAACTAAGCCAAGCTTTTTCATACTCCCAAAAATATGTTTTGTGTTTTTCTTTGAGTTAATCACATCTCAGTGCATCTGTGCCTCTGGTGCCATTTGCTGACAGCAAGTTGGGGGTAGCAGAGCAGAGCAGCACACAGCCAGGTTCTGGCTGAGCAGGACCCACACTGCTGGGCACACACCACTGGGGAAAACTCAGCTCCTCCACCAGCCAAGATCATGGTTGCTCAGGCAGGGCTCTGACTTAATTTTTTTTTTGTATCCTTGCCCTAGTCTTTTGTCTCCACCATACAAACATTCCAAAACCTCTACCGTCCCATCTACAAAATATATAAAATCTAAGATAACACTGTACGGAGGGTACAGTCCAGATTTACTGCCAATAAAAGAGGCAGTGAGTTCTTGGAAATAAAACAAGCTCCAGGCATCCACATAATCAGTGTAATTCTGTTATGTATGATAAGAGAGGCTTTGCTTTCTTCAGAAAATCAGCACCAGTGCATTAGCAGAGATAGATGGAATAGCAGTTTTGGGGTGGTGCTGGCTGCAGTGGTAAGAATAGGATCTGAAACACTTCAGTCTTCAAATCCAGTCTGACATAGCAACTGGAAGCTTGGACTTGCTCAAGCTGCACCCTGAGCAGCAGTTGTTATAAAATAGGTTAAAACAATCAAAAAATTGTTCCCTCATTCTTGGTCTCGAGGCTGGATTTGTCTCAGGGATGCTGAGTGACTCCGTTTTTCACTGTAAGCAATGCTTTGGTACTCAGGCCATCTGAGCAGTACTGAGAACTGGAGGCTTTGGGTACCCTGAAGGTACCATCATCTGTCTCAGGCTGCATTTCTTTCCCGGCAAACAAATCCTCCCCCAAGTCTGCTGTGATTCCCAGGGACACATTTGTCTGCCTAGCCTGAAACAAACCTCTTGCCTTGATCTGTTTTCAGTGGGGCTATTATTCACCAGTTGCTGTATTTTAATTGTAATTAATGCTTGTTACATTTTAATTGTGTTTTTTGTGATCCACCGTGTGGTTTTCTGACTGCATGATCGGAATTCATTTGAAAAAGGAGATTAACAAGTAATAAACTTCCAGTCGAGGCTCTCAGACAGTCAGTTGTGCAAGATGTCACCAAGCTGTCGGATGTATTTTTACCAATGCCCAGATGTCTGACTGCTCTGACCTACTAAACAAATGGCCCTGTGAACTAACACACTGCCTGCTTTTGCAGAAATACTCACATTTCAAGAAGTACTGGGGGAGGGCTGGCTTATTATTATGGGATAGGCAGTCAGTTCTGCAATTTAACATCCTGAAGATAATTCACTATTTATTTAATCCCCAAATCCATCAACAAATGTTTTAGTTTCCCAGCTATGCCTGTTCAATGTCAAAGAACATTAGGCAGTGCAGGACCTACATTTACAGTAAAAACGTGTTTATGTGTCTTGACTGTTTAAAATCCCACCAACTGCTCCTACCAAGTCGGAGGCAGACCCCTGGATGCAGAGCCATCTCTCAAGGATACCACTCACAGACATTTAATTCCTCACTCTCTGTAGACAGTAGTGCTGTGTACTTTTTTCACACTGCTCCTTATCCACCAAGTGCTTGGAAAGACAGTTAAGTAATTTTACTGCTTTAGAAACCAAGGCAGAATCAGATGAAATTACTCATTTCAGGTTATAGGCACAAGTGCAGAATTGTCTGCAGTACCTCACTGCTCCCCAAATGTCCAGTTACAGGCAATGCAATTAAGGAAGGAGATGGGCTGTAGAATTTAGGGGCTGGGTATTAATCTGAAATGAGGAAGTGGAAAGAGCTTTTGCTGTTCTGGCCGACATGCAAACTCATGGAAGATTCTATATTTTAGCAAAAAGTTTAATTTTGGCTATTAGGAAGAAACTGTCCGATATTAGGATCTAATTCTTCACTAGGGCAGTGAGGCACTGGCACAGATTACCCAGAGAAGTTGTGATGCCGGATCCATGGAAGTGTTCGAGGCCAGGCTGGATGGGACTCAGAGCAACTGGTCTAGTGGGATGTGTCCCTGCCCATGGCAGGGGGGTTGGAACTAGAGGATCTTTGAGCTTCCTTCCAACCCAAACCATTCTGTGATTCTTCTTTCTGGATCCTATCGTTTTCCCTGAGCAGAATGCACCTCAGGTGTGTTTCCCACAGCATTCCCACTGCCGGCAATGGGGTGCTAATTGTTTTTCCCCCAGCTGCCATGGGCACTGGGGAGCTAACCTAGAGGGCTTTGGGGTTTCTCCCCCTTTCACCTGGTGTTTTGCTGGCACCCTGCTGGGTAGTGCATCAAAAAAGGGACAGACTGTTTCCACTTCATGGTGGACTCTGAGACATCCCCACACCCCCACAACCCTATGAGGAAACATGGTCTTCCTCCTCAAAAAGGCACAGTTTGGGAATCCCATTCTTGTTTCAGAATCATTCTTCACCCTGCTTGCCTTGAAGACATCTCATTATGTTCAAGCACAATTAAAGATTCAGGAGCAAAAGCAGCATTGATTCTTCCTGCCCTGCTGCTGTAAAAGGCTGTGCAAAGCAATGCTGGGCAAGAGGGAAGGAAGGAAGGGGCTGAAATGTTAAACACATCATTTCAGATTGGCAAAATTTCCAGGTTTTGATTTATAGCTTCATCACTAAGTAGATTAATGTGGAATTCAAACACAACCAGCTCTTTGCTTTCTTTCCAGGCCTGACATATTAACATTTCCCATTAATCTAGTCAGGTCCAGCACGATGAAGGCTGAGGAAATGGGGGATTAGGCATGTGGGAGTGTTGGGTGGGCAGAGGAAAAGAGCCAACAAAATTCACTTTAGTTAACTAACTAACTAACTAACTAAAGTAGAGAGCACAGGACCTTATTCAGGTCTCAGGTTGTACCTGGAACTGTTTCTGACTCCCTTAAAGACAGCAAACCCAGATCCTTTCTCTTCTGGTGCTGGGCAAAAGGGTTTTCAGTGGGGCTGTTGACTTTCTGCTCATAAGGACAGTGGTGGATGTGGGCACTGGTGCCCTCATGGAGCTGGGCTCGAAGGGCTCTTTGCTGGCCACTGCTCTGTTCTCAGAACATTGTGATGCCCTGGTACAGCTGGGGTTCAGCAGACTTCAGGCCTTAGGCTTGCAGTCTGCCTAATTCCCACTTTTGTGGGGAGGCAACTATGATTTCTTTTCCCCAGCACTCTTTGCTACAGTCTCTGGAGCTGCCCTGGACACTTCTCAAACTTTTTTGCTACATATTTCAGCATTTATGAGATTTGAACTGCTTCTCTTGGAAAAAAAAAAACAAAACAAGAAAAACACCCAAACCAACAACAACTAATAAAAATCACACCAAGAAAAAAAAAAAAAAAAGAGGGAAAAATAATCATCCAATCATCCACCCAGAGCTGCAGAAAGGGCTAATGAGCCTCACATGTTTCCAAAAGCAGCTCAGGAACTTTTGGCTTGCAGAGCTTCGCACCCCATCTTCATTACAGAAGCAAAGAGAGTTAGACAGCGAGAGGAGGGGAGAGAAAATGCAAATGCTAAAAATTCACTTTTTGCCAGAAATCATATCCAACAGAAAAAAAAAAAAAAAAAAAGAGCCTATGGGGAAACCTCAAGCCATTTCCATTCAAGTTGTCTATAGAGAAAGCACAAGAAGTGCTCACTAAGGTCCCACCCCCAGGTATTTTTATAGCACACTGTAAAGTTGCCTTCAGCATTTGATACAGACTTCCCCTGCCTTTGTGGGGCTGGGAAGGGCTGGGACACTCTGGTAGGATCTGTGCCACTGCCAGCAGCCCCACTATAGCCCCTCAGAGCACTGATGTCAGTGGAGGGGCAATAACCCTTTTGCCCCCTGAACAAACACCTACTCCCCTCGATAGCTTGTGGGGTCTCATCTCCCCTTCCACTGTCCCTAGGCAGCTGTGGGACAGGACAAGAGGCACAGGGCTTTCCTGGAGGACAGGGAGAAGCTCCAGAAGTGTGCTGGACAATGGCTGAACCTGGGCCATTAAATCACCCCAGGAATTGCTGTGTTACCTTCCTGTTAAAGCTGACGTGGAGCTGCACCAGGCTGGGGCTCGGGCTCACTGATTATTAGCAAACACAACACTGGTATTTTCCATGGGCTGCAGCTTGTCCAGTGCTGCTAGAAAATGAGGGGGACCTTAAACTATCATTGACTCTCCTATTTGTCTTTATGTGAGCTTTTAGGGATGGTAGGAGGAGACTGAGTGGTCAAGTCCCATGACTGAGCTTTTTTTTGTTCAATAAATACAGCAGCCTCTTAAATGAGGAAGTGTACTTGGCGGTGTTTTGCTTCTCTGTGGATTTTTCCAACCTGCCTCCCTGTGAGAAACACTCAACCCGCACTTCCAGTCTGTTCATGAGAGAGGAGTCTGCGTGCCCTAGCTGTGAACATGGGCAAAGTCTTTCATGGTGTTAAAGCCACCCCACTAATAAATGGGTTAGGATTGCCAGTGCAGCTTATAGAGGCCACCAGCTTGAGCAGACACAAGCAATGGTGACACAAGCTAGACAGGGTGGATTTGAGTCTGTCCCAAAGCCCAGCTCTCAAAGTCCACCACCAATGACTTGGGCGTTCCTGCCCCGTCTTTGCTTTAGTCTGCAAGGGATAAAAACTGTGCTCTCCACAGGGAATACAAACTGTCTCAGCTGAGACAACCTCTAGCAGTTCACCCTATTTATAACAGGAATGCATCTTGCAGCAAGGCAAGGAAAATACTTTTTGATCCCCCAGGTTTGCAGAAGCCAGGTCTGAACTGCTTCTTCCTAGGCTTAGCTGCTTTCTGCTCAGTGTCTAGAATCATGAGATGGGATGCATCTTGTGTTCCTTTAGTTATCAAAAATTAGGCAATTCATCCATGCTGGTTCCTTCCAAGATAGGTGTCTTGTGCGAGTCATTCTCTGGAGCTGCCAAGCCCTTTGTGCGGAGACGAGAAAGAGCTGAGACTGCTAAGCCCAACTGCATGCTCAAGTATTAAACACCCACAGCCCTGTGACCTAGAGCTCATTTATGTTGTTCTGATTAAATATATGTCATCCAAGGCCTGGGTGGAAGACTCTGGAAGCCTGCAGGAAGGTCAGCAACTCTCAGGACAGTGCCCAGCAGTCCTGTTTAAGTCATCAAGATTCAGCTGCTGGAGTTAACACAACATGCTCTGTACTCGGACAGGCCCCCAGGAACCTGCTTTTGGTAAAGAGCTTTGCTTCCCCAGAGAGACATTTGAACACTTCAATCCTCTGAAGTAATTGAAAACAGCAGGGAGTTTTGCCTGGAGCATTTTTGTTTGGTTCAACCCCTTCTCCCTCAAAGAGAAATCCATCTTGAATATATGGCTCAGAGTAGCCCCAGAACAGGTCCAGTCCCATCAGGCTTCCGTGTGTTTCTTCTCTTGCATAAAAGAACATGATCATGGGGAAAAAATGCTTTTTCCTTCACTGTTGTAACATGCCTTTGAGGCCCCACCAAAGCCCTTGTGCAATGGATGCCATTTCTTTCAGATGTTCTCCTGGAGCAGAGGTGGAGCTGACTGGTGCCACTGAGCCAATCCTGCCCTGTCCATGTTTGCAGCTGCATCCAAGATGCTGCCATGAATCATCTGTGCTCTTGCAGAAGCTCTCTTCACACCCAACCAACAGCATCCAATTGTTCAGAGAAAAACAGGGGCTCTTTGGAATGGGAGTTTCAGGGACAAAACAGGCCAAATTAGGCACTTGAAAGATGACTCTTTTGTAATAGCAAAAAAGAACAGAAAAAAGGCTCTGAAGGCCATCCAAGTGCAAGTACCAGAAGGCACTGAAGTTGAGGGATGGCTTGCGTCTCCTCCGTTCCCTCTGTCCCTCCCAGGCTGGATTGAGGAGGATAAGCCCATGCACCTCTGACACCCACAAGTGGCTACAGGCAACATTTGCACATGAATTACTTCTTAAGTTTAAATATAAAGTTTAAATTTCTAGTGTCCACTCCTTTTGATTCATCTATAAGACTCTTCACTTAAATCTCCTATGACTGCATGTGTTCAAGTGAGTTCACGGCAGAGGAGGGTTATTGTTTTCCTAAAGTGGAAGCTTATGAGCCCAAGCTGGAGGGAAATTGTTACAGGATTTCAAACCCTGCTTTTTTTCTTCCTCTCCTTTCAGTCCAGGAGACTTTTTTTTTAACCATGTGAGTCCACTGAGACTCCAAAACAGCTGACAAAGCATAGTTTTAGCCCAGTCCTATCCCCTGCTCCTGGAGAAGAGCTCTGCATGGCAGCCAGTGCTAAGTCTCGACTACAAACAGTTATGCAAGGTCAAATTCCTACATGCTCTGAACTTCCATCTGCCCCCCAATGGGGATTAGTGTCTGTCCAGCACCTGGCAGGAGTCGCCCCTTGTCTGTAGCATTGCATAACTTGCAAGCCCCATCGTGTGCAGTTACTCGCCAACTTCACTGGTCACTATGCAGCTGGAGCTGCTGAACCCTGGGACTTGAGGGGCTCTCATAAAGCTCCAGGAGGGCAGGAAAGTGGGGTTTACAGTCATTGCAAACCTGCTTTGCCCCTCTTCCATGAGGCCTGATCTCAACCCCTCTGTGTTCTGGGGCTTAACACATTTGTACAGTCACTTCCATGCTGGTAAAGAGGTAGCTGATGATGAAGAGAGACCTGATTGAGGGCTGGGGATCTTTATGTTACTGTAAGTTGCTGTACTTGGGTTGACCTCTGCTTTTTCTTCTTTCTTCAAATGTTTTTTTAATATTCTTTCGAGCCCCACGGCCACGGGAGCCTAGAGTCATGCAGGTCCTCATGTGCACAGCCACAGCTGAGACAACAACTTTGAGTATCATCAGGGCTAAAGGGTGAGCTGGGCTTTGCAAAACCTCAGGTGATCAATCAGGGGTTTTGCAAAACCAGACTGCAAATGAGGAACAGTTTGTTCCAGAAAAATTATATCAGAGCAGCCACTGGGGTGAGGAGGTAGTGAAGGAGGAAGGGGAATAAGAAGCACAGGAGTTGGGTAATTTCTAATTAAAGTGAGAATAGAACCAGTGTTCATCTCAGAAAAGAGGTTCTGGGAAGTTCACTGCACCGCATATTCTCAGGCATTCATCATCTGAAATGTCTTTTAATTGCCACTATTATATCATATCACAAACATTCTTGTGATTTATCAGTCATAACCTCCTACAAAGGGATTCTTTCATTCAAGCCGTTTTCACGGAAATCTTTTCCCCTTGGATCCCAGTCCTGCAACACACTCAGACCAGGAATCTGGAAGTGGGACATTTTTACTTCTTTTTTCCTAAACACATGTTATTGCTTTGCAGACAACACATTTCACTAACGGACTGTGTCCCAGTTTCAACTTCTTCCCTCTTCATTCCACAATAATCAGCTCTTAACAGCTCTCCTTCCTCTTATGGTAAAAGCTGAAATGTAAATAATCAGGATGTCCTAAGTGTCAGGAGCCAGCTGAGTCCTGCTAGCCCAGACCCTGGGTCTCCGACACCAGGCTGCCTTAAACATTTGGCTCAGCCAACAGACTGTATTTATAATGTAAACTCCCCTTGTCAGCTCCTAACTCCTGGCTCCAGTTTTAGAAAATTTAACATTTCTGGGGGTTGTATTTTCCCACCACTTAGACAAGAGCTGAAATTTTTCCTCTCAGAAAATACACTTGTGTGTCAAAGGCCAACGACCAAAAAAATATCAGTAGTTTTGCAGCCTAAATATAGCACAGAACTGAGATCCTGAATTCCTGTGAAAGAGCCAGTGTAAACAGCCATCGTCTGTGCAACCTGGGAGGGGGCTGCACCCTGAGGTTTTTTCTTCATATTATCATGCACCGTGGTGCCTGGATGTCCTGGCATGGGTGAGGAGCCCTTTGTGCAGGGACTTCCTGCCCAAGGTCGTTCCCATCTATGACCCTCATTACCCAGCCTCAGCAAAAGGCTTCAGAGTCACCACAGCCTGGAGATGCTGTCCGTGCACTGGCTTACACCCAGGGGTAGTCAGGGGTTGGGTGGGCAGTCCTGATGTGAAAGCCCCAGGTTCAAGTGCTGCCATTGGTTTTGCAAAGGAGTCGTGTCACAGGGATAAGCCATGGGGATGGTCGCCCTGTGAACACAAAACCAGCCACAAGATTAGGCCTTGGCCCTTTGTCGGGTCCTGGCTCCAAGGAGTAATCCACTGCCATCCCAAGTGGGAGAATGTATCAAAGCAAAACTAATCACATACTTACCCATGGATGGTTTAACAAGCATAAACTCATTCCTGTGATTCATCTCGTCTCAGAGTTTGTACATAAAGCAGAAAGTTCATACATAAAAAGTCTCTCCTACCAGTGCTGTCAATAGTGACCGGGAGACCAGTGCTGTCAATAGGTCACGATGCTGGGGGTGACCAGGAGAGATGAATCCATTTGCCCTGCAGAGGTCTAGGATTGCCCAGGACCATCTTCCACCCACTTCACCTTCAGCCTAGGCCAGCGTCTCTCATTTATTAATACCCATGGATAATGTCTTAACCATTAGATGTGGATGGGAAAGACACAATAGCCATTAGAGCTTCCCCTCCCTCTTGCATCAGAGGGTTGGAACTAAATGAAACCTGGCCTGGGAAGTGCAGCAGGGAATACAGAGTGCATGGTGTTGAAATGGTTTGTGAATGCTCAAGGGTGGGCAGAGCTAATTTCTGTCAAAGCTGATAACCACTGCTTTACCGCATCCCTTTTCATTCCGCTAACCCAACTCTCAGTGGATCTCATTATCCTGGAATTCGTTCAAGAGTCCCCATCTCCTCTAACAGGGCTCCAGACACCTTGCAGGTCTCCAGAGATTAATTGATACTAATACAGAGTAGTCATAAGTATTCTCAGTGGGGCATTTGCTCCTGCGTCTCACAAGTTTGTTATGTTTTAGGGATGAGTATATTTGGATAGCCTCTTGGGATTTTCTCCAAAGGTTTTTTCAAAGGAAAGGTCTTCTCCAAATTTTTCTGCTCACATGCATCTCTCTGTGGGATGTGCTGTTTCTCTTTCATTCTCAGCCACTATTTGCTTTGGTGCAGTCGGGTTGAGTAGTAGGTATGAGACCAGAGCAGGGTGACAAACCAAAAGTGATGACAAGCCTGTGGCCTTGGAGAGCTGCAATGCCCCTGAAATACCATGTAATGCCCTCTTACAGATTCACGCAGACCTGCTTCCCTTCCATCTGCTGTTTCTCCTCTTGCTTTCCAGTATTTTTTGCTCTGCCTATTCCTGCCAGGAGTTGCACCCTATCTCCTGTTCATAAGCAAATTAAAGTGCTTGCAGGTGACATTGCTTCTAACCTCCTCTGAGGCAAAACCTAAATGCCACTCAGGATGCGAAGTACTGCTTCACAAGTCCATGGTGCACCCCAGGAGTGAGAGCAGCTGAGTGATTGAGCATTGTAGTGCAGCAGCTGTGGAGCACGGGACCAGCTATTTGAAGAAGACTCCTCTGTTAGTCATCACTGACCTCATTTTGATCCCATCAATATGCTCACCCTTTTTATTTCGAAATACCCAGAAAGTCTTCATGCAAAATGAAACACACGCAGAAAAAAATACTCTAAAAGGGTTTTGCCGGGCCCTTTGGCAGTTTGGGGAATCTGCAGAATCATTATCATTTGACAGTTTTCATGGCTGTAAAAATAAGGGGAGTTTTAAATTAGTACTGCAAGAGCTGTGTGGAATCTGGGGTCAGACTGGGACAAAGCTGCACCTCAAACCAGCAGTTGTTCTGATACTGTTCCGGACTGCAGAGGCTTTTGGGGGGGTGTTGAATGCTGGGAAGTGCTGAATAAGCTGCTTCATTTTTGAAGGAAAGACATGAATAGCAATGTTAATTTAAAAGGAGGTATTTGCCTTGGATCCATTGTCCTGGCCTGAGACAAGGACACTGGGCTCTGCATCCACCATTGCCAAGGACACTGTAGGATCTTGGGGTCTTGCAAGACCTTTGATGCCTGTGTGTCTGTGTTTTCTCCTCCGTTGTTCAGACTTGCTTTGGGACAATCTGAGTTTATAAAAGGGCACTTGAGAAGAGACTTCAGGCAAGCTATAAAAGCTGCACTGTGCATAATAAACAGTTCTCTTAATGAGAGGACCATCATTTAGCACCAAATTCGTGCAGTCAATCCAGTCATGTGCCTTCATCCTGAAAATGTAAGGGACAGCTTCCACACCATGGGTTGAGAGGAGCAAAGTAACTGTGCAGGGCTGAGACCATAAAACAGGAGGCAGAGCTGGATTAACAAGCATGTACAGCAGGACCTGGTGTGGAAGCAAGGGTGGGTGTGTTATGTGGCTCTGCTGCCCGTGGGCTGCTCAGACTTTCTTGCATGAGCAAGAAATATCCCCTTTTCCAAGTTCTTTCAAATCCTTCAAACTTGGATTTTTGCCAGGAAGCCAAAGGAGCACAGTGAAAATCCAACAAATCTCTCCATTGTCCTTTTCCAGGCAGTGACAGGACTGATAAGGGGTTTTGTTACAAAAAAAAATAAATAAAAAATCTTATTTCTTTCCCTATTTTCATAGAACCATTACTGGTTTCTTTGGGTTTTACTTCCCTTTCATAAGCCTGAGCATCTGTAGCTGAAAGGTGTCATAACCCACCACCAAATGGCTTCATGAAGCAGCCTTAAACACATGCTGTTTGACAGCAGAAACTCAAGTCAGGCACCAACCCCAAGTATTTGCTGAATCAGAGCCGTTAGTTGTATTCAGCCATAAAAGTGTGTGAAATGAGGAGCAACGAGAGGACTTGAACAACAGGTTACCTCTCTCAAAACACGACATTTACCAGTAAGACATCTAACCCAGGGAATGGGCAGAGGAGTGAGGAATTGGGAGAAGGCACGAAGCTGTGATGCACAGTACCACCTAGTGACAGAGCCCGGCTGCACGAGAAGGGTAACCCCGCATTTGCAAAGCTCAGGGTCCGTTTCCCCATCCCATCCTTAATCCGATTTCCCAACTGTGCCACATCCACGACCATCTCCTCCGGGTGGAGGGACGGCACCAGTCCAGCAGCTGCTGGTTTTTTTCCTCCATTTCATGGTTTCTTTTTTGCAAAAGCAGGGGTTGGATAGCCCGGGCTCCCTGTGTCCCAGCAGAGGCAGCAGCGGGTGCTGGTTTTTTGGCTGTGTGGGGTGTGCAGGTTGGGCTAAGCACGCATCTCCCACTGCATCACCCACGAGGAATTCCTCAGTGCATTGTGCAAACGGGGAAGGGAAAAATGCAAGGCCCAGTGAGTAATGCAGCATTTCAGGGCATCTGAAATGAAAAGAAATGCCACGAACTTGTTCCATTTGTAGAAACGATGTGAAAGTGCAGTGTGACAGGCTCTGATCAAGAGCAGGCTTGTAACCTTTTCCATTAATTTCTTTTCAAAGAATTGCTTATTGAAGGCTAAGCTGCTTTTTATAAGCCTTAGAGGCTGAGTGTGTCTTTGCCCTTTTTTATTATTGTTGCTGCTCCTCTCCCTTGCTCTCTTTTTAGAGAAAGCAGTTACTGTACAGTGGTGGTGTTTCTCTGCAGCTATCTGAGACAAGCCCAGCATCGAGATGGGAATTTTGTCACCTTTTGGCAGCGGTGGGATTGCATACAGCAAAGTGAACTAGAAGAAATCCAGTTCTGTGGAATTTCCCCATATTCCAGCCCACAGATTTACCCATGATCCAAGCAGACATGCTTAAAAAAATTTGATTCCTTCTCCTCATTAAGGTCCCTCCTCACATTCTGGAGCGAGGGCTAAAAGGCTCTGCTCAGTCTCCGTGTGTGGGTGAGTGAGCAGAGGCGACTCGGTGTCTGGGATGCTGTCCTGCAGCTCGTGGGAGGCAGCACAAGAGCACTGCACCTCCCTGCGAGGCCCCACGCACATGCAATGCACACATTCTGCCTTAAATGTTGGTGTGAATTACAGTGGGGCTGGGCCTGTGCTCTCTGCTTTGTGTGAACAGACAGGATGGGGGTGTGTGTAAGGTTAGAGTTAGGGTCAGGGTTAGTGTTGGGGTTAGAGTTAAGGTTAGGGTAGCCTTTTCACCCTCTTACCCCGGAAAAGGCTCCCCAGGGAGAGGGTATTCAGGCCCTCTCCTGGTCCTCAGCTAGAAGCTACCCTAGATGACAGGCAGTCTCTTGCTTGCACACCAGGCAAGCTGAGATGATTTTCTTAAAGTGACATCCCTTCCCTGACTTTCATTAAAGACTGTTTGGGATGGGAACCCAAACACCAATGCTGCCTTTCTTTCAGTTGCTAAAATCTACTAGATCACTGGAGTGCAACAAAACAGCACATTTGTTGGGGCCACCAACACGATTTTTTCCTGAAAAGGTAATGTAAAGCCCCTGAGTGCTCTGATCCCAGCAAGAGCACCTGCTCACTGCCACCCATGGAATGATGCCCCTCATGCACACAGCCATCCCATAGCAAATACAGCATTTCCAGCATGATTTCTTCTTAGCTTTATTCTTCTTGAGCTCATTGCTTTTTTCTTTCCCACAATCCGTGGTGCTATGTCCAGCTCCTGAGCACAGCAGCTCTGGAGAAGCTCCTGCAGCTGGGTAAACACTCCTGAGTGAATGGGGCCCTTCACAATGGAGTCACCAGGAAATCCAAACACTGTAAAGGCCAACAATTCAGCAGGGACATAATCATGTCATTACAACCCAAGCACCAGGAAAACACAGTCGGAATTGAGTTGCACCCCAAACAATAGGTTTTCCACCCCACAGATCTCCAGGAGTGGCTCCTTCCCTCTTGACTTCGTTCAACCATTCTGCAGACAGATATTAGGATCTTCCCCCCAGCCCAGGATGTTTCAGCTGCAATAGGCTGCACCAGCCCCATTCCTCTTACAGGCCTGCAGTCAGTGTGGAGAAAGGATGGAGGGATGATAAATGCAGAAATATTAACAGGCTGAATTCTGTCCACGTTTATACAGGGGTAAATGTGAATTATGACAGTGAATTTACTGCTGATTTATACCAGCCTGATGGAGAGCTGGGTCAGGTTGGCTGCTTCCACAGGCAGAGGGTTACATGGGCTTTTAGGCAGCAGGGTGAGGAGCAGAAGTGGAGGAGTCTCTATTGCATAATAAGCAATGTTTTTCCCTGGCATGTGGCAACAGGTGTTGGAAATCCAGTGTCCTTTACCTCTGTCTGTGCATTTGTACAGTGGCTTTGTCCACTGTAGTCTCTTTTGGCTCTTGGATTCATTGCTTGGACCCATGCAAGCTCCCTTTCCCCAGGATGTACTAATCATATATGTTTTTCTGGAATGCAATTGCATGCAAATCAACTCTCATTCATCTCTGTCCATTGCTTCAAGGCAAACTTCCTTTGCTGTAAATTGCAGATTTTACCAGGATCTGACCTTGAACAGAGAAGCCAATATAATACGTGCTGATATGGGCAAACTGGCTGTGAGTCTCAACTGAGCAAACACCAAGCCAAGTCCCAGAGTCCAGAATTAGGCAGCTTCATAGTAACTGAGGAGCTGGCTCACTGCGCTATTGGCATACGTGGAAATTAATCATATCCTGCCACAACGTCCACAGGATGTGTTTGATTTATTACTAATCCTGTACACTCTTGCAGCTGCTGATGTGCTGCCAGAGGGTACCGTAATGATGCAGCTGGCACCCCTGTCGTGACAGCCATCAACACAGCCAGTGCCTGCTGCTGGATCCATCATCCTCAGCGTTTGCTACCTGAGCTGAAAAATCAAGCCCTGGAGCTGAGATTTTAAGTTTTTCTCCTATATAAATAATTAGAATTTATTATTCTTATATATTATTATACGATGATAAGAATGCATCATGTGCCGAGACCAGGGAAGCATGTATAAAATAAGAGATATTTCAAAATACTCAAATCTGCAGAACAAAAGTGATCTTGGCTCAGCCTTTGTCAGTTTCTATCACCCAGCTGCCCCATGCTGGGTAGTCAGTGGTGGAGGTGTGTGGGGAAGCTGTGCATCACCCCGAGGCCGAGATGGTTTGTAATTGAGAATAGAAAAACACAGCTATGGCAGCGATATCTTCCCATCTGACCCTCATGAGATTAGGCCATACAAAGAGGTTATGGAAGAAATTAACTCCTCATTCTCTGAGGGTTCCTTGCCTTGTTTTAGTCCAGGGCCCTGCCTGATAAAAGACATTTCAGATTTTAAAATTCACAACCCAATGTTTGGAAAAATTGAAATATATTGACTGCGACAGTATTTATATTACATGTTTTTCCTAAGCTTTAAAAAAAAATTGCAAATTAAAGCCTTTTTTTGTTGTTGTTTTTAGTAAGGGAAGTCAGAATAAATTGTTGTGAATTTTCCCGCTTTTTCACAACCAAATATGACTTTTAGCAAAACATAAATTTCCAGGGCATTTTGTCATGAGTACCTTCTCTGCCAAAATACTACTTTCATTACACCTTTCCAATTTACCAAAGCAGTCCCTTTGCTCAGGGGCTGGTCATGAAGACAGCATTAAATGT
The DNA here is from genome assembly GCA_013399195.1 of Dicrurus megarhynchus. Lineage (NCBI taxonomy): Eukaryota > Metazoa > Chordata > Aves > Passeriformes > Dicruridae > Dicrurus > Dicrurus megarhynchus. The sequence goes on along the minus strand of VXAD01010121.1, from coordinate 2,363,684 downwards.
GTCTGCTGACCAGGAAAGGGCTGTGTCCATTCTCACACCAATGGGCTCGTTAGTGGTACCAATGACAAAAGCAGATTAGACTTGTTCAGCTCAGCTCACTTCCCATGGAAGAACCTGCTTTGTGCAGAACACGAGTCTGATTTTCAGAGCAAGGGTGATGCATTTCCAAGGGTGAAGATGAAATGTGAGGTAAGATAACTTCTCAAGAGAGTCCCACTGAGCTCAAGGTTGCTTCAAAAGACCTTTCTCCTCTAGGATGTTCAGTCATGTCATGAGTTAGGCCTGGCTTTAAATCCCTCAAAATCAGAGACTGAGTGGTAGGGCTGGCTTGAATGCACATAATTCATAGCCATGGCCATCAAGATATAAGGCTTTACCTGTTTTATTAACACTGGGATAGTGTTTTTGCCTGATGTCCCTATCTCCTTCCACCCTGGCCAATAAAGCAGGGGAAAGTTGATGCACGGCAGGAGACCCCTGCATCATCTGGAGGCCCTTCCCCAGGGCTGGGTCCTCCTCCTCCAGCACAGGCAGGACATCTGTGACCCAGTGTGGGTGACCCTGGGGCAGAGATCCCGGTCAGACGTCGCCCAGCCTGGCTGTTAATTATCCCCAAGGAAAGGGAAGCGGCTGCGCAAATCGTGAAACAAGGGCTGCCAGCATCAGAGGGGATTCATGCTGGGGATGACAGGCATGACCTGCTTTTCATGCTTTCTTTTTTTATTTGGTGACATGCTGTCATTCAGTGAATAATCTGGAGTTTTTCTCTCAGGGGTTTCTCCCTTGTTCCTTCAGTACTGAGGATAACCAAAGTGGGGATGTGGGACAGCAGTCCCACAGCTTCAAATACCCCAAACACAGTCTGTTGCAGCTGGGTAACTCTATAGTCATCCTGGATGCATAGAGTCTTATTAAATGGTGGTGGTACATAATGCACAGCACCTTCAGGATTGCTTTCAAAATTCCTTCAGCACAGTCACCCACTAACCCTAGTTCTCACTGAAATACATCCATCACTAGAACAACAACTATACATCAATTTTGCACGTAACGAATGCATGTGTATGGGGAAGAGTCCTTAACACAAGCAAACTGCCAACCTTCTTGCAGCAACCTTTGGGTTTACTCTGTGTGCATGTTCAAAGAGTCAAAGGTGGGTTCTGAGTCAGGATGTTCCGTGTTGTGCCAGGAATGGAGATACCAGTCCAAAAAGCCGATTCAAACACTTCAGAAAAGTGGGGTTGGTCCCTCAGCACCTGGGATTCAGCATTTACTTGCACATCACCCCAAATGGGTTGCCTCATGCAACCCTGAGTCTCCATCTGGGCTGAACCAAGATCTCTGTGTGCCTAAATGTGACATTAGGCACAAGGTCTGTCAGCACTGCACCAGGGCAGCATTAGGCACCACACGCTTTACATGGTATGTGGCAGCATGTTTAGATGTGTGGACATTCAGGCCTGATTTCCCAATCAAAATCTACCATGTTCAGCAGAATCTTGCTTTAATCCCTCCTAGCTCATCAAGCTGTCGATAATTAAAAATCATAATTATATTATAATAATATGCCATCAATTACTAGAGACTACAGAAAGAGAAATGAAAACATTCTCTAAATTCATGCTGCTGTTAACAGATTTTGACAGACTCTCTGCTGACGGCACCTTGCATCTGCCATACTGAGCACAACAGCAGGCTCAGCATGGGTCACTGCCTAAATGGGAATTGTATTTTTATTTTAGTACATTGCAGATCTCTCATCCTGTAGAAAAGGAGGCTCAGGGGTGATCTTATCACTCTCTATAACTACCTGAAAGAGGCTGCAGCCAGGTGGGGGTTGGACTCTTCTCCCAGGCAACAAGTGACAGGAGGAGAGGAAACGGTCTTAATCTGTGCTAGGGGAGGTTCAGGTTGGACATTGGGAAGAATTTCTCCACAGAAAGAGTGATTGGATATTGGAATGGACTGCCCAGGGAGGTGGTGGAGTCACCATCCTTGGAGGGACTTAAGGAAAGCCTGGATGTGGCACTCAGTGCCATGGTCTGGTTGACAAGGTGGGGTTTGGTCATAGGTTGGACTTGATGATCTCAGAGGCCTTTTCCAACTTCATTGCATCTGTGATCTGTGATTACAGTAGGGTCCAGCAAAAGGTCTGGATGCTGTAGCTAAGGGAGAAATGTGCACTTTCACAAGCATCTTGTGTGTCCACATAGCACCCAAAATGCAGGGCCAGCTCCTCCTGCCTGGCCAATGCTGGATGTAAAGCAGCAGCAAAAGCACTTTTTGCAGTGATTTTTTTTTGCAGCCATCCTCGGGGGTATCATTTCCCAGGAAGCCTCGGGAGGCTTTGGGTACCCAGTGCTTCCCACAGCTACAAGCTCAGGAAAGAGTCAGAGCATCATGGTTGCTCAAAAAAGGGAAAGCCCACAGAAAGCTGGGTTATGTTTATGCCTCCAGAGTGGGCTGGCATCCTCAAACACCCCTCAGTGATGCTGCAGCCATAATTATGGTCCTTCAGCTGCTGCCAGTAGTGCCAAGGCACTTGGTTGAAGAAGGGAGCAGCGAGGCACAATCCACGTGCTCCCATTCCATCTCCCAAGCCGCCAGTGGGGCACAAGGAGCAGCACTGGAGAAACATAGCCTGTATGGATACCCATCCACTGGGTTTGTCATGTTTAGGTAACTTTAGGCTCTGTTTCAGAGGAAGATAAGGGTTTGGGCAGGCCATCTCCCTGGTGCTGCTCTGTAATTCAGTCTAAATGCCACCTTTCCCTTGGAGGCAACCAGAGGCCACTGCAGATTGCACTGGAGGTTAGCCACAACCTTCAGAAAACTATGGAAAAATACGCTGTGTCCGCTGTCCTCTGTGAAAACACTAAATAACAGCCCTACCAAAGTTGGTAAATATTCCATGGAAGGCACAGGAGGCCACAAAGTGCATGTTTTATCAGTCACCAGTACAGCATTTGCATCTGGCAGAGATCCTGCTCTGCACCCAGAGCCACGTGAGTTTTCAGCATTAGCATTGCGCCTTGAATGCATTTTTCACCCAACCTCCTCGTTTCTAGGCATGCCGTTATCAACAGAGGACCTGGTTTTATTATTAAGTAGCAAATCAATCTGGCTCTGCTGAGCACAATCCAATTATTGCTTGTAGTTACTGTAGCCTGAAGAACTCATAAATAAATGAGCACGGTATTTAACATTTCAGTCCCACCATAAGCACCCGGACCCTTGCTGGCTCTGTGTGAATGGCTTGGTTTAGGGAGGAGTTTTGGTAGGCATGGCAGGGCAGCACTGTCAGAAGGCAGGTAGTGGTGTTCCATGAGGGCCCAGACAACTGCAGGATAACGAGGGGTAAATGCAGATACTTTTTTGTTTCCCAGCATGAAGGTCAGCAGGGGCCTCTTCCTGCTCCTCTTGTGCTCACCCAGTGGGAGCAGAGTGAACACACACTCATGTGTCAGTCCATGGGTGCAGGAAAGCCAAGGAAAGGTGCTTTGTGAAATCCCAGACAGCTCCCAAGGGGAGAGGGCTGAACCCAGGGCTAGCTTGCCTTCTCTTACCACCATTCCCAAAGCATCCCAGATGTTTGGTTTTGGGTTTCAAACCGTACTTTTAGAGGGTTTGGGTTTTTTAGTGGAAATAAAGCATCCTGTAGTATACTAGTTACTCATTACCTCATTAGCACAATGATGTATGAACAGCCACACAAGTACAATGAAGCTCAGCTGCAATATAAACACATCCACTGCTAAACTGACTCATTTTAAAAAGTATTTCTTACATCTGGCTTTCTTTTGGGGTTTTTTTTTCCTCTCTTCTTCCTTTCCCCCAGAGTGCTTTCCCACTTCCAACTTCAGTTGTCCCAGTTTGTGCAAGCTGCCACAAGTGCTGCAAGGAGGGAAGGTGTCCCCATGCAGGCAGCCTGCAGGGACCTGCCACACAGAGCCTGTTTAACTTGTGCACTCATTTGTATTCAATTCTAGGGTAAAACAAATAATTTTTTCTAAGATATTACTATTACTACTACCAGCATTATTGTTATTATTATTTGCTGTTTCTGCCAGGGAATGCATAAAAATGACATTTGCAATTCTGCACCATCATCAGCGTGATTTTGTCCCTAGTCACTTGGTAGGGCAGAGATCAGTTTTCTTCACTAGTTTGGAAGAAAACTGGTGAAGCATCAAAGCAGGTGGCAGCTTCTCGATTCTGTTTGTCAGAAGCAGCAAGCTGTCCTCAGCCATCCGGCAGTTTAGGGATTTTGTTTTGAGGGAATAAAAGGATGAGAGGGAAATGGGGTATTTCCTATGGATTGCCTTGTTTATTTGCTTGGGTTTGCTTGTTTCTCCACAAGGGGAAATCAGCAGAAAAAAGAACTTCTAGTGAAAGCCATGAAAAGGGAAGACTTCCAGATTTCTCTCCAGACATTTTGCACAGCCCTACATACAATATTTAGTAAGCTGCTACTGAAATCAGCTCCTCTCAAGGGTTGTTCCTTCCTTCCCTGACAGCAATAGAATGGCCTGTTACGGGGTCTCCACCCTCCAGGTCTGGATGTTGGCTGTATTTTAGCTGAAATAACAACCTGAAGCCTTAAGAACTGACATCCTTGTTTCTTGAGAGAGCCTTGTGACATTGTCCTCCCTCCCATGGACAGAGTGGCATGGAAAGCCACTAGGACCAGCCACATCCTGATCTCCAGAGCTTTTCTCATGGGGTTGAAGAGAAGAGCAGCTGCACACTGTCCCAGTTGCTCTGAAGGATGAAAGGCTAGAGCACACTGCACACAGATCCATTACATCATCCTTAAAAGTTAAAAATCTAGTGACATGACTTGAAAAACCTTCCTATTTCTAGGTAGGCTGTAGCCCAGAGGCCTGAATTCAGAGGTCATGAGATTTCTCACTTCATTTAGGAAGTGTCAGCAGAAGGCAGCAGATTTCTGTCACAATCCTCAGATTTGACTGTAGGTCTTCACCAGATCAAAATCTGAGTTCGTGTGCTCTTCCCTAGAGGGTTTATTTATTTTGTCCACATGCTGGTGGAAGTACCCAGCCCAGCACTGGCAGCTGCAGAACGGTGATGCTGTAAGGGCCCTGGGAATAACCACAGAGAGAACCTATGTGATCACCACGGGAAAAACCCACCATTCACCACCAATTATCACTCTCTAGGTCTCAAGAGAGGCTGCAATTATTCCCTGCTCCAAGTCTAGGGCAAATCAGCGTTTTTCCAGTAATTGCAGTGTAGTAACTATTGTAGATGTTGACTTTTTAATAGCAAACACTGCTCAAGCATTAGATTTACAGTCATGTTAGTTAGCTTTAGTGACTTGGGAATCAATTACCTTGCTGTGGAACATGACCAAAGATTATAGGGTAGCCCGTGTAATAATTTACACTGCCATCTATGAGGGAAACTGTAACTTCAATGTTTCACACAGACAGACACCCTTTTTGCACAGCAATAATTCCAGTAATAACAGACATAAAAAGGGAAAAGGAGAAAAACAGTGACTACAAAATAGGGGGAGACCTATGTAGAGAGCACCGGGAGGCGTTGGGAACTTTGCCATTCTCAATTATTTTGCAGAATTATAATGGTGGTAGCATTTAGTTAATGACTGTGCTTTCCCAGTTCAGTTCACTTGGGTTGATGCTGCAGAGCCCTGCCCAGAAGAAGGCTTGTCCCAGGCACTGGGACACAGCCACTGTGTCGTATCATCAGCAACACAAATCCCACTGCCAGCCCTCACTAACAACTTGCCCTCTTGATTGGTGCCAATCACCGCTGCTGATTTCCAGGATCAGTTTTATAGGCAGCATTTTGCCTATTTTCTGCCCAACTCTCTGCTTCCCAGCACTTGTTACCACACTTGACTCTTTTATCCCACTTGGGGCAGGAAAAACTTGTGCCTCTTTCTCCAGACCCCTCTGCACAAAGAAAATATCTTTCCTTTAACTCCTCTGAAACAAGACCAGCCAGGTCAGCTTTTCAGTCTGTGTTTCCAAGCAAGTTATGGAGAAAGAACATTTAATTAATGTTTTTCCTCCTGCAAAAAAGTTGCTGCTGTGACCCTTTAACTATTGGCTTTGTTCATCTTTCTCTCATTTATTTCCCATTTATTTCAGTCCCCCCTTCACATGAAGCTGGCAGCTGAGCTTTTGGAAGCCTCCAAGTACAGTAGTCCCCTCATGAAATAATAACCACAAAAATGTTATGAAAACTGGTTACTGTCATTATAAAATGAACTAGGGCAGAGTCTTCCATATGCAAATAGTCAACACCATACAGTAAAAAGTTTATACTAATATATCAGACTACTCCCTTGACTCGAACCAGCAGAGCACACTCCATTTTCAAACTTACTAAGGGTCAAAAATATTGACTGCTTTAAAATAATGAAACCAATAAAATGCGTAGAGTTGGGCTCTATTCTCCTTCACCTCCTGGACTGAGCCCAGAAGAGCAGGTTTACAGAAAAATGTCATCTATCATGAGATTTGGCAACCTTGCACTCTCAGATTGTAAGGTCCCTGTCACTGCAGCAAGGCAGCTGTCTCTGGGAAGAGGAGGAGGGGCAGAAGTGTCTGACTGCGAGCCCAGGGACAGGAAAATCAGCATTGCTCTAAACGAGGAGCCTGAGCTACGCTGGTGAAATAGCTTCACTGCCCCTCTGAGATGGTCCAAACCTGCTGGGGACATGTGACCCTACTCCAGTGCCCATCAGATGGGGACACCCAAGCCACGGCCCCCAGAGAGCAGCTCAGCCCTGTCATCCATCGTGGTGGCTCCTAAGCAATTTGCAGAAAAGAGGAGAGCCTTTTATCATTGGTGTCCCCTGTTACATCTTGAATATGCAAAGGATAATACATGAGTGCAGTCAACTCCCAATGCGGGTGCTTGTCCCAGTTTTGGAGGTGCAGTTTATTTGTATTTAGTTGCACTTAAGCAGTGATTGCAAATGTCAGGGACTGTGGGGCACTTGGGTTTTATTTCCTCTCCTACTCCCATACAACTTTCCATGAGAATTGCTGCAGAAATTCTTGTTTTGCCTGAAAATACGTATTTCACCAACCATGACTGTGTTTAAGCCTGTTCAATTGCTTTAATAACAGCCTTTCCAACACACTTAATATGAACATGTTTTCAATGTACTCAAAATCTTATCAACAAAGACTGCAGTTACCATCACAGTGTTCCTGCAAAGCCAAACTTCAAACATTAGTGAGTTTGTTGTATGGCTTAATTGCCAGGTATCCTTTCTGACCAGTGGAACATACTGCTATAGCTAAGCTGAATATCATTTCTTGCCATTTTTTAAATAAAAAAAGCCCAAAGAGCCATTGCAAAAGATATCACTTTAATAATAGTTGATTCATGTGTTATGTCTGAAACCTGTATTCACCCCTCAGGGTTTAATGAGTTACACTTGACAATCTTCTTAGGATAGAGAGAAGCGTGTTATGACCAAACTCAGGTTATAGGTGAAGACAGAGGAATAATACAAGCCAAAATGTCACTGAGAAATAGGAGGGAGAGAACAGATTCAACCATAATCACAGCTTTTTCCATCTGAAAAACAGGCACCTAGTTTTCCTTAGCCCAAAGACTGCAACAACACTACAGAACTGCAGAAACTACCATTATAGTAGCCATCAAGTACTGGGTTTTTGGTAGTTGAGAAGTTCAGTGGTGCTCATCAGTCTTCAGAGACAAAACAACTCCTGTTTCCCACTCCCAGCAGTCAGGGTGATCATGGGGAAAGGGTGCTACAGTGCAAATCCCACATCTTGTCTGAAAATCCAGCTCTGAGGTAGTGTCAGCTGGGTTGCAGATGTTCTCAAAGTGGGGATTAGACGTATAATGGTGACTTTTTATGAATCAGCATGCTGAGCTATCCTTTCCTGTAAAAATGGAGCAGGGGATGGCAAGTTGAGAGAGGGGAGCATCTTTGAAGCCACAGCTACTAGGTAAGATGTTCACCCTTTCAATGCAGAGGCTCTGTGGTTTGAGACGTCCCCAGGACATATGAATTTCAGCTTCTCACCTCTTATTTTTGGGGAGAAATATCTGTGCCACTTACCCTACAGCCTCACATATGTCTGCAAGACCTGGTACAGTCATTAGATGAGAGACATAAAGAGTCCTCAAAGAGGCATTAATACCCAAGGCTCTCCTGTCCCAAACAGCAGCCAGCAAGGACTGCTGAGTGCCATCACTGGGACACTTCCAGGCTCTCCTGCCCTTCTCAGGGCTGGTCTTTAGCAGCTCTGGATCTGTGTGGCCCATGCAAACAGAGTTAGATGTCACAGGGACATCGCAGTTTGGAGCAAACCGTGCAGACCCCGGCGTGCTCAGAAGCCAGGCCACCACTGTGTATGCAGAGGAAATGAGCAGCCTTTGTGGAGTGAACTCATCAAACCCTTCAGTCTCCTTAGCTGAGGGTTAATAGTCTTGTGGTGACCACCCTGGACAGGGTACCAGGAGAGCTGGGGTTTATTCCTGGTGTGCCTCAGTAATGAAAACGAAATAGTTTTCAGACGAGCAATAGAAGCCCATGCTCCCAAAGACATCAGATAGGCAGCAATCAGACTCAAGTTAAACGATAAATCAAGCAACACTGAGCCTTTGCTCTACCAGAGCACCATTATGACTCGTGCTATGTTTATTTAGAAGAGATGAGCCCATTTTAAATGTTTTCATATTAAATGTAATTTGGGTGTTTGTTATTGACTGGGTCTAAATGCAAACATTATTGGTCAGATAAATATTTTCTGACATATAAGATCTGTTCGCTGCACTATTATGACATGAGGGCTTACATGCTCCGAGATTTATTTTCTGTTCACTTCCTCTCTTTGTGGGGATTGCCTCATAAAGATTAAAAAAAGCCAAAGTGAACCAAAGTGTAAAGTAGAAATCACCGATTAAACTGTCAGAAATGGAGCAGCCTTTGTTAATCACCAATTCATTAGCTGGGGGAAGAAGAGGGGTCTCGGGCCAGCACAAAGGGTTTGGTGTCACAAGGCCTGTGATTTATTCCTACATCTCTCTCTCTCTCTCTCTCTCTGTGCCCAATTTGGTACAGGATCTTACCCAGGTAAATTGATCTCTCCATGACTCCATTTTCCCATCTGTTCAACTTAGGTAATGATCTTGCTTGAGAGAGAGAGTGAAAAACTTTCAATAAGAAGAAAAGGTTACCTGAAAAACCACACCTGCATCTGAAATTAGGCTACCCCCTACTAACACCTACAGGAGCTTTCCCTGATTTTGTTTGTTGGGCAAGCAGTGGAGTAGAGAAAAACACTTTAAGAAATAAAAAAAGTATAACCAAAAAGTAACAGAAATTGGAAAGCAAGGTTACAGTACTTTTTATTTCAATTGCTAAAATTGCCATTTTACTGTGTCCCTGTAGTATCTCCTAAGCCCTTTTTTTAAGGTTGCAGTTATGTATTGAAACATTCTCAAAGTGGCTTTTTCATTTTTGCTACATTTATTTAGAAAAAACTTTTAATAATTATTTCAATGCCATTTTGAAATGTTCTCGGGATTTTTTGCAAAATGTGAAATAGAAAGCTTTTCCAACTGGTGTAAGTTTTGCAATCCTCAGTAGAAGGCAGTGTAAAACTACAAAAATACTCTTCAAATCTGAAATCATGCAAAGTACAAAGGCTATTTCAGTATGAAAAGCCAAACAAATGAGAACGAGTATGGTTTATTCTTCTGTGCAAAAGAAAGTACTTCATTATGTAGCTCAGTGCCAGAAGTACATGTAGATTTTGCCTAACAGGAGGCACGATTTTGGGCTTGGCTCTCTCAGCTGATTCATTTGATGTCCTTCACAATTACCTGTGCTGCCTTTTGGCATCAAAGAAGGCTTCCGGCTGACTTTCACCAGCACCAGTCGACTGCAGCATCTGAGGAAGGTGTGGGGGGAGAGAACAATTTTGCCTTTTTCCACCCTTGTTCTCAGGTTCTTGCCATTCACTCACTTGCCATTTGCTCAGCAGTTCCCCTGCATGGATGAGGTTGTTCACTTGCCTTTGGATGAAAGAGTTTTCTCTTATTAGTTGCATTTTACTTCTGCCTGCACTGTGGCCATGCTGGTGGTCTGAGAGGATCTCTCCAGGTCTCCCCCAGGCAAACAGTGCCCTTTGCCAGCACCATGAGCATCTTCTGGAGCTTCTGGCCCTCCCCTGGGGAAAGGCCTCTCCATCTCCCACCAACACCCATTCCTTTTTATGGATGGAGGGGGCCCCTGCCATGTCTGCTCCTTCCCGCATTAGTTTGCTTTCAGGCCATTTCAAGTGAAAAAGGCAATATTCTGGGAATAGGAAAAAGTTTCTGAGGCAGAGCTTTGCTCAGCTCTGAAGAAAAGGGAAGCATGGTCCCACGAGTTCCCTCTACCCCATGGGAGAACGGATTTCTGAGGACCTGACCTCCATCAAAGAGGGGAATCCCTCATCCCTCCTATTCCTCCTGCAAGGACAGGCATGGCTCACAGCATGTTCCATCAGGAAGATTTCCTTCTTTCTTTCCCTCAGTCCCAGACCCAGGTGGGTGCAAAGAGGAAGGAACTGCAAGAATGGCCCCTTTCTCCAGCATCACTCCACTGAGTCGTGGGTGACCCAGGAGGGCTGGTGGCACACCCAGCTCCTCTTTGGTCCCTTATGCACACTTGAGCTGTTCCCTTTGTTTGGCCTCTTGGATGCCGGGATTACCCGGAGCTAACTGGGACACAGGCGCCTTACACGTGACTGCTCTCCCTTTCCACACCAGCCCCAGGCTGGAGCTGGAGGCAGCAGGCAGGGTTTGCCAGCCCAGGGTCATAGCACCAACCAGCTGGAGTTGACTTGTCCCCACCATCCGTTTCAGCTGCCTCGTGAGGAGCGAGCTTTGCTTCCCTGCATAATAATCCTGCCAGCATGCACTTTCCTTGCCTAATGAAGGGAGGATTTATTGCACCAGCTCTTTGGGAACGTCGAGGTCTGCTTCCTTCCCTCTTCAGCTCTCTGAGATCCTTTAAGTAGAGTCTGTGTGAAAATTAATCAGACGCCCTGGAGGCTTATTTTGTCCAAAGCTAAAGTCCTGCTTCTCCCTTTCCCCCAGCCTTTTGTGCCCCAATTACTTAAGGGATTGTCCTGGAAATTAATGAAAGCATGACATGGGAATAACACCCACAGTTCATCTCAGAAGGGAAGTGTTTCTGTGAAAGGCTTAACTAGAAACATCTCGTGGTTCACCCAGTAAACCTGGAGGTCTTCCCGGTCAGAAGTGCGCTGTGCCATGACAGTTGGTGTTGCATGTGCCCTATCTCCCATGGTTTACAGGTCCAGACCCAGTTATGAGTCAGGTTCTGCTCCTGAGTAATTGCATTTTACTTTTTTTGAATGAGATCCCTGTGGTTTCCACCTGGTTTCCAAAGTCCTCAGCGTGAATTGTCACAAGGTCATAACTCATCAAAACCAGTTACAAGGGAAAATGGAGTGATGAGGACAGGCTTGGTGGTGGTACACGTAACCCTGCATCTCTCTTTTGCTGGCCCTGGTCCATGGAAGGGGGTGAGGGCAGCCTGGTAGCTTGGGTGTCCAACCAGGTTACGTCAGTCCCTTTTCTACCTCCCAATATTGAGGCCAACTCAATGTGTGGAGGATACAGATTGTTTCATATGGAAAAAGGTGACGTCACCACTTCTCCTCCAGCTCTGCATCAGAGCTCATGAGCAGTAAGACCCTTTTATACCACAAATTTCAGAGGGACCGCGTGAATTAACCCATAGGCTAACCTGACATTTCATTTTCTAGGTCTGGCTGACCTTTGTCATGGCTACAATAAGTCAGCTGCATTGATTTACAGTGAAATTCGTGTGCCTAACAGCTTATATCATCTCTGGAAATGGATTTCAGCTCCCAAGTTACTTGGGCCCATGTTGCTTTTTGAGTTTTGAGGCTTTTTAATCTTTTACTGCCACTCAAATATTATGAGTTAAGAGTTGTGCAATCAATGAGAGTTAGGCCACTGAACACCTCCCACAGGGAGGCAGGCAGTTAGATACCTTCAGCAAATCCTGAACGTTCTTTGAAAGCATTTTCCTCACCTTCCATGGGTTTCAGATGTACCATATGGGGGAAATGACACCGACTTCTGTAAAGCACTGCACCTCTTATGGATGCAAATCATGGAGTAAGTGTGAATATTACTTCATGACACGACATCTCCTCCAGCCCGTTAGTGATAATTAATGCAGTTCTGGGGGTAGACAGTACTCATTAAGCTTTTCTGAAACTACTAGAAATGTTCATGTAACAGCTCACACATTCTGATGGCACCCACAGTCCTAGCACCACATTCCCTGTAAAGTATTTTGGTCCTTCAATCTTTGCTAATGAGAGTGGGAATGAATTGTCAACAGTAATTCTCCAGCACAAGGCCATGGTGTTTCCTCCTGACTTTGTTATCAGGAACCAAGACAAAGGAACCAGCATGTTTTTTATTTTGGCACAGAGGCATCTGGTTTCTGGAAGCTGGATTTTGTGTATGTCAAAGTTAAATATACGGGTTGCTGTTCTGTTTTTGGGAATTGCCATGATAGGAACCAGCTTGGAAGAAGCATGGCCATTCCCAGATTCTAATCATTGCTATGACAGCAGCTTTGCTGCCTCCAGACTGGATGTTTGTTACCAGGGTGTATTGTTTGGGTAGTGCCAGCTCTAGAGACCTTGTGAGATTATGGAATTTCCTTGAAGAAAAGGGATTTTGCTGCTGCTGCTGCTGCTGCTGCTGCTGCTGCTGAGTTATAACTGGGAAATTTAGAGAGGAATGTGCATGAGATGAATGCCTTTTTACCAGGGAAGAAACCCAGATCTGGATAGTTTCTCTAGGAAAGAAGGGTGCCATGAATAAATGAGAAGAGCTGGGGCAAAATCCTTGTCCAGTTCTGGGGAAAAATCACCCTTCCTTATTGAGTAATCAGAATCAGCTCTTGGCAAGGACAATACTCCGCTGTCTTTCCACATTAAAAGAAACAGTTCCCATTCCTAAGATCTTTGTGAACTCCATCAAGTACCTAGAGGATGTCATCTTCACTCAGACCAGCAATGTATTTTTATTACAAACACTGCTTCATGGATTAGAGGATAAAGGAAATGTAGCAGGAATGTCTCCCACCATTGCAGGAAATGTTAAGCACTTCCTTTTGGGTAAATGTTGTTCATGGGGCCTTGGATGGGTAGGAGGGGTCATCTCCTTACAAAAGATATGAGGAAGACACAGCTTTAGATTTCACAGGTTTGAGGGTCCAACTGCTCTTTGGGCACACCCCACTGTAACAGGTGGCATGAGGAAAGATGCTCCCTTGCTGTCTCCAAACTATTCCAAAACCCATGCCGGTTTCGTGCCAAAGGAAGAGACTGGACTGTTGTAGGGAGCTGGTAATTTCAAGCTAACTGTGATGACACTCCCCACACCTGCCCTGAAAGCTGAACATTACAATTCTGGGCAGAGTGAACTTTGCTTTCCAGTATTTGCTGCTATGCATGAAGCAAATTATTTTCCAGTTAAGGGCTTCTGATCTCTGCTGCTGCTTATTCAACCTACCAGGAGAGCTCTTTTGTCACCGGGTGAATAAAGCTGCACCACATCCTGGGTCTGCTCTGGGTTTGGAGGCAGATCCTGCCAGGAGAGCTGCCTGGAGGGGCAACATGTGCCATAGAGCAATGGGCGGGGAAACTGCCTTGGGGCTTTGCTAGTTGAAGGATCACCCTACCCCCAAGGCAGAGTCCGTGGCTTTGGCATACTCCTAGAGAGCAACAAGCACAAGCACGCACCTGTATGGTGAGTGCACCTTTGAAGCAGCCTCACCTCCTATTTTAGTGAAAATCCACGTAGGAAGGTGATTTTTCCTTGCTAGTTCTAATCAGGGTTAGGACTGAATCACTGCCGGCGTTCAGGCTTTCATGCTCTTCTTCAGCACTGCAGACAGGACCTGCTTGAGACACATTGTGACCTCTGATGAAGGAAAGAGCAGAACAGCATTTGGGAGGCATTTGGGAGGCATTTGGGAGGCAACTTGAAGTTGTACCTTTCTCTATTAGTAGGTTTAAAATTCCAGGAAGTTTTGCAGTTTGTGTTCTGGTGGTTTGCCCCTCAGGGTCACTTCAGTGGCTGGATCTACATGTGGATTAGATGAACCCATAAAACCACAATCTTTACCCTTGCAATGGAGCCATGGTCAGCTGCATTTCCTGCAGCAGGGATGGATACTTTTGCTGCTTCTTGCCCCTGTGTTCTGACCTTGGGATCGTCTCCAGAGCAGAGCTGGGCCACCTTAGCTACTTGGTCTTAACCCTCAGCAGCCGGAGGTCAGAACTGGTTCAATATTTATCCCCTTAATCAAAGCCATCCCCTTGCGTGGAGCGAGATGGATGGGTGAGCCTGCCTGGGGCTGCATACACAACTCTGGGTTTATGGCCGCGCCCTTAAAAACAGGAGAGGGAACTGTGCTCGTGCTCTAGCATTTGGTTATTGTATCCAGAAGGACTCTGCAGCCCACTGGCTCCTTTATGCCCAGAGAGTACATAAAGACTCATGGTCTTGACTTTGAATCTGCCAGCAGAGGAAACCCAGCAACACCCCCAGTTAAAATGAGACATTCTGCTCCTTCACCACCCCCATGTCAGGAGAATGACTTCGTCATCTTCCCGTGGGACAAAGAGGGAAATTTCCTGTGTCCCGTGTAAGCTCCAGATGAGCTTAGATCCTCACAGTGGTATGAATGCCAGCTGAAAACAAATGAAGGAAAGTGCTCACCTCCACACGTCCCCTCCCAAAGCAAACATCTTCCCAGACAGTGTGTTCCAGAGCATGGCACAGGAGCTGCCTCACCAGGTTTTTACCTGGTGGGAATAACCCCAGTCCCAGAAAGAAAATAGTGATGGGGAGTCAAAGCAGTGGAACAAGTCAGAGCTTTAACCGCAGGCATCACAGTGTGGGTGCTTCATGCTGTGCATGTTTAAATCAATAAATCAGCACTTCTTGAAGGCCCACACATATTGTCTTTCTTGACTGATCTAATTTAATAGTGACAACCTTTGCATGAGGGCTACTCTAGTGCAATATGTAGAGATGTTCTACTGCTGGGCAGCATCCCCACTCTTTTACACCATCACAAGCTGCACCCTTCACCCAGCCAGGAGCAGGGGGGAAAACCACCAGATGGGAGGCTGCCCTATTCCCCAGGGCTACAGCCCGGCAGGAGCTGCTCTGTCTCCAGCCCCATGGGTGCCCGGGGTCCGCGCTGCCCGCCTCTTCCTCCAGCCAGGGCTCCGCTCGGAGCATCCCCGCTGCTCTCGCCCCTCTCCGTTATCATCTCAAGGTGTGCACGCGTGGGCAGGGGGGGTGAATACCGCCACCCCGCACCCTTCCTCCCTGCGTCCTTCCATCCCTTCATCCCTTCATCCTCCTCCCAGAGGCGAGGGGAAGCCCAGACGTTGGCAGGCCCGAGCCGGGTTCATCTGTTTCACATGACCCAGCGCCAACTGCTGCTCGCTGCCCTCCTCCTCCTTCCTCCTCCTTCCTCCCCCTCCTCCTCCTCCCTTCCCGGCTCCAGCCTCGCAGCCTCGTAGCGCGGCAGCGGCCGCGCAGGAGCCGGGCGGCAGGGGCCGGCAGGCGGGGAAAGGGAAGAAGAAGGGGGAAAGGAGGGTTCCGGCATCCCGGCAGGGGGGATGGGACGGCCCTAGGAGCGGCAGGGAGCGGCGGCGAGCGGAGGGAAGGGCCGCCCATCCCGCGCACCCCGCGGCGGAGAGGCGGGCGATGGATGCGGGGCGGTAGAGCCGCGGCCTGGAGACGCGGTGCGGCGGGGATGCGCTCGCCCCGGGCTCGGAGCTGAGGGGCCGCCGGGGCCGCCGAGGCAGCGGGAGAAGGTAACGGGGTCTTTGTCTGCGGAGGGGCGGCGAGGCGGGCCGGGGCTCCCCTTCCAGCCCCGGCCCCCGGGGAAAGCCCAGCCGCAGTGTGCGGGCTGCTCCACGCCCCCTCCCTCCATTTACCTCAAACGGAGAGAAATGTGGGCAGCAGCTGCTTTCCCTGTCCTTTCCAAAAATAAAAAACCCAAAACCCCAAACCCTTGAATTCGGTGGGCGAGTAAGGGAGCCGAGCGCGGCGGCTGGGGGAAGAAGACGGTGTGTGTGGGGGGAGAGAAGCCGGTACTGTGATTCCTTCCCCCCTTCCCAAGCAATCTGGCTGCCTGTCCCCACTGACTGCCAAGATGGACTGCTCCTTCCCTTCCCAAATGGCTGCAGCAAGTTTAATGCAGAGCCGGGGGCTTCGCTAAGGGGAAAGCCCCCGGGTTGTTTTTCCTTTCCCCTGTGCACCTTTTCCTGAGTCGGGAATAGAAAAGTTGCTCCAGATTCAGGGCTGGAAAAGACAAATGTATAGCTCTGCTTCCAAACTGTGCCTGCATGGGAGTACATCTGCACGCCTTGCAGATAGGCTCCGCGTAAGGAGGGTTCTTGGCCGCATTGTTACCCGCTGGGTGCTGGGGAGGGCAGGAGAAAAGTTGTTTCAAACCTCTCTATAAAATTTCCAGGAGAGACAATTGTTTCTAATAATAGCCCTGGCAGCGGTTTAGCAACACAGAACAGATGCGGAGCGATCTAGCGAATCTCTCCCAGGCAAGTCAGGTCGCAGGGAAAGCTGAACTCCCAGCTTGTTGGTTTGGTTTGGGATTTTAAAACCTTGTCCTGAACAAAAACCCCGGCACCGCTCGCCCTTTCCACCGGCGAAGGGGGTGTGGTGCCTGTGCCGGCGCGCTGCTCTTCATGGGCTCGGCTGAACCGGGCTTTCCCCGTGCCTCGGGTATCCGGAGAGGTCGAATCCTGGCTCTGCCCAGCGCCAGCTGGATATCGGGTTGTCTCGGACCCGGTTCCCTCTAGATTGGACCCCGGGGTCTGATGCACATCCCCCACCCATGCGTGGAGGGGACTGTTACCGGCGTGGGTGTCTGTGCCATCTTCCCTGCCCTGAACTGCCTGCCAGGCACCAGAGAAATCTCGGTGGAGCTAAACGCACCAGGCTGATCCCCTTCTCCTTGGCGTGGTGGCAGAGGGCCCGCAGGAGAGCTGCTGCCTGCACGCTCACTTGGACCACATGCTGACCCTGGCCGGGCGATGCTGCACCAGCTCGGCTTGGTGGCTCAGAGCTGCTTGGCTCGACCTCCCTGGCACAGGTTACAGGTAGCTTGTTCTCTTCCAAACATTAATATTTGGAAGGTGGTTTTAGGCATCGGTGCCAGGCAGGTATGTGCCACGTTCTGCAGGAGGGCGAGCTGCTCGTGGGGTGGTTTCTGCAGCCCAGCTGTGCTGCTGAGCAAGGGGGCTGTGGCGGAAGCCATGAGGGGGGAAGGAGTTATTGCTTCTTGGTACTAGAGGGAATATTTTGAAGGGTCTTCAGCTCAGTACCATCTTGTGCTGCTGCTAACATCAGCTGTGTCCCTCAGAGGACCAAACAGGCTGAAGGAGTTGGTGTTGCTCATCCATCACACTGTGTGATCAGTTCCCACAGAAGGGAGAAGGGCACCAGTGGGGCATAGCATGTGGATTTATGCACGTGTCAAATAAACATTTTGTTCTTAGGTGAATTTTTGTTTTAAACACCCAGGCTAAAAATATGGGATCTCTGCTGTTATTTGAGCATAGATGCACCAGTGAGCCACTCACAACCCTTTTGAGCAAGCTTCTCATCTCTCCTGGTAGATTATTTCTGGTGGTCCTGTTGTTGCACGTCTGAACTGGTTATTGTATTAAAAATGCAGCTTGATATTTGATGATACGTGTGGTCACAGCATTGGGTTGCTCAGGGCCATAGAGCAATGCAGCACCACTTGGTGCAGAGATAGATCCTGTCAAACTGTTTAGCCAGGTCAAGAGCTTCAGCTAGTGCACTGGGTGTTGTTAAGAGGGACGTAAGACTGGGGAAGACTTCCCAAGTCCTGGAGTCTAGTCCCACACATCACAGGTAATTACAGTGGTGCATGTCCCCTTTGTTGCTACTGTTATAGTGTGAGTAATAGCAGAAGGCTCGATCAGTTTTGAGTACAGCTTAATGGACAGCAAAGGCAAAGTAAAATTGCATGTATGGATGAGGGAGAAAACACTGTGTTAGGGAGAATCGGAAAGGGGCTGGGGAGTCACTGAAGTCTCAAGCTGCAATCTGTTAGGACTGTGAAGGAAGGATCATGCACTGCAAGAGGGATGATACACAGAGAAGGTATTAAGGAGTCTGTTGATCCAGCATTAACCAAATTTGGGGTCAGGGCTTAGTGGTGTCCCCTGAAGATGCACAAAGGCACTGTATGACCCAGTTCTTGTGAGCTGGATGGCTGGGACAAGCAAAGGCTGCTGTCACGCACAGGGCCACGCTTACACTCAGCTCTCAGGAAAGTTGCTGTCTTTTACTCAAAACACTCTGGGCTTGAGGAAATCAGGGTTCCTCATTCTCTGAGCTGCACCCAAAATCTCCATCTAGGTGGGAGCCCTCCCACAAATGTCCCATCTCTTGGGAAGCTGGGAGGATGCAGTGCTATGGGATCAGCCATAAGAGCAGGTAACAGTGGCTCCCCGGGGTCCCCATGCTTCATCGCAGGATGAGGTGCACATCTGGCTTCTAAGGTCACTCAGCAATGCCAATCTCCAGTCATCCTTGCTGGCTTGCTCCTTCCAGCAGCTGGAGGAGAGAATTGCCCTGCAGCCCTAGTGCAAGCAGAGCATGGCAGCCCAGCAGGCAGCAAGGTCTGACAAGGTTAAGCTGTGATGGAATTGCTTACAAGCCTCCTCCAGCTCCAAATCCCAGGTTGTCCCAGCCTCTCTTAGGTTCCCTAAGCCAGCGGTGCATTGCCCAGCATGGCCTCAGGGACCACTGCAACTAACAACATCCACTGATATTTCTTCTGCTCCCAGACTCATAGCAACTTAATCCCCAGCCCTCCTGTAAATCTCAGTATGTTCCATGTGCCTAGAAAGCCACAATTTTGTGAGGCTGCACAACGAGTTGGAGCCCCCATCTTCTTTTCTGGGGACGAACCTTGTCAAGGACCAAAAATGACTTTGATTGCTTTTCTCTCTGATCTGACACTGAGAAGGGACCCCAGACAGATATTTGATCAGTTCTGAGCTTCTGGGAGCACTTTCACGCTGATGAATCGCAAGCATACATGTTTTGATCCCGTCTCCTCTGCTCCAAGTCACCTTTGCTCTCCACCTACTCACGAGTCAATGTCAGCCTGAAGGTTTACTCCTTGCCTGGGTTTGCCTCTGGTAGGCTGCTTGCCAAAAAAAGTAGAAGACCCTGATGTACCTCCCCTTCCCAATGCATCTCTGCTTCATGGCTGTGTGACACTCCTCTGAGGCCCCAAGCCTGGTGCCAGATACCCTGGGTGCATCTCTGTGGGGTGAGGTGGGACTTCAGCCCTTGCCCAACCTTAAAGTGCAGAGGAGGCCAGAGGAGCCGGGGCCGTCTAATTTCCAGTGCCACCAACAATGTTCTAGCTTACCACCCACTTTGCTCCTTTCCTAACAGATAGACAATGCTTCTGCTGTTGTCCTGAGCCTCTCTGTGACATTTTCACGTGGTGTCGAACAGTTGCTGCTTCCCCACCCTCAAGAAAAGATCGCTAGTGGGTAGCTAAATGCTCTTTTCACCCTCTGCCTGCACTGGTGGGATGAGGTGTGATTTAGTGTAGTAATCTTTGGGAAAAGTCATTGAGGCAGAAAAAAAGGTGGGTAAATTTACTTTTATTTACTTAAATTCACTGTAAAAAGGTCCAATGAAAATCTCCTAGAAAGCTGCAAACCAAAAAGAGGTTGATATTCCTATTTTGGCTAGAGAAATCCTTTTTATGTACACTTCTACACGTAACGCCTAACATTTTGACAATGGCTGCTGGGCTTGCCAACCCACTAGGCTCAGGCTCTAGTGTTTAGATTATTTATTTATTTTTCTTCTTAGAAGTCCCCAGATCTCCCAATCAAAATAAACCCACCCTTGTTTGGGTTTCCTGGCCGTGTGGGATTGAACGTGGCTGCAGCTGTACCACACACGCTGTAAGTGCTGCTGGCATCCCATCCTTCCCAGCTGAATTATTTCATGTGGGGAAGTGCTTTGCAGATAGTGGAGCAGCCACAGGCTGACCCTGGGTTTATGCAGGACAAGCAGGGGATGGAAAGCTGCTGCATCAAGTAAAGGCAGCACAAAATCTGAAGCTGAAATGTGGCACCTGTCCTGGAGAGGGGAGCCTGGATAGAGTTCTTTCCACATTTAAACATGGTTTTGTCCTTGCTGTGCATGGGGAGTGTCTCTCCTCGCTACCCCCACCCAGGGTTTTGTGAAGACACCCATCATCCCAACACGTGGCTGCCACGTGTGTGCTCACACACTCATTTCCTGGTGAAATGGGGCATGCAAGGGGACAGGGATGATTTAGGGGATGTGTAATCAAACACAGTGATTCCTTTGTGCACACACACACATCCTCCCCCAGAGTGGAAGCGTGCTGGAAAATAAATTTGGAAGGTGACTTCCACCGTCTTCTGCAGTTCTGAACTGCAAAATCCAAAAGAAAAAAGTTCTGTCTGAAGTGGTCTGGGCTCCCTGGGATGCTTTGCATCTCTGCTGGGGTGGTTATGCAGTCATTGAAGGTGTCACCTGGGCTTGTGCTGCAGGAGGTGGTGGGAACTGGGAAAAGAGACTTGTTCCTCACCAAGACCAGGGAAAACTGCAGGGAAGCACCAAGTCTGCTTTGGCTTTGTGTTGCACCATGGAACGTGCCTTCTGAAATGTTCTGGGAGTGCTGATGGCAACTCTGAGGGAAATCTGCAAATCCAGCGATGCTGGGCTGTGTCCTCACTTTCTCAGTCCTCTCTCACAGGCACAGCTGATTGTGTACATGGCAGAAGGCTGCTCCAAAATGGGTATTGCATCCACTGAATCCTGGGAGCTTAGGGCTCGGGGGTATCAGATCTAGCCGCTGAGTTTGCAGACATTGCATCAGGCTGTTCCCTCTTCTCTTCCCATCCTTAACTCTTCTGCATCGATTCTTCAAAGTACTAAAGAGCTGCTGAGTTTAGTTCCAGAAAGGAACGTCCTTCCCTGGCTCTTAAAAAAGTAGAGGCATATGGTAAAAACCAGGTTTGTATTGAGGTGTTTATCCCAGCTGTCTCCTATGCAGAGGTTACAGACTGTCCATATTTAGTGTGTCGTGAGATGCCCTGATGCAGAGATGACCTGGTCTTGCTGCACCAATAGCCAAAGAATTCTCAGTACAGGTGATGTAAGATCCTGGCATTAGTCAGGCAGTGAGTGGAGATGTAAAAGACTGGGCTGTGTCCTGAAAGTTGTTTTCCCTTCTTGAGTCCAGAGTTGGGCTAGTCTGAGCTCTGGTCCTCCCCAGACACACAAGTGTTCAGCATCAGGAGCTGTCAGGACCAGAGAAGGCAGGTTGGACCCCTTCCTGCCCCTCATGCAGTGTGTGCAGGCAGAGCCCATGGGAGATGTCCCAGTCTTGCAGCCCCAGCTCTGCCCCGCTCAGCACTGGATGCGCTCGGGAACGAAGTGGGAGCAGCGAGGGTCAAACCAGACTTCTGCGAGCAGGGCTGGTTTCTGAAAACACCTGCATCTCTGAGGATGAGTCAGCTGCGTGTCGTCCAAATGTGCTCTGCATCTCACCCCGTCCTGCCTGTGAAACCCAGCTGGGGGATGATGCCCACCCTGCACCGACCCTGTCAGCTGCTGCCGCTCAGGCAGAACCGCTGGCAGCCGCCCAGCCTGGGCACAGCCACAGCCCTGGCTCTCGACATCAAATGTGTGTCAAACCTGCTGATTAGCAGTGGCTGGAAACAACCCGGTGACATATTTTCCCACTGGAAGCATATCAGTTCTTGGAGTGTTATTCAAAACAAGAATGAAAAAAACAAAACAAACCCAACAGCTCTGTGCACAGATTAACATTTTGCTGGTTTTTTTTTTTTTCCCCCCACATCTGGAATGACTTTTGTAAGTAAGTGTGTTTTCTATTATGTGTTATATATAACACTGCTCAGGGGTCTCTATTGACCCTCTCTGTTACAGTACCTGAGTGAATCACTGCCCAGTGCCTTGGCTCCATTGATCAGGGCCACCCCCACTCACACCTCCCAATGCTTAATGATACAGTAGGTACAAAACACTCAATGAGCACAAAAAGGACATTTCAAGCCATAAATCTTAATTTGTCCTTTAAAAATATTTCACACATACTATCTCTTCCCCTGCCTTGGGTCACTTTGGTCATCTTCCTATGAACCCACATTGATTTTTTTTTTCCAGCAAATCACATTAGTTTCAATAGCAAATAGATCATCCTGTTTTCTTCTATAACTAAACGAAACCTCCTGTGAATGTGTTCCCAGAAGACTTGGATGCTCTCATATAATTACACCCCATCTGCATGCACAAACAAGTGATATCTGGAACATTTTGCTGAAAGTGTGCCATGTTTCAAGTGTGAAACTGTACAAAAAATTAAAATTATATGTGTTTACAAGGAATTTAAAAAGTCAGGTGTAGAAGAGATTAACAGGCATGCTAACATCTTTGGGAAAAATAATAATAGTAATAATCTATTGCTATGTACTTTATTGCCATGTGGTCATTATCCTATGATGACTCACAGTGCTTGTTGCAGAATGTAGTAGGCAGTGAACCAGAAGGTGACCAGGAGTCCCTGAAAAGAAGTTGATGTGACTCATAAAAGGCTTCAAAGTCTGTCATTGGTAAAGCATTTCCCTCGTAGATAATTTAGATCCTTTTCCCCTTAGACTGTGCTGTGTCCTTTGTGTGTGGCAAACAGGGTAAATACAGAGCTCTTCCAGGGGAAGCAAGACCCTTCCAAGGCATATCTTGGTTTTCTTGAAGTACAGCTGTGCTCAAAAGTTGATGAAGCACCTGTCCCAGGACCACTCTGCTCGTCCTTGTGCAAAGACACCAGAGATCCTTTATCCTCTTTCCCTCTGGGTCTCCCATTTTAGCTCTGCTGTTGATATTTATTTCTTTGGGCTGCATTAGGGGCTGGCAACCCAAATGATGGATCACGGCTCTTGTATGCAATGTGCAAACATGGGATGAAACTGCAGAACTTGCCTTAAAGGGATTATTATCCAGAAAGTTAGTTCACCCTGGGGAAAATAAAAAAGAAAAGCTCACCAAATAAAGATGCTCACAGAGTTTGGCTGAGTTAGATCAGGAGCAATTTATGTACAGGGCAAGTTATTTTGGCTGTTAACTGGGAAGTTGGCAGCAAGGAAGATTGTCTACCTGTTGTCTTAATAACATAGGTATGAGGAGGACTGTTTTCTGCGATGGTTTTTTCTTGTGATAGTGGCAGTTTTTCAGTCTTTGGGCATTACTTTGGCATATAGAGGAGGAGCATAGTCTGGATGAATAGTCCCAAAGTCTGTAAGGTGGGATGAGGCTGTGGGCTGCCCTTGCCATTCCCCTTCCACTACCCATAGGATGCAATCCTTTGGCTGTAACGGTTTCATATGGATCAAGTGGTTTCACCAGACCTAAAGATGCCCTTAATGTGAACAGCTCATCATCTGCTCTGTAAGAAGCAATGGAATTCCAAGCAGGACTGCAGCTCTTCCTCTCTCTCCAGGACTTGCTGTTGGCTCCAGGCAGGAGCTGATCTACCAGGTCTATGAGGCTGTGCAGGAAAGTGTGTCAGGAGAGGCTGGAAGCCCCATCCCCTGACTCATTCAAAACTCAGCCACCTGACAATGCTGCCAGCAGGGAAGAGCCCCAAGCTGGCAGGAGGAGGAGCAGCTGGGCCGCCTCATTTGCACAATTATTTATTTATTATTTATTCCCTTACCTGTCACTGGGTGCAGCCAGCTTGCTGCGCGTGCAGAAAGGCTGTAGGAGCAACACAGGGTTCCCAAGTGAAAGTGGAGGAGACAGTTAAAGAATCTCAGTCTGAGGCAAAGTTTTAACAGCTCTGGCGTGTTTTTGACCTAGAAATGCTGCCCCAAAGCAGGTGTCCACGTTGAACCACCTGCACAACTAACCAGCGGAGTCAAGGTTTACCAAAACACCCTTCTGCCGTGTGCAGAAGGGGTTTCAAATGTGTAAGGTTTAAGACATCTGTGA
Source organism: Dicrurus megarhynchus (assembly GCA_013399195.1). Lineage (NCBI taxonomy): Eukaryota > Metazoa > Chordata > Aves > Passeriformes > Dicruridae > Dicrurus > Dicrurus megarhynchus. The sequence goes on along the minus strand of VXAD01010121.1, from coordinate 2,339,498 downwards.
CCAGTGACTCCTTCAGACTAAAAATAATAAATAATACTGAAGACTGTGTAACCTCCCTGTGGTCAGCCTCAGCTCCCGAGCTCAGAGGATGATCTGACCAACCATATCAAAGCTCCTACACTCTCCACTCCTGCCTTGTAAATAATGGGGATAATTCTTGGAAGCTGGTATATTTTTAAACTGGCAAATGGCTTATTTCCTTGCCAAGAAAGGGAAGGGAAAGAACTACAAGAGCAAAAGACTCAAACATAGTAAAAAGTGTTCATCGGGAATGCCTTCTCCTCCTGCTTCAACATCAGAAGGCAGGGAGGGTGCAAGAATTTCTTCCCTTTGTATTTGAAAAGATTTAGATCTGTATTATTTTCAAGAAAGAAAACAATACGTGACCTAAACCAGCACAGGCTCCATTCTAGTGAGGAAGCAGGTCTGTCCAGGAAAGGACTTCCTATCTCAGGATATAACTGAAATCAGGCCTCGGAGGCCGGCCATGCTCAGAGCGGTAATTTAGGCATCTGCCGGGTAATGCCCTGCTCGGTTTAAAACGCGGTGTTGGAATTAGATTTCATTCTGACTACACAGCTCAAGCACCAAGTGTTTTGAGGTTAAGACGCGGCATTCCCGGCTTTAAAGTTCACCTGAGAGCTATTGCTTGATGTTGTAAATGGACTTAAGGACCGTAGGAGACGGTTTTTCATTTCAGCCCTGATACAGTAAGCCACTTAAACACTTGCTTATGTCACACTGAAATAAAGGGGATTTATGGACACAGCTATGGGCTTTGCTGAATCAGAGCATTTTTGCTGAGCGCTGTTTAGGGGAAGAATGAAAAATAACCTGTGCAGATGTCCCTGGGTGATGCTGCAGCCCGAGCAAGGCTGGAAAGCGCTGTGTGGAGGAAGCGAGGAGCCCCTGGGCAGGCCAGGAATTCTTTTGTCAGCTCCTAAGACAAAACAGGGAAGTCACCAGGTCACTCAGCCTGTAGCTGGCCTTAATTTTTGTCCCATCGCTCCCTGTCGGCCTCCACACAATGGCTGGGTCGCGCCGTCCGAGTGGTGCTTCTGACAGGGTGACACCACAGCTGACACCGTCCCACCTCCTTTCTCCAGCAGGACTCTTGCTTTCTAATTACTGAAGCTGTTCTCCTCTCTCCCGACAAACAAGTGTTCGCAGAAATGGTCGCATCACTTGATGCAACCCCTCTTAAACACATCCCTGTGCAGATCCCCCATGTGATGGGTAACATCAAGCATCACTTCCTTCCTGCGGGATGGGAGAGGGTTTTAAGAGCTGTATCTGTAACCACAGTTTTGACAGTTTTGCCTCTGTTCACTAATCCATTGGAAAGGACATTAATTTTTCAAGGAGTGGGATAAAGAGGCGTGCAGGGAAAGCCAAAGGCCTCGCACGCAATACATTCCTCTGGTCCTATCAAACCTGTGGGAGGTGCTGCATCATTGTCAGCTTCTGTTTTCTGGCCAGTCAATCCAGCTATGGACTGTGCATGTGTTTCACAGAGCCTCAAAGCACTTTCATAACAGGGAAACCCACACTGCTTTAGAAGGTGAAGTCTGGTTAGGCATCAGCCATTAGCTACTTCTCTTCATATCCCCATCATCCATATCTACAGCATATTTCTTGGGCCTTTCTTCTCAGCTTCAAAGTTCCATTTGCCACCAAATTCCCTTGAAATTGAATACTTAAAAGGTTGTTTCTGTTTATTTGAATATACAACGTCATAGTTCTCTTACCAAAGTACCGCTAGAAGGTGACAAATGCCTGAGAATACAGCTGGGATACCCTTCCCAGGGAAAAAAAACAATTGGCTTACAGCTAACCTGTCCTGCTCCAGAGCACCAAATAGCTTTACCCATAAGAAATAATAGCATGAAAAAATTTGAATGAAAAAGCGCTGTCTAATGAGTTTCTACTTCTTCATACCCAATCCTTGGAAGTGTTCAAGGCCAGGCTGGGGCTCTGAGCAACCTGATCTAGAGGGTGGCATCCCTGCCTGTGGTACAGGGGGTGGAACTAGATGGTCTTTAAGGTCCCTTCCAAACCATTCTGTGATTCTATACTGGCTTATTTCAGAAAGCTCAGCTCATGTTTTGTGCTGTGCTGTTGACCTTGACAGACAGGACAGGCTACATAGACCTCTGCTCACAAGCCAGGAGTCTTGGGTCAAAATAAAATCTTTTTTCTCCCTCTTGAAAAAAATAATAACAACACAAAGTATTTGCCATTTATCTAGGAAAGACTCGTGGAAATAAATAGTGGAAATGAGGACTGTATTGAGAAACCACAGTTTCTCCTGACTGTCTCCCATCCTCGGAGCTTCAAGCCACTGAGGCACAGGTGCCTCAGATATTGCCCATTTTAGTGAAAAGGAAGAGCAGGGGAAGTGAGTGTGTGTGAGGGCTTTGGACTTGGACCAGAGGATGGCATGAGCAGTGCTCCAGACCATGCTCAGAGGATGGCATGACCTCTGCTCACCAGTGCAGGGCAGTGGGCAAGCCCCATGGCTGGGACAGGTGAACCAGATTTGCACCAACAGTTATCTTCCTTCTCTTCATTATGTATTTTTCCCTTTGAGTCACACCTAAAGGACCAGATTTAAGCACTGGAACAGGCTTTCCAGGGAAGTGGAGTCACCATGCCTGGAAGTGTTTAAAAAACAAGTATGTGTGTCACTTCACAATATGGTTTAGTGGGCATGGTGGTGTTTGCTTGAAGACTGGGCTTGGTGTTCTTGGAATTCTTTCCAACCTTAATGATTCTGTGATGTTATGACTGCAAAAACAAGCGAGTCCCAAGGGCAGAGCTCAGCCAGCGCTGCTCCTCACCGAGGGCAAAGTCATCTGTGGCCATGTCCCCTCTCCCAGGTCCCCATCAAGGGTCAGCCCCGAGGCTCAGCTCAGACATTCCAAGAACCGTCTCACAGCCATCCTCATCCCAGCCACCATCAGTAACATTTATTAGGTGCAGATGCAGACCAGCAACAGGGAGGATGCTCTGCAAACACATGGCATAAAAAGAAGGATAATCCATTCCTCCAGGGTCTTGAAGTGTGAGTGTAGGACAGGAGATGGCAGATGGATGCAGGCACACGAAGAGGCAGTGCTGGTCAGTGCAACAGGCAGCTGCTTGCCAGACTGGCCCCAGTTCAGCAGAGTGAAGTGCTGCCACATGCACAAAGCTGTGCAGACATCAAAAAACACACTGCTTTTCCTCCCTCCCTCTCTCGACAAGCTTAGGAGTTGCCAGGATGAGAAGGCGGTAAGAAGTGGTCAAGTGGGAGCAGGATGTTTAATCTAAGAGTTTACTGCAATCAGTGGGCTGTCATCTCTCCCTATCGCCTTTCAGCGGCTCTGTCCAAACAGTGGACAGAGTGACACAGATTTTTGTGGATTCAGCACAGTAATTGCCTCCCATACAGGCAGTGAGTGTCTAGGAAAGATTCTGCCTCCAATTATAATTTCTGATATGATTCAAGGAAGAACACGCTGTATTCTTCTTTATTCCTGCAGTCACCGGCTAATGAAACGTGCCATGGGTATTTATAGAACTGACATTGTAAATAGCATTTGCATTTGGTGCCTTTGAGTTATTTAGTGTGACGGTGCTTTCACCAGGAGGGATTTTTCGTTTTGAAAGGGAAAGGTTCTCTTTGGAGCCATTTCCTCCCATCGCCTTGGCTGTTTGTGTTGGATGGAGCAGTTCTGTGGGCAGTTGTGATAATTTAGTGACAAAATGACGGCTGTACAGGGATTAGCTGAGCGTGGTGAAGGTTTTGGGGCTGTGTCACAGACAGCTTATAGGATTCTCTGAGACAATGTTTGAGTTACAGTGAAGATGAATAGAGAGGAGGGCAGTCATCAGAGCAGTTCATGGCACAAAGCAAAACAACCGCCAGCCTGCCTTCCCTAGGAAACCCGTTGTGTAAATATTTGGGTAGGAGCCTCCAAAGGAGATTTAAAGTCTTGTGATAAAGGTAACTAAAACGTCCTTTCCTTGAGCAAAACAGCTGCGATTCAGAAGATCCCATGAGTAACCACAAGACAGATTTCCTTTCTGTAGCATCTCTGTATTAGAGTAAACAAACGTATGTGCCAGGACTTGTTGTCATTGATGGACCTCAAAACGTTTTGCAAAAGTCACGATCAGTTTTTCCGTCCTCAAGGTGCAGAAACCAAGGAGCAGAGAAAGAATGCATGCCCTGTGTATGATCGGCCCTCCTGCAGACTAATCCAGCTCCTCAGCCACACAAACGCATTGCTCCAGGTCTTCACGTGCCTTACAACCGGTATCTGTGTTTGGGTATTGACTGTATATTATCCCTAGCCTTTACACACTCATGTATATAAATGACAGAGCTTGTTAAAAGCACTCGTGCTCAATTCTTCAAGCACTTGGGGGGTCATGCTGCATGTGCAGGCACTAAAAGAAGTGGCAGGTTTTCAGAAAAAGATGTGACTTACTGAGCTGTTTTGGGGGAAGAAAATGTGGTCTGCATTTTGGTGCGTAATTTCCATCTGAGCTTGTGTTAAGTCTGGCCCATGAGATGCTCGTGGCCCATATTCACACCCAGCGCGTGCAGCTCGCTGCCATATGGATGAACTGTTAGCACTCAGGAGTGTGTAACACAGTCCCACCTCTTCACATGTCTTGAGAAGCCTTGGAAATCTGAGGGATTGGTGTGGATACAGCATCCTGGCAGCGCTGCAGCTGAGTGAGCAGCAGGAATAACCATGGAACTCAACTAGGAACTCTCACCTCTTTGAAATGTCTGAGTGTTCTCTCTGCTTTGAGCATCAAGGGCATCTTAACTATTAGGCTGAACGTGGCATTTTAATTTCTGGAGTTAGGAAAGAGGGATCTTGCTCTCCAGAAGGAAAGTGGAGGACTGTGTTGGTACAGGAAATCTCACTGAGCTCACTGTGAAAACCAGGACTTGATCAGGTCTGAACTCCCCTGTTTCCCTGCCACATCAGGTGTCCTCCTCTTCTGTCAGGAAGTCTTCTCAACCATTGTTTCTTGTCCCTTTGCTGGGATTTTGCTTTTTCAAGGTGAAGGGAAAGCTATGCCTTTGTGCCTCTTAGTTCAAGCTCCTCTTAGCTTAGTTGTCCCCATCATTCTCTGGGTATGAGCCTTGGGAAAGGAGAACCTTAATTCAGTCCTGTGGTCTCCCTCCATCCAAACTCTGGTACTCTCAGCTCATCTTGGTGACCTCCTGCTCCCATCCATTGGTCTTTGGTGTTGATTTCCCTTCTCTGATTTCACAGGGAAGCAGAAAGCTTCCTGACTCGTTTCCCAGGAGCCAGCAACAGCCCCATGCACGGCAGTGCAGCAGAGAGTGCAGAGCAGCCAATTTGCACAGTGTCAGAGGCAGCATCTTTTACCCAGACTGTGCTAAATCAGGGCCTTCTCGCTGTGCTTTGAAACGTTCCTGTTTCTTGCTCTGACAAACTAGCAGAGTTTGTATTGATCCGACGATGCAAAAAAGCACATAATGTGGGCTTCAGACACCTGGTGGAATAATAAAGCAGAAAGGAGGGAGGGCAGGACCATCGTATTTTAGCTTATATCGAATAGGAAGCCTGTCTCTACCTTCTTGTCTTCTCTCTTGGAAAGCACTGCTCATTTCTAAGGGAAATGAAAAGCCTCATGGCTGGGGGAAGGAAACGCTTCCAACCTGTGGACCTGCTGAGCTTCAAGGGATGTTCATGAAATGCCTTTCAATTAGTCAACCATCATGTGCTGCATTTCAGAGCTTTGCTTTATTCAGATATTTATTCATGTTCCCAGCTGTTTGCATTTGGGATTTCTTTTAGCAGTGAAAGCACTAAGGGGTTATGAAACTCTGGGCTGGAAAAGCATGGAGAGCTAAAGAAGCTCCACACAAAAAGCAAGTGCTTTGCTGAAACACTAAAGCACAAAGTCAGACACCTCAGAAAACGTTCCCTCTTCCCCCTTTCACCTTCTTTTTATTCATATTTCCACTTTGTTATAGCAAATGAAGCATAACACACAAAAGCTGGACCCATCCCTGCCATGGCCACGATAAACTCATTGCTTTATCTCTTGCCTTGGGTAAAGTCATATTAAAGCTAGAATATCAGTGCACATTCCCCATCTTGGAGATGCAGTGGATATGTGACAGTAAGAGGATGAGGGAGACGTCAAAGCACAGCTCAGGCACTCGGAGTTTTATGTGCTGGGGAAGCCCAGTGAAGGAAGCTTGCAGTTCCCTGTGCCTGCATGAACATGACCGACACGACTCTTGTTCCAAGCAGGAGAAACCATTGCAAAGCCCTTCTGTGAGCCTCTGGTGTAGCTTTACAACTGAGCTGAAAGCTGTTTAACAGTGAAAAATCTCACTCACCAAGTAATACACCTTAGGAGAAGCCATATTTTGCATAACATTTCTTACTGGAGGAAATTCTCATAAGACAATTTATTGCCATGGCAGTAACTGGCTGACATTTATGAGAAGCCTTGTTTTACAAGGCCTTCCTTTGGCTGCAATGCCAGGGCTCCAGTTGTGTTGATGGAAGAAGAGAAGGAAAGTAATGTTATTTGGCATGCAGGATACTCAAAGGCGTGTTGATGTGAATAACAAAAAGGGGTAAAATCTGCGTGAATCGCATGGGATTGTACCTTCCCCAATTGTAAATTGTGGCTAAGTTGAAGGGAAAAGCACATTTTGACTGAAGTTTTCTCATAATACACTCTGCATCTTGCACGACCAGCTTGAGGTTCAATAGAGTTGTTGGAACATTTGAATCTTTGCTTTGTGGAAGGGGCTGGGAGCAGGGTAAGACTCCTTCCAATCTGACCCTAAGAAGGGAGAGATGGATGTGGGACAGAGATGTCAACAGGGAGGACAGAAGCACCCAGAAGAGGCTGATGGGCTCCTGTGCTGAGAGAGAGCAGGATGAGTGTGATGCTGCTGGAGACAGCTGAGGTTGCAGATTCCATGGCAATGGCCACCCATTGCCTGGATTCTTGAATGGGCGAAGTTGATGGTGGAGCATCCACCACTGCCTCCCGGATGCCAGCACATCCAGCCCCATCAGCCACAGGAGCAGCTGATTTTTAACCCGCAGAGCTAAAGCAGAAATCTGAGCTGTCCTCGGTTAACCCCCCAAGCACACTTCTCCCCACTCTCTGCAAGGCAGCTTTGCAGCAGGGGCTCAGCTCAGCTGGCACTGGTGGGGAGAGATGATGGATGAGGGCAGTAATGCCCAGGATGCTGCGGCGCTCATGTCTCCAGCAGTCTGTGACCCCCCTGCCGGGATCCTGTGGACCCTCTGCTCCCTTCTGGTGATGCTTTAGGACTCACCATGGCAAGCAATATTATTAAATTGAGCTGGGGATCCATGCAAAGCACAGGAAGGTGCCTTTGTGGGGGCAGGTGAGTGCCTGGGGATCTAAGTGGAGCTGTGAGACTGTGCTGGGTCTGTGCCAACATGGGTCGAGGTGTGCGTGAGTGTTGTAGGGCAAGTCCACACGGGGGGGGTGCCTGTGTGCTGCCTAAGTCGTGCTGAGAAAGGGATTTCCAAGAGCCAAAGAGGCTTAAGGCGGCCCATATCCCATTAACAGATAGTGGGATTGTGCCTGTGCTTGAAGGGCTTTGTGGGACTAAGCTGAGATCTGTAACTCTGCAAAGTGAAGTTGCTCCTCATTCACAGTGCTCTGTGCAAGAAAAGGCTTGATGCACTGTAGAGGAGTTCCCTCAGACCACAGCTCATTTATTTCTTAGGGCCCCAATCTATGGACCTTGGAAATCTCATATAAGTCTTGTATACATAATAGTTTTATTGATATTATTTGCTAACTGTTGTAATAAACTGTGCTGATGTGGAAGCACCTTTGGACCAGTACAGTGGTCACAAGTGCCTCCTGTGGTACATCTTAAATAGGATACTCCAAGTAGGACAAGCCCGTTTCAGGATTCAGGGCAAAACAAGGACCTGAGGCCACTCCAGGGAACACCATCAGCATGGCCCAGGGAGGAGCCTGGCTCCTCAGTACCTGTGGCATGGCTGGATCACCGCTGTTGAGGGGCTTGGGGAAACTTGCCTGGATGTCTCCTCTGCCAGCCAAGCCAGCTGCAGAGCTAGAGGCTTCAGTATGAAATGTCAGGGCTTCTGTGCTGCAAACCATCCCCTGCCCCCATTGTACACGCTGGAACAACCTCCTCCTGGCAGCTGCGTCCAAGCAGGCACCAGACGCCGCTCCATGACAGCTACCAGGGTGGCTTTTCTTTTTCTCCTTCCAGCCTTTTCTTTACCCTGGTGCCAAAAGAAGGGGGATTAATTTAAGAAGAAATAAGTAAACACAAACCAAAAGGACTACATCAAATGAAAGACTCCAGCTTGTGCGGGGGGAGGCCAGCAGCCACGTGCTGAGCTGGAACACCGAGCACCCTGACACATATTCCTCTTCTCTCTTGCAGATGACGGAGGGTCGCAGATGCCAAGTGCACCTCCTTGACGACAGGAAACTGGAGCTCCTTGTTCAGGTAGGAACTGCACGTTTCATCATTTGATAGTTTGCTACAGCCACGGGTTTTCACCAGCATGGGGAGAGAAAAGGGTTTTCAGCTGGTTTTGTCAGCAGCTTCATGCCGTGATTGCCTGCAGAGCTCAGGGAAGCTTCAGTAGTTCTGCCTGGGAAGGATCTGCAAGGGCATATCTGTGGGAAGGACTAATTCAAGACATATTTTTACTTTATTCTGTGCCAAAACTGTCCCAGTCCCTGCCAATGTGATAGATAAGCACCTCTGGTCATTTTTGACACTGTTATTATATCTCTTAACTATGTTTTTTGAGGCACTGCTTAGCTTTGAGAAATGGATTGCATCTGCTTAAAACACCTCCAGCTTCTCTGCTCGCCATCCTAAATTGCTGGGGTTCAGGGCTGGGCTCCACACCAGAGGGGGCTGTACCCATGCTCCCACCTGCATTGGGAACGTGGCTGGCAGCAGCAGATGTTGTGGTGGTGCCACAAGCAGGCATTGCTTGTAGGTTCATGTGTCAAACACAAATATGTATTAAAATAAGTCCATGCTCCATCTGCCTTATTTTTTACTTTTGAAAAAAAAAGGAAGACTAGAAACAATGAGAGTCTGGTGGTGGCTTTGTAAGGATGGGCTGGTGAAAGCTGTAGCATCCTACACTTTCCTGACAATTTTGGCTCCTGTCTCAGAGATCCCCAATGGGTTAATAACAAGAATTAGAAGAATGTCTTTCCTTTTACAAAGGCTTCAGGCCAGCCAGAGGCAGCCAAAGCAGCAGGAAATGAAACTTCCCATAGCACCCAAATGCCCTGGCTACAGCTGATAAGATGGGAGGGGGGGCAGGATCCTACCCAGCACCGACAAACCTGAATGGGGACGGCTGAAGGCGACTTGAATTGCCGGAAGCACATTGAGCCTCGCTTTCTGGAAAGTTGCTTAAAAATACCATTACAAAATTGTAAGCGGGTAATGTTTTTTAAGCACATAGTCATCTAGGAGGTGAAATCCCTCAGCTCCCCATGACACTTGGTGTGTTCAGAGAGCACCTGGATAACCATGAGTCAGGCCAGTGGTGGAACGAGAACGGCTAAATCAGGATGACTAATTAAAACAAAACACCATTCCAATGCTCTCTGCATAGGCTGCACCAGGTTCTCTGATGCTTTGCAGCTGGCTATGGGGAAGTTTAGTCACCTTCATCACAAGGGCACAGGACTTGGCTTCCTATTTCATCTAAATGCCTTTTCTAATTTTTCTTAGTTCAATTAAAAATTAAAATGGACCATTGGAGAATAGTTCTGCTAAAGCACTGCTCAGTATATTAATAATCACAGCTTAAAATATACTGCAGAAAATCTATGTGAGCTGCCCTGGCCAACCTACTTATTTGGGGTTTAATCAATGACACTAAAAAACCACAGGAAGATGACAGCCAAGGAGCCTGGTTTGGGAAGAAGTGTCCCCTTCCGAGGGAGCAGAAATGATGTCACGTGACATTATGGTTTTTTAAGTGTTTGATCACACCTTCAATGGAATTCCTTGTAATCAATATAGGAAGCAAATTGCTCTGTAAATCACACTTAACTAGTTTGCAAGTGACCCATGGTTGAATTTTATTAGTACAACAAATCGTTTTGCTGCTTTCAAGTAATGTGTGAATGGGGAAAGCCAGGAGGCTGATGATGAAAAATTCATGCCCAGAAAAAGCAGTAACCTCTGTTTCATGCAGTACTCAGATCTCTTGAGTACCCCTGTGCCCCCATATGTACAGGAATGTCCACTGCAGCATCTCAGATGCTTTTCTGGCTTAATGACAATGCTGCTAGGTAGCTTCTACTCAGTTTGAAATCACTTTTAGGTGGAGCAGATGACGATAAAGTGGATGTTTCAGAATTTAATATGTCTTCAGTATTAATACTCTTTGCAGACATGGGCACAACACTTAGGTTTGCCTGCTTTCCAGGCAAAGCCACCAGCACTGGGGTGGTCCTCAAGCTGCTCCACAGGGGCAGGAGTGGGCTGGGGTTGCCAAGATGAGCAGCTCTTTGTCCCAGCAGGTCCTCAGTGGACTGGGCTCCCTCTGGGAGCAACATGCACTCTTCTAGGGGAAATCTCACCAACTGACCCATATTGTTTGTATCTTATCATGAGATTTCAGATAAAAGTTGTTTTCTAAGTTCTTAGCACCGTTGTTTTTATTAATGTTACCTTATCTTGTAGCTGAATTGAATTAGAAGCGGTAAATAAAATGTTCATCCAAGCCCAAGCTTCTGGCTGTCACTTCAAAGCTGTATTTTTCTGTGAGTGTCTTGCCACGGGCTGGAACAGAGGGCTGGTTTGCTGGGTTTTGCCACAAAAGAGGTTCCTCCATAGCTTTGTTGGACCTCAAGATCTAGACCTGCATTGGCTTGGATTGCTCAGGAGTTGGTCTCTTAAATTCTCATGTGAAACTTCCTTCTTTTCACCAACCTCAACCATTTTTGGAGGCTTTTCCACTCCTATGGGAAGTTTAGGAAAGAGCACTGGGCATCAGTAGAACTGCTTTCTCTGTCACAGGTGAGATCAAAATAGCAGCCCAACCTAGGTCTGGCTTTACATTGCCTTTCAGTGCTTGTGTGTGTGATATCAGGTGCTCTGCCCAGAGAAGGGTTCAGGGGTCCTGCTGCTGTATTTTCCTAGAATCACAGAATTATAGAAAGGGTTTGGGTTGGAAGGGATCTTAAAGACCATCTAGTTCCACTCCCCCTGCCATGGGCAGGGCCACCTTTCACTAGATCTGAGTAACTAATTTCTTCCTAACATCTAACCTAAATCCCTCCCTTTTTTAGTTTAAAGCAGTTCCTCCTTTTCCCATCTCTATCTGCCCATGGAAAAAGTAACTCTCCCTCTTATTAAAAAGACCACTTTAAGTAGTGGAAGGCTGCAATGGGGTCTCCCTGGAGCCTTCTCTTTTCCAGGCTGAACAACCCCAGCTCTCTCCTCTTTTCTTCACGGGAGAGATGCTCCAGCCCTCTGATCATCTTTGGGGTACTTCTTTTTGGTGTAGAAAAAAAACAGCAGGAGATGCTGGCTCTGACTGAAGGAGAGAGCTGGGTACAGCTCCCTCAAAGGGATGCAGGAGGGCTCCTGGAGCATCTTGAAACAACTTCAGCCAGTGACTCTGGGAAGCTGAAATTATTTCCTCTCCTTCTTCGAGTGCTTCTGGGCAAAACCAGATGCATCTGGGAACAATCAGGGTGTTTGCAAAAAGCAGTGTATTAAGCAAATATACTCCCTTTTTGTCTGTGAATTAGCCGTGATCAGACTCGGGGGTTTATGAATATGTCATTTGAAACATGAATTGGTGGGTAATGAGGACCATACCCCGGGCTGCAGGAGGATGGGGAGTGGAATTGCTGCTTCTGCTCACAGGAGTCACCAGTGGCTCAGTGTGACAGCTCTGCCAGGCCAGATTGAAATGTTTCAACACCACAAATTCCCTCCCAAAACTGCAAAGGCCCCTCTGACAGGCCACACAGCTATTGCCAGTGGGACCCACCAGGCACATGGGTTTTATTTGCATTACCGTACCCCAAAAGTGAGATTTTGGCTCAGAGGCAGCATTTATAACCCCTTCTGTGAATGTTGGCCTGCTTCAGTGTTGGCACATAATGCAAGGGCTTGGGGTTACCATCATCTGGAAAGAGATCCTGGCTTTACTGAATCAAAGGGTCTTGACTGAAGTCTTTTCCTCCCAAGTTGAGCAGCTGCAGAGTGGTGCACCAGCAGCTAAGGAAAAGCAGAAACACAGGCTTTGCAGATAAAAGAAAGCCCTCCCCAATGTGTTTTGTCAGATAAATGCTGAAATTTAGAAGGGCTAATCATAAACGGAGACAGAGGAGGATCATATGGAAATCTCTTCCTGAGGGTCTGAAACTCAAAGGCTGTTTGACTTGGGATTAGGCAGAAGAGTTGCATTTGGTGTGTGTTTCGTTTGATAAATGCCTGTTGAAGATCTGGGGTGTGTGGCAAGTTTACACAGTATGTTTTTTTGACAGTTTTTTCTTTCTGAGCAGGAGCAGAGTGTGGCTCCTTGGATCTTAAAATCTGGGGGGGTTGTTCCTCTTTCTGCTTGATGCATGTTTCGTTTCTGGCACAGTTCTTTTTTTTAAAGTGTTTGGCTTCATCCAGCTAATCATTTTCAGCAAGCAAGAGACTTTTCTTATTTCTGGAAAATGGATTTCCTCCATTCCCCACTCGCAGCCTCCCTATCTGTTGTATTGTTTCCCAGTGACCGTGTATCATTTGTCTGCTGCACATGAAAGGTTTGTGTTGCTTTATTTAATGACTTCTGCGTAATTGGCAATTCATTCCTTTTCATGTGGGTTTTGTAAACACGGCTTTTTTCCTGGGATGGCTGAATCAGGCAGCCTGGCTTGATCCCGGCTCCTGCGCCGGCTGGCGGTGCCTGTTATCTGACAGCAGCTCCAGCAACTGTCATCCAAAAGTGTTAAGCCTCCTAATTCTTTCTCTCTGGAGGAGCTATTGCAGAAATTGAGCTCATCCGAGGCTCGTAGCAGAGCTGTCTGTGGGGTCTGGAGGCTCTGCAATTTGATTGTAGGAAATATCTGGGCAATTTGTTGCTAACCTTCTTCCCAGGAAGCACTAAGCCTGATTTGGAAGAGCCAGGGAGAGATGGGGAGATCAGCACAATCCATAGGTATTTTGGTGATTAACCCACCTGTATGTGCACGTTGACACTTCTTGAGTAACTCTTCTTGCAGCATTTCTATCTCCCAGCTGCCACGCGAGTGCACCCAGAAACACGTTAGCAGTGATATGTGTACATGCACAGCCAAAATTAATGGGATGCACGGGACGTCCTTTGCCTTGCTCGAAACAACTCTGCTTTGAGTGAGTCAGGAGTCTTTCAGGAGCCCAGGATTTGTTTCCAGTGCGCTTGCCGTGGTTCAGCATCTCATCCCCAGGAACCGCCTCCAAGCCAGACTGGGAGACGCTGGAGCTGTAAGCCAGCGCCGGGCTGGCAAAGTGCCCTGTGGGCTGCTGACTCACTGCCACACGGATGGCTGTCACCAGCGTGGCTGTCCCAGTGGAGATGCTCAGTTTGGAGCACACTGGTGTCCCTCACTACTCTGGGATCAACCTCACTGGCACCAGCCTGAGGCTCGCTGTCCTGGGGAAGCAATGGCATCTTTTGAGAGCAATAGCTCCACTAATTATAGCTGGAGGGAGAAACAAAACATTCTGCTCTCCTCCCAAGAATCTGTTATATTTTTTGCAGTATTTTCAGTACTGCTTGTGATCAAGAAATTGCAGTCCATGGGGTTTTACCCATGTTTTGTTGCTGCCTCCCTTCTGTATGCCAATGAACAGGGTGGTTACCTGGGCTGGCACGGTGGGAAAACTGCCAAGGTTCCCCTTTAGGTGGTGCTGATGCTGGCACCTGCCTATGTCAGGAGAAGCTGTCTAACTCTGGATACAGGTTTTTCATGAGGACCACAGCGATATATTCCATGCTCAGTGTGGGATAAACAAGCCCCGGGACAGCCTCAATCTCCCCGGGGAAACCACGATAATTGCAGAAGAATGGGGTCCAGCCCTGCTCCACTGCCAAAACTGGGGATCCTTTTGGAAACATCAGCTCCGGGGCTGATGCAGAAATGCAGCCGTGCAGCCCTGACCGTAAATGGAGATGTTTGGGTGCCAGTAGCCGTCCTTGCCACGCGGGAGAGGCAGCCCCGGTCCCTGCAGCGCACCAGGCTCTGCTCCAGAGGTGTTTTTAACTGTCCCTGTGGAAGGAGGGAGCAGCCAGTGCTGGGCTGGGAGCGAGGAGGCAGGAGCGAGCACAGGGGTGAGTACTGCCCTGCTGGCCCCGCTGCCCTCCCCTACACCCTTGCAGGAGCATCAGGTGGACATACTCTTGGAGTTGCCTATAGGGCATATCCTACTGGTCGTGGAGATCTGGGATGGGCTGGTGATGATGCCCTTGGTGAGTGCCCGAGAAAGGATCCCTGCATCCCCTCTTCCTGCCCAGCCTCTCCATGCCTGCAGTGAAGCAGCTGAAATATGTTCCTTCAGCTTCATACAAGGGCTCAGAATTGACTCGATTTCTGTCCTCTGAGTGGCTCTCAAGGTTGTGGGTTGGTGTGCTGCTCCTCCAAAGAAACAAAGCATGTTTTCTGTAGGGCAGAAAAGCAACTGGAGACCAGGCTGAACTTGAGCAGAGTTTTCTACTAGAGATCTGGCAGGATCTAGTCCCTCACACTGAGAAAATGTGCAAACATTGGATTTGGATCATAATTTAAAATAAATTAGAGCTGAAGGGGGCTCAAATCTGCCTTCTAGAAAGGATGCTTTATTTTCCCAAATTGCATTGCTGGGACTCTGGTTTCTTTAGGAAATAAATCCTGATTTACTGCAGCAAGAGTGAGACTGTAGTCCAGCTCGGCAAGTGTTGGCAAAATTGAAAAGGAGATGTTTTAACATCTTTGGCATTAAAAATTATGGAGGTCCAAAGCTTTGGATCAGCTCAGAAGGATCCTGCCAGGCACTGTCTGAAGTGGGGTTTATATCACTGGGACAAAGCACACAATTGCCCCTTCACAGCCTGTGGCTCACGGCAGATGAAGTGTGTGAAGCCACTCTCTTGACAGGAAAGACTAATCCTGGCCTTCCTGTGCTTCCCAGGTTCCTGTTTGAAACTTCTGATCATTTTGAGCATAGCTGCAAACTGCAAATACATGGCTGGGCTTGGTCACCATGGGATGGGGAGGAGATGGAGGGGAGATTGCTCTGCTAAAAGGGAGGTAGGAGCCCAAACTGGCAATTCATGTTTATGGTCTCACTGAGCAACCAGTGAACAGTGAGTTAAGAGCTTTTCTGCTGAAAAGTTGTCTCTTCACAAAAAAAAATATATTTAGCGTTGCTCCAAGGTAAATGTGGTGCTGGGAGCATTCCCAGTCCACACACCTCCTGCAGACACAGTTGGTGCACAATACCTAGATGTTGTCTTAGACCAGGTAAATGGGTAAATGAAAAATGGACCAGGAGAGCCAGGTGTGCTCCCAAATCCATCCTTCCAGCCTGCAAGGCGTGCCTGTGTTGAGCTGCTCTGCAAAGCCTCTCTAATCCCTCAAAAAGCATCCAGCACTGCCATCCATGGCCTACAGAGTTTATGGTGTCAGACTGGAGGGCTGTATCTTGGGGGTTCAGTTCTCAGCTTAGGCTCCAGTGAACCCAGAAGTCCACAGAAGTCAAGCCTGGAGGGGAGAGTGTTTGCTTGGAAATGGAGGAGCACAAGGGCAGAAAATACAGGAATTTGATGTGCAGAGCTGAGGAGTGAACAATTCAGCTTAAGAGCCAGAGGGATCTCAGGCGGGGTGAAGGCGGCAAAGTAGATAATCTCAAGGTTGCCCTTGATTATGAGGGCAAAACTGAAAAGATTTGGGACAGGAGGCAGAATTAGCATCTCAGCGGGAAATCCTCAGCCGAGCTCAGAAACTAGGGGTGAAGAGCCTCTGCTGTGCACCCTGGCTTGGCTCCATTAAGAACAACAGAGTGGTGCTGGTCCAAGCTCAGCAGCTCCCAGGTCTGCTGGATGCTCCAGGCTCCCTGGAGCTCACCGTGGGTGAGAATGGACACGGCCCCTGTGCTACAGACAGCATTCCAGGGATGGAGCTGCCAGAGGAGAACATTCCAGCAAGGCAGGCTGTGCAGAGCAAGCTGGAAGGTCATGCACATCAGTGAGGGTCACACGGAGCAGGATTTGAAGAGGTCAAGTAGGGTGCACAGCTGCAGGCAGGGATCAGCAGTGAGCCCAAACAGACAGGGAACACGGAGAGCCTCCAAGGGGATCTGCCATGCACCGAAGGTCAAGCAGCTCTAGAGAAAGCAGAGCTGTGTCTGGGAAAGGCAAGACTGGAAATTAATGAAACCCAGCAGGGATAGTTCAGCCCGTCCAGATTTGTTCCTCAGCATAGGCATGGGAGGAGCAGGAGCAGAAGCTGGGACAGGTGGAGGCAGGGGGCAATAGCCGCTGGGAGCAAAGTGTCCCCTGAGAACGCGTCCGGTCAGGACTGACCTTGCCGAGAGCAGAGGTACTTCTCTGCCTTGAGGAAGTTAATTGGAGGGGAAGATGCTTCCCTGGTACAGCAGTGCTGCACATTCCCCTCATTCTGAGCTGCCTGATGGCTTCTGAGCAATGCTTAGAGCTAGTTTTCCCCATGTGCCCCAAGACTGAACCTGAACCCTGCACGTGTGCCAGGTGCCACATGAGGAGTCTCAGGAAAAAGACTCCCACAGCAAAGTACTTAGAGCCTCATAAGAAAGTGAACTGGGAATGGCAATCATTGCCCTCCGCAGAGTGAAATGAGGGTGTGATTTCCAAAGGCCTGCGTAATCAATATCCCTATTATCAGTCTTCCAGAATAAATTGCTTTTAAACTAATACAGGCTGGGGAGCTATCCATGAGCTGTCAGGAGAGAGATAAGCCGAAGACACATGTTTATTCATACCGCATATGCTGAAAGCTGAATGTTCTTTACAGCTGGCTAAATGGGGGCGAAGATATTCAGCATTTTTTTTGCAATTCTTCTGCTAAAATTTGTCAAATACCCTTAATTTTGAGCACACCTGGAACTTTTCAAACTTACTGGGGGTGCTGATGAAAATCCCACTAAAACATCTGGTGAAGGGAGAAAGCTGTTTCCTTTCCTGTAACTCCTGAAGTTTTGCAGAGCATCAGCAATTTAAATTGTCCTGCTGACCTCCCACCACATACACCAATACAGGAATGGCACATCCAGCATCTAATGGGTCCGTTACAGAGAAAACATCTCACTCACAGTTACTTGGGAGAAATTCAAAAATCCACTATTGTTTCTGCCTGGCTCAGCTGCTCCATGGCTTCAGTGGACCTTTTGTTCAGCCTGGACCAACCTGCCAGTGTCCAACAGTGGCTGTGAAATATGTCATTGTATCCCATGAGATGCTGCTCCAGCCATGGACAGGCCACTGTCCCCCAGCCTTGCTTCCCCCACCCAGGGACAACTGCAGGATCTGCTCAGCCATGAGGCACCAACAAGCTCAACAGTGGAAATAAACTTAGTTTAGCAGCAGGACGATGAGGCTGAAATGCACGGAGCTCCTCCTGCTCTCTGCTGCTGCTCCTTCCTGGTGGAGTAGCCCTTGTGTTGGTGCCACATCCCATCCCTTGTCTTCAGCCCTAGCTTGTCTGATGTGTTCCATGGCAGGCAGCTGTAAGATTCACCTCTTCTAACTTAAGGCACAAATAGTGTGGGTGTCTGTGCCTGAGCCGTGCTTTTAGAGGCGGTGGAGGGAGGAGGGCACTTGCAGGGCACAGCTGAGCTCACCCTAAAGGGATCATCTGAAATGAGTCGTGCCCCTTTCTCTCCTGAGCTGCAAGAAGACTCTGCAATCAGCTCTCTCATAGGTGTTCACATGGTGGGTGGTTGTGTGTGGTCACATCAGTCCTGTTCTGGCTCTAGTTCTTCCTTTCATGTCCTCCTGAAACCCAAGCAGATGAGAAAGTGCTAAATGTGGCACAGGATAGAAGCTACCTCCTGGAAGGTAGTGGAAAGAGAAAATTATTTTTTTATAGCATGGTCTGAGCAAGCAATTTTGAAAAATAATAACAGATGTACCGGAGATGATTCCAGGAGATATTGAACAGTCCAGAGGAGTGTAGCTCAGGAGAAATGATGAATGAGGCAGCATAGCAGATTTGCTTTTGAGCAAAGGTAAAAAAGGTGCATTTCCAATTGGGGTAGCATTTCAGGATGGAACATTTCCCCTTATTGCTGCCATCAGGCTGTGCAGCACAAGTACGAGGTTGATACTGAAGCAGCTTGATTGTCTAAGCTGCATTACTCAGCTTATAGAAAATTGGTTTTTATTCCCTTTCCTTTTCAGCCTCAGTGGATGCAACTTAGACAAAAGATCTCAACTTTCAGCCAAAAGGCAATTCCTTCAGCACAGCACAGTGAGAGTTTTGGCCACAAGTGAGGCTGATGGGCTCAGGGGCATTGCACATAATGAGCAAAAAGGGTCTTAACTGTCTCACTGGGAAATTATTTCCTTTCCCTTGCTGCAGGTAACCCAAAGCAGCAGCTGGCCATGGCTGTGTGGTGTCAGGTGGGAACAGTTTGCCTGCAGCCACGGATTCAGGACAGGTAGTTTTGAGCAGCCCACATGTGCTTAAACAGACACGGGTTTGAGCATCACACCTGACAATGGCACCGAGCAAAGCAAAGGCGAGCTGGGTCTGGCACCAGGGTGCTACCAGCAAAGGCTGCTGGGACTAGTTCAGCCCACCTGTGGCACAGGAGGGAAAGGAGACGCCTGTGATCACACAGAGGGGACAGGAGGCTTGGAATGGGCAGCACAGGTGTGCAAGGAGACCATGCTGCCTTTCCTGAGGGAGACCTGACTGTTCCCCAGCCCTGCTTACCCCACCTCTCCCTCTACAGTCCCGATGCATTCCCTCTGCTTTTGTCCAGGAGTGTGTTTTTTTAGGCCCATTCTCTCTGGAAATGATGCAAAATGCCATCCTCAAGTGATAGAGCAAACCTCCAACCCCCAACCCTTGCCATATTTCCAGTGCATGGCTTGTTGGTCCTTTCTGTCTTTATTTTGGGGAAGTGCCTGCTCATGGGGAAGCTTTGGGCTCTGTGAAGTCGAAATGGATTTGTCTCTCTCTTTGGTGGATTATTTTCCCGATTTCCCCTTCTCCCCCAGGGCTGCAGTAGCTTGCTGACAGCAGCACAGCCGTGAGTTGGGTGCCTGGAGAAGGAGTGAGGCAGTAACTGCAAGCACAGAAAGGCTGCCTGTGGCACTTGTGTTGGCCACAATACTGGATATCATCAGAAAAACCATCAGCTTTTCTAATTTTCAGGACAGAGGAGATGGCTCTTGGCTTATAATTGGGTCATGCTTTAAAAAAACCTGCATGAACTCATCGTAAGCAACAAGATGTACCCGTTTTCCTCTTATATTCCTGCCCCAGCCTCTCCCAAAGAAGCAATCCTTTTGGATGAGAGGTTGTTAATACAGATAGGATGTCTTTTACTTTCCCATCTCTGTGCACTCAGACATGGCTCATTACTGTTATGTTTGAACGAAAACTCTTCTGTTATTACCTTTGCTGGGAAACTGCCCATATTTGGGGAGGAAGAAGCACAATTCTAAATCTTCCTTAGGAGGAAGCTTCAGTCTCTGTTCCAACTTTGAAGCTATCTTGGTAGCAGGTCAAACCAGATGCTTGGAGGTAGAGCCAGCAAAACATGCCAACTCTGGAAGGTTATAATCTTTGGGAAAATTGGTTAATAGTACAGATTTTGGTTTAATGAGTTATCTCTGTTTTGGAGTCTCCCCTTCTCTGTGCTGCCTGTCTCCAGCAGCCCCATTAACAGAACAAGAATAATCTCTCCTGTGCAAGAAGGCAGCAGACTCACACTGCAGCCTGGTCCCTGTCACATCTGCCTTCAGGAGCCACGATCCTCTTTATCTCCTGGAATAACACCGGCCGAGCAGTACAGGCATCCCCTCACCCTCACACGGGCACCAGATACATTTTGGGCCACTGATATCGAACTGCCAAGCTGCAGAGGTACCACTGGCTCATTGCTGGGTGTATAACCCTGTGGCTGCAGTGCAGGATGGAGGAATCGGGGGTTGGAGCAGGAGGTGCAGCAGTGACTAAATGCGACCTGACGAGATCGTGAACAGGCCAGCAACTTCCAGCTCATCCCGGCCCTCCTGGTTTGGCAGCCCAGACAGTGTTAGAGACTTCAGCTTGTCAGAGTGGATCTTGTAATATATCTAAGTTACACTTGTCTCCTGGAAAAAGAATGAACTAAAGAGATTGCATCTGCCCTTTTTAAGAATAAAATAAACCATATCAGCCAAGCCATTTTCACTTCATTTTCCCTCCTCACTTTGAAGCCAGGACGATCATTTAATGCATTGTTCAGACCCACATGCTGATGTGGGCAAGGCCACTGCTCATGTTTCCCCAGTCCCTCTGATGTGTATTGGTTTGTTGTTTTATTGGTTATTGTTTGTTGTTTTTATGCCAGCATCCATGGATCAGCCCCGCGTGGCAGCCAGACCATTGCATGGGATGAGCCTCCCGCTGCTGAGCAGCTCGAAGGCAAAAAGAGTGTTTGGCTGTGGCATTGGCTTGTGGAATGTCTTGATTTACCAGAAAGACTAGTTTTTGGATTAATTTTGTTCTGTCTTTTGAGGACATTTCAGCAGTAGATGCCTGATTAGTATACCTTTCCACTTGGACTGTGCCTTTAGTCTTTCATCCCTATCACTAGTGGGCAGGGTATGAACAAGCCTATTTCATGATGTTCAGTTCTTCTAAACTTTATCTTCTCTTTTGATTTTTATTGTCTTTTGAGTAACCAGAGAGTTCATATGTACTAATGTGCTTTAAAGAGGAGGAAGCACCATCCATGCCCCTGGCCTTGTTCATCTGATGGAGACTGGATGCCCATTTCTGACAGCTTCTCACTCTGGTGTTTCCCTCCACTCTTCTCACAGCCACATAAACTGCGAGCACAGATAGCAGCTGGGATAACCCTCAAGCCCCAGTGATTCCGGCGTCTTTTCTCCCTGCACCCCTGTCCCTTTCTCAGGCCTTCTGATGCTCCTTCAGCAACCAAATCTGCATCTGCATGCTCCACCATGGCTTTGGGTCCAGGATTTGGGATAAGGGGGTGAGATCTGTCCCTGGCAGAACATCATATATTCCTGAGGATGGGTACCCCAGACCCAAATATTTCTAGAAAGCAGGATGGTGACTTTTATATGTATCTGGGATTTTGTCAAATTATTCAGCAAATGTCACTGAGCTACAGAGACACTGATGGTCAGGCACATTTGCTATGATTCAGAGCTTGTCACAAGCATTTTGCACAGCTCTAGCTCTTGGGCTCTAGCGAGTGGTTTTAAAGCAGTCCATTCCCTGAAAAACACTATGGAGGCAGAGAGCATGAATTATTATTTGTTTTCACTGTGTGGACAGTTGATCAGTGACAGATGTTTCTAATTGCATTAAGCAAGTGGAAATAATGAGAATTAGATAGCAGATTCTCCAGGAATTTACATTTAGATTGAGTTACAATTTGCTATTAAAGAAGCAAATTCAATGTAGATGCATTGGTTCTTCAGCAGAATTGGGGACAATTATTTTTAATTATTATTTGATTACTTAAAAATGAGTTGTGTTACTATACTTAAAAATATTTGACTCAAGGGGATGACTTAATATGTGCACTTTATGTCTCCCTTAAAAGATACGGAATGATGAAATTGTTCATCAACAAACATCTCCACCTCCCCGTTACAGTCATATTGAAAGGCAAATGAAAAACAGAGGCTGCCAGAACCCCATCTCACAGTGCACAATTTGGCCAGTGCCGGGATGGTGGAGATCGGATCAGGCTCACCCAAAGCGTCTGCAGCGCTGACAAATTGAATTAAGTTGCTCTGATGGAAGACAAGCTGCATCCCCCTTTGGACACCACGCTCCGCTGGGCTTGGCAGGAATTCCAGGCTGATAATCCCCGTGCCGTGCATTGCGTGGAGCTGAGGCAGAGCCAGGCGAGGCCAAGCAGAGGTGGGTGCTCCGGCTGGAGCAGGGCAGGGGGGCGAGCAGGGCCTGGGCACGCAGGGAGCAGCAGCATCTGCTGCCTCCAGATGACACGTATCTGACAGTTATCTCCCCGTCCATGCCAAGAGGAAATGAGCTGTGGTTCAAACCGCTGGAGGTTTTCCTTTTGGGGCTCTCTCTCTCACAGCTTTTTTTTAATTTTATTTTATCTCCTAGATTTCAAGTTCAGCTTCAGACTCAGAAATGTGTGAGTCCCCTGTCAGCAGAGAAGGGATTTATGTGCAGTGCAGATTATTGTATGTCTCTGTTTAGCATAGAATCCAAGCTATAATATTTTTTTAACCAACTAGCTGGCTCAGCTTGTAATTTTTTTTTTCCTTTTGCCTAATGAGAGCCTTATCCAGAACTCCTTGAAGTCAGAGTCTGTCTATCAGCTTCAGTAGTCTTTGGATCAGATTTCACATCACTGATTCATTATTAATTACACATCTGGGACTCCCTTTTCAAAGAGTTCATTGTTAAATAAATTCACTTTTAGACATTACAGACTTGGCATTCTTGTGCATTTAATAAAAGTCTGGCAAACCAGCAAAGAGCCATAGGCCAGCTTCTCTTCTGGTATTGATGGATGAATCTCCACTGAGCAGCAGTGGTTTACACTATAAGGATATAACATACCTCTTTGCTCTCATATAACCACTTTCTGTCTGAGAATAAGTCTGTGTTTGAGAATTTTGCCTTTTCTGGGATTTCTCCCCTCTTTTTTATAACTTTTCCTACCAGGCAAGAGTTCCTCTGTGGATTCAGACACTGCAGGGTGAAATATATTTGCCATTGAGTTTTTTTTCTCTTCAAAGAAATACTGGCATCTTTTTCTTTGGACAAACTGTGATCCCATCTTCAGAGCTTCCTGGGAGAGCAGACAGGCAGGCAAATGTTTTCTTGATCCCTATGGCAAGTGGAATGGATCTAGGGTCTTTCTACAGGGTCTTTCCTGTAGTCCTCAATAACGGAGTTCAAGTCCAGACATTGAAGTGACCAAGGAGCTGCTCTGGAAGCTCCGTTTACAGAGGAATAGTTTTGGCAGGGGAATATCTAGAAATAAAGGTTTTTCTCCTGAAGTCCGTTCAATAGGAGGCTATATCCTACGTGAAAAAGGACATCTTATGTTGTGATTTAATGGTACAGGGTATTACTCTCACTCAGCAGCTGATGGCACATGGACCAGCAGCCCATATAGGTGTTTCCTGTGCTGCAAGGATCTCCTGAGCTGCACTCAGCCCATCCTATGCTTTTGCAGGGCTGCCCAGACACATGGGGAAAGAAGGATGGGGTGAGTCCTTCTTTTTCTCCTGATGCCAAATCAGAGTTTGGCTGAATGGTCCTGGTTAATACCAATGTCCAAATAAATTGTGAGCATAGATTCAGATGACTGCTACCCAGTTTTCAAAGCTTTCACTTAGTCAACAACTGTTTAAGGTACATGGAAAGGAAAACCAACAGAAACTCAACTTCCACTGTTTGAATAATGAAGCTCTGAATGTTGATCAGAGGCAGACATACACTGAGTCCATGGCATGCTGCCAATGCAAGGGATAAAAACCACCACATCGTTGTGGAAGGGTCTGTGAAGGAAGAGAGGATTTTGACACTGGGGTGCTTGAGCCCCTGAAAAGTCAAAGCTGATTCCCTACTACAAGTGAAACATCTCTCCTGTTTTATCATGGAGAGTGACAAAACCTTTTCCCTGCCCAAATTCACCTTCCTCAGTTTTTCAGAAATCACATTAAATGCGATTATTCTCATCACCCTCATGTATGAAGTGCAAATCTTTCCAAAACTGCAGCCCTTCAGCATTAGAAATTATTAAGTCATTTACTCCTTGCCATAGAGCAAGTTTTGGGGTGGGTCTACAGCCACCTGGGTAGGATATGAGGAGGGAGGGATGAGAGAGATCTGTCACACAGGCAGTGTGACTGCTGGCCAGTCAGCAGAGATGCCTTCAGTTGCCAGAGGCCATCAAGACCTCCAGCATCATTCTTGGGAGGTCTTTGTGCTTCCAGCATCTGCCAGCAGCATGACTGATCTCCAGGCTGGCCCAGGTTCTGAGACTTTGTCACTCAATGAAATGTACTGGGGACAGCTTGCCCACACTGCTGCTGTGGGATCTGCTCCTGCCCATCTCCCACATCAGGTTCAATGAAAGCAGGAACAGATACAATTGCCTAAGCACTTCGACCTCACTTTGCAGTGAGGATGTGTTCTGGGTAAGACCCAGAAAGAGATTTTCTGGACACTGGCAAGGAAGTTCAGCCTGTGCCCGGCAACTCCCTGTGCCATGCCACTCGGACATTTCCCCATCCCCAGGCCAAGGATCCCTCCTTTTCAGAAGCCAGGCTGCCTTTATCTGCTTTCTACCCCTCCTGCTTAGAAAAATTTCCTGAATTCTCCATAGTCTCCAAGCTTCTCCTTTCATGGTTCATTACATTCGTTGGCTAATTCTGCTCTTGCCCCAGTACGTGGGTCATCACCCACATTTGTATGCACTTAGATTTTCCACTTATTTTCTTAGTAGCTGTTTATCACTAGCAGTTTCTACCCTGCCTGAATTCTCTCCTAACCATTCTGTCTTATTTCTTTTTTATTCTTTCTTTGCAGAAAAAAAGATGGTTTTTTTAATAAAAAACACTCACTATCTCATCCGGTCATTTATTTCACCCTCCTCCTTTATAATGGAACTCGTTTATTACCAGCACTTCTTTTTACAAATATCAGGGGAAATAAGCCTTTCTCATCCTCCTAGTAAATCTTATGGTGAGCAAGTATTATTTTGCTTTCTTTTCTTTTGAATTGTGGCCAATTGTCATTTCTCTCCATTGCCTCCTCCTTTTTTGGGGGGGGTCACAGTGTGACATTGGTGAGCCTGGAGTCAGGAAAGCCCAGCATCCTTGTCCCCTTCCCATTCACCTTCAGGGTTGCCTACAAGGCATTAGAACAGAGCTGTGAGGAGGGGGGACTGATAGGACACATTTAGGCTCCCGACTGTCCTGATGTGCACCAGGCTGATTTATCTAGAAGTGGAGGCAGGACTTGCCTGTGCCCATGGTTTCCCCACTGAACCTTGATCTGCTCCTTGAGATGGCCTCTCCCTGTCCTTCTGATACTGACATCGGCAAGTGCTGGATGTGGAGAGTGCTGTGACTGACAAAGGGGACCAGAGCAGAGGATCCAGGCAGCTTCCTTGCTGTCCCAAGGCATGCTGGACATGGAAACCTTTGCTTCTTAGAGACACACACAGTTGGTTGACTTCATATATAGGCTCTGCATGTATAGACTCAGTAGGAAAAGCTACAGAGTCACTGAAGGCAGGGCAAATTTCTGTGCTTCTGTAGATGAAAAGTTGTTGATTTTTCCCATTCCCTCTGAAATAAACACACTTTTATCACAAGCCTAATCCTTGGTTATATCCCACACTTTGTGCTGACTCAAGAAGCCAAGTCTCCTCTTGGGTGCTCAGCCAGAGTGGAGGGACTCTCTGTCTTACAGGACAAGGTGTACCAGACCCTGCCCCATGGCCCAGCAGAGTCAGGGACCAGTCCCAGCCACCACTCTGGTGAACTTGGGGACCACACTCAGTCACAGGAGATTAGAAGCCAGACTACCAGTGAGGACGTAAGCGGGGTAGCACTGATTTCCTGTGCCTTGGGAGCTGGACCTACACAATGCATCACACTTTTACTTCAAGTACTTGAAGTTTACTTTCCTACTTAACTTCAAGGTTAAAGCAGCTTCCTTAGCTATCCCATTTCTCTCTTTCACTGACCGCTTGACTCCCCATAACAGCTTTGCCATCAGGCACTGAGCTATGTAACCAACATCTGGCAAGTGAAGTTAAGCCTCTCTCTCCTGAGCTTCCCAGGGGAAGAACTGTCTGTCTGATGGGTAGTATTTTCATAGCATGCTTTACATTTGAGTGTGTTAAGCAAGAAGCTTCAAAACATGGTGGTATGTTCTTAATACAGCAACAGTGCAATACACAGGGATAATTAAACTGATGAGAACATCCAGGAAGACCAATGTGCTTCAGCTCCCAAGTCCTTTATGGGAGGGAAATCTAACATTGCTGTATGTGTGAAGAATCTATTGGTGGAGTCAGCTCTTTTGACTGCATCCCTAAGTATGAGTACAGATAGAGAAGATGAATGCACAAAAGCCCATGCACCACTATGCTTCTGGAGGCATTTACCTTCCCTAGTCTCAGCACGTGAGGATGTAGCTCTCGTTAAGTTTAATTCATTTCCCTGCACTCACAATTGGTGTATAAAATAGAACAGGACAACTTAATCCTATGCATCCTAGCACTATTATTTACTTTATTTACTTTTATTAACATTAGGTTTGCTAACAGAGGGTTTTTTGATAAATTATTTTAATGTGTTTAGAAAATGTGCTCTAAAAATAAGCATTCACTTAGCTTATTAAATATTTTCAGCGATGAAGAAGTGACTATGGGTGAGGATGGAAATAAACACCCTTATTCAGGAGAGATTTTTAAAACGCAAACAGAACATAAGAATGCAGCTAAGCTAGTATGTCTTGGGAAATTATTTTTCCTTTTCCACATCAGCAATAACAGATCAAGAGCATTTCCAAGCACCAATTTTTGTAGGCTGCGTGAAGGGAGATGGACATTTCTACAGTTGATTTGAAACTGGATGAACTAGAGCGCTTCTGAGGTTTACAGTCGAAAAGATAAATGGATTGTGTGAGCTGTCCAATTTCATTATGTGCCCTAGCCAAAGTCTTTCTTTAATGTTTGATAGAATTATGATCAAATATTTCAAAATAAAAATGCTGACCTCTGTAGAAATTGTTGTTGACCTTGTCAAGGTAGGTTTAATGCTTTAAAAGAAGACCAACAATCTCTCAGTGATATAAAACTTCAACAGACGCTACCAAATCGAAATATATATAGAAGGCAGCTGGTTATTCACACTGGCTGAGTGCTTATCAAGCCCCATTGTCAGCTGAGTGTGAAATGGATTCCTGCCCAGAAAGCTGGCTCTGAAGCTCGCTTCATGTTCAAAGTTTGATTTGCCACGTGATAGTCAGATGATTTAAAACACAATTGACTTTCTTGCAGCAGTTGACTACCCTGTTTCAAAATTACACACATCTCCAGAAACTGAGAGGCAAGTACACATGAAGATCCAGAATACTTTTAAGCCAAGCGTTTACAATACCGATTATCTGAATAAATTTGGAAGTGCTTTCTTAAAGTAGGCCACCTCACTTCCAGCCCAGAGTGCTGCAAAGAATGCCATATCCGTGTCTTTTTTCCTTTGCATTAAGACAAGGGTTTGAACCAAAGCCCTGCACACAAACCCTCTTAACTCCCCAGCATGTGCAATTCGCATCTTGAGCTGCTTCAGTTTTTATTAATTTAGCACCAGTCTCGAATTGGAGAGCTCCATCTAATCTGGCCTCTGTATCCACCACTGCTATATGTTATGTGCAAAGGAAGGTGAAAAATCCTCTGAGACCCACAGTTCTGTGATAAAACCATGAGATTTGTTTAGTCTCAGTAATATCATTGCTTGCTTAAATTGATTACGGATAATGGCAATGAAATCCATCTCTGCTGCAGGGGCATCTTCCACAGGTTAGATGCCTTTGTGTTGAAAAATGAGACTTTTCTGACTCTTTGGAAGGATGAGGGAAAGAAGAAAGAGTTGCCTGGTTACCCAGGCTTCTTTGAGGCTTTGGGAGTGTGATTTGCTATGGCCTCCTTCAGGTTACTAGTGCTGATATAGCCAGTGCTGCTAAACCATGGAGATCCAAGTGCCAAATACACCCAGGCCCAGTGATCTGGAGATCAGGTGGAGTGGGAGATTCTGAAGCCACTGGGACCTTCAAAGCACAGATGCTTCATTTTACTGCTTATATGAAACTGATGGCCTTAAACCAAGGGAAAGTCCTCCTGTGTGTGGGCATCTTCCTTCTGCTCTGCTGATCTATCATCCATATTTTTCTCATTTATAACATACAAATCTCATAGATACTTCGTGCATGAGGAGATGGGAAGCTACCAAATAGATCACAAGTAGGTTCAAGATGTTGAGGATGATTTAAAGGGCTAGTGAATCTGATCATTATAGCTAGGAATGGGTTTTCTTCTGCTCTAAAGGAACTGAATTTGCTTGAAAGTTGCTTGTTTGGGTCCACATAAGTAAGTACCTTTATTTTGCACCAGTCCTTCTGAGTTAGTGCCTCGTAAGTTTGCTCTAAATTCCCTGAAAGTTAAAAAAAAAATCTCAGTCAAAACTGTCAAATTTGGGATTATTTGGGAGTATTTTCATTAAAACTGTATTAACCCACAGCATGCATTTCTTGGTGATACTGTAAAACTTCTCAAGGAGTTCGGAGTAGCCTCCTGAAAACACCATATTTGCTGGAGTAAGCACATAGTGAAGCAAGCAGCCAGCCAAGCTTGTCTTCAGGAGTGTCTTGTAAAGGTCAAACCAGATTTGATGTTGTGTTAGGTTTTGGGAGAAACCCAAAGACAGATAATAGAGGAAGAATCTGTTTCTTCCAATAATCCAAAACCAAATCTTGAAAGTTTAAATAAAGAAGAATAAAAGTTGCATGCACAAATTGACTTGGGGCAACTTTTTAACTTGCTTCAGTGATGTTTTCATGGCTGATTAGATGAGCTGGCAGTAACCTTGGCAGTGCTACAAAAGCCATTTTTACATCAGTCAGCATAAGGAATTCCACGCTTTCCATCAAATGCCTCCAAAAAAGATGTCTGCTTTCCCTTCCAATCTGGGTTTGCTTCTGTGGTTGGCCAGATCTTCTCACTCAGTTCATGCTCCTGGCCACAGTTCAGTTGGAAAGGACTCAAGGGTGGCTTGAGTCCTCACATGAGGTTACCCTGCATGATCTTTCTTACTGCCCAGAAAGATAACCCAGGGGGATATGTGAGGATTTTGACCACATTCCTCTGGAAATCCTGTGCAGAAAGGACAGCTTGTGCATGCACAAACCAGCACTCCGGCACATGGGAGGTGCACTGGGGGATGCTGGACCTGGCACAGATGCTCCATAAAGGGGATGTGCATCAAGCCTGCACATCCAGACTGCACAACTCAGAGATGCAGACTCTTGGAGGATCCCAGGAAGAAATACTTTACAGTGTGCTCCTCCTGCTGGCACCCATGTGGACAGGACATCAGTTTGAATGCCAGGCACAGCATCCTTTCCCTCTCCCCAGCCCTGCAGGAGATGGAGAGGCAGATTCTCATGTGGCATGTAGTGCTCTTAGCCACCAAACCTCATTGTACTTCAGGTCTATGGACAAAAAATATGTGATCAGAGCCAGGGCCAGCCCTAAACCTGGGCTTTTCCTTCTGCCATCCTCAGCACATCAGCCAGGCTCTTTCAGCTGTATGTAGGGACATTAGCTGTTCCCAGTGGAGACAGAGAAGGGATGGAGCAGGCAGAGGGCTAAGGGAGGGAAGAGGGAAGTGCTGAGGCTTTTGTTGTGGATGAGAGAGAGATCTGGGCATGGAGCAGATTTCCTGTCCCAGTACCAGTTGCAGCTGGCTGGCCTCTTTGGATGCAGTCACCTGAAAACTCTGTCGGAGTCGCGGGACGATACAGATGGCAACAGAGAGGAATGGGGTCACTGGGCATCGACACAGAGCCCCTTCTGAATGGGGGAAGAGTGCAGCTGCCTCTGTGTCAGGCAAGAAGGGGAGGAGGGATGCTAGAGACCCAAAAGTGCTTTTTTCATCCCACCAACTGCTTCTCATTTTGCTTTTGACATGAATTTACCATGCAGACTAGGCCAGCTCATGCTCTTTGCTTTCTGTGACTGCAAAATTATTTAAGCAGATTCCCATTGCTAATATGTAGGGGAATTAGAGAGTATCAGCAATGCCTTCTGACTTAAGATATGGAGTGTCAGGTATCAGCGGAACCCAGAAATGCAGCTATCTGTGAATATTTCTGAGTCAACTTGTCAGTAGAGTGTTTCTAATCCTTTTACCAAACAGATTTTTTTTAGAAAACTTGGGAATTTTTTTTGTCTATTTCTCTCTGACCGTAATAAATCTTAATTCCCACAACATGCAGGTGTTGACTTTCCAAGAAAAAAACGTCAGTGGCACTCTGTCACCACCCTCCACATTCCTGAGGCAGCTGCTGGAGGCAAGTTCTCTCATTTGCTTATGTAAATGAAGAAAAGAGATTTTTAGAGCCAACCGCTGTCTCTGGGAAGGAGGTGCTGCCTGTGCCAGCACGAGCAATGCTCCTGCTGCTGGTCCCCAACACTGATGCAGTTCAGCTGTTCCGTGATAAAAAATAAGGCGCTCCCTCTCCAGGCATTTTGCATTTCAATGAATAATTTTTCACCCAACTACATCCCAGCCTGCTTTGATTATGTGCACTCCATATATTGACATAATAACATGGAGTTGAGGAATAGAGGATCTATCCCATAAGGGGAATTGCAGCCCCTAAAGCCCCAAGCCTTCAGCCTGAGCAGTTTTGTACAGTATTATTACCCTGTATTTGGATGACACAGTGGCCAAAAGGGCCGTTACTGGGTATTTACACAACAATACATGGAGTGACTTCAGATTTTTCTTTTCTTGGAAATGCGTGAAATGGGTTAAACAAGAGGATGAGAGAGCTGTTGGCAGACCCAGTTTGACAAGAATTGCAAGTGAGGGACAGTTCAGTGGCCCCTGGATAAGAGAATTCTGTGTTCCGTGCACAAGGAAGCAGGGAAAGGAGTTACAGTCCATAGCTATCATGGGGCAATACACTGCCTAATGCATGTGGGCACGGAGCATTTCCTGGCTTTCAGCAGATAAGGCTGCTGGCCACTGAGCATCAATGCCCTGAGGAACAGAATAATAGCACACAGGGCCTGTATGGGCTTCTTTACTCCCCTTATCTCCGTGGTGTTAGAGGATGGGGTTGTGGCTGGTTTTAGCAGATGATCTAATTCATGGGGAGGACCTGGAGTTTGTTTGCTTCATTAGTAAATGCTCCCCTCGGTGGAGGGGAAGAATTGTGCGTGAAGCACCATTTGGCACTTTTATTTCCTCCTGATTACACCGCCCAAGGCTCAAGCAGACCGAAGAAGAAGCGCTGTTCCCTGCCTCGTAGGACTGCGCCGGGCACAGCCACGGGAGGAATTGCTCTGCATTCATGCAAACCATTCCTTTTCCACCTCACCTCTCCTGCTGATGGACTGGCCACACTGCACACATTCCCCAGCCTACACTGCAACTCAAGCCACCAAAAATATGTTTTTCAAACATTCAACCTTTGTCTGTTGAGCAAAATTTGACCAAATCAACAGGACTTGAGAGGCTGGTTTGAACAAAACACACTTCACAGTCCATCCTGCAGAAACCAAACCTGTTTGCAGCCAAATGCCAGTGGTTTGAGTCCTGGAGCCTGGGCCTGGCCACAGCTGGGTTAGAGCACAAAATCAGTGTTGAGCACCAGTCCTGCAGACAGTCTTTATCATTGGCTTTATCAATCTTTATGCTTGGCTTAGCAGTGTCCCATCTCTGCATTCTTGTGCTATATCGCACTGTAAGTCCCCCCAGCAAGGAGACAGTGGATGGTAGCAGTGTTTTTAGCCTAATGAGATGAGGCATTGCTCAGGTGTGAGTTAGGTACCTGGTTCCCACAGCTCAACATGTGTCTGTGCTGGATGGATTTGGGCGGCACGCGTCTGTCCATATGTTGAAACTATACATTACCCAGAAACCTTCTGCCACAGAGAATTAGGGAAAAGCTATGACATGGGGGAGGGGGAATAGATAGGCTTGTTTGACACTTAATAAAACAATGAAATATACTTTGTGTGTGTCTGAGTTTCTAGGGACCTACCAGCAGCTGCTAATACCATGTCATCTGTTTTTTATTCATGGCACTGCTGGACTGTGGATAGATAATCTCTTTCTATAACTCACTCATTTCTAAGCTTAATGGGAAGCTGTCATAGAGAAACATGCTTCTCTGCCAAAAGTGGGCAGTCTGTCTTTCCACTGGGGAAACACATGATTCCAGAGTTCCTCGCTCTACTCAAATCCCAGTAACATTGTCTTTTAATTATATTGAATATTTAATACTGGAATGCTTGTGTTTCTGCTGTATTTTCCACAATGACTGACAGAAACAGCCCATTCTGTCTCTGTCAGACAGAGAGGTGTTCCATCCCTCTGGTCATCTTTGTGACCCTCCTCTGGACCTGCTCCAACAGGTTAATGTCTTTCCTGTACTAAGGGCTTCAAAGCTGGATGCAGAATTCCAGGTGGGGTCTCACCAGAGCAGAACAGAGGGGCAGAATCTCCCTAGACCTGCTGGCCACGCTTCTTGTGATGCTGCACAGGACACATTTGGCTTACTGAGCTGCAAGTGCTGAATCATGCCCGGCTTTTCATACAGCAGTATCCCCAAGTCCTTCTCCACAGAGCTGCTTTCAATCTCTTCATTCCCCAGCCTGTATTGATAACAGGGGTCATCAATACCCTGACACAAGCATAGGACCTTACACTTTACCCTGTTGAACCTCATGATGTTCCCATGGACCAACTTCTCGAGCTTGTAGAGGTCCCTTTGGATGGCATCCCTCCCCTACAGCTTGGCGTCAAGCTTCTCCCAGGCTATGAAATCCTTCTGCCCAGAAGCCCTCTTCCTCCTCCTCCCATCCTGTGGCCAACACATGCCCATAACATGTCAGTATTATCACTAAACCTGTGTGACAGTAACTGTGGCTGGTGTTAGGAGGCACCAAAATGGGGTTCACGTGTTACCTTGTGCAGCAAAGTCTTGCTCTTCATCACCTGTATCTCACATTCTCCTTTTCCTCTTTTCAGCACTGGGGAGGTCTCCCATGAGCAGAGCCCAGCCTGCTCCCTCACTGGGTACAGCAGCCCATATTAGTGAGCTCATGCTAATATGAACTCATCCAATAAATACATCAAGGAGCCGTGAAACTCTGGGATTTTGACACTGAATCAGTACAAATCATCATTCCTCATGTAGTCTCCCTTTTCCAAGGAACTCTCAGGCTTGTCCTTCCCCTCCCTACTGGCCTTCAGTGTTCTCTGTGGCCTGTTGTTGTTCAGGGAAGTTGCCATTGTGTCTAATTGGGAAGAGACACCTGTAGAGCGCCTCTGTGCAGAGATAACTGGAGTGCATGGAAGAGAGACTCATCCCCTGTGGTCAATTTGCCAGTGCTGAGTGCTCCTTTAAATAGAGCCAAGGAGATACAGACAGAGCTTGGGCATTGCGTGCACTGAAGTTTTCTTGCTGAGGGTTTCACTAGCACAGGCTGTGCCTGTAGTTTGGGCGTGGTGTGGAGTGGGCTCTTTAAGCAATGGGGAAAGGCAGGGAGACATCCCTGAGAGTGTCAGCCAAGTGTGATCCCATATGGGCCTTCTTGTATTGCCTTTGGTGCCTTTCCATAATCTTTCTTCATGGCAAGTTCAAGTCACAGAGCTGCTACTGAGGCTCAGCCCTTTCCCTGCCACCTCCTGACACCACTAATAAATCTCTCCCTTTCCTCTAAGTCATTATTTGAATAAACTTCAGCTATTTTGGAGGGCAAGGAGGGAATGAATTCACTGCTTCAAGCCTGCAGGGTTGCAGAGAGCCCCAGCCATGTGCTCACTGTGCTCCTCACTGCTGAGGCTTTGTGGATGCACAGCATTATCATTTCAGACAAACCTCTCCGGCATGGCCCAGGGAGCAGGGAAGGATGTCTGGGTCATTTTACTAATAAGGACGCAGCCCCTAATGAGTCCATCTCTGCTCCCCTGCCTCTCCAAGAGGGAAGGAAGAAACCTCAGAGTGCTCTGAAGTCAGGCTTGACTTCACAGCAGAGTTGTCTGCTCTGCAGAGTATCAGGAATCCCCTGGACAATGATTTGTGCCATCATACCTGGCAGGTGGATCCTGAGGCATTAAGTTTTGTGGCAAATGTCACGTTTGCACATCCAGGAAGTCCAGGCTGCAAAATGTGGCTTGTTCCAGTCTGGAGTAGGAATTGGGGAATACAAGTAGGGGTCCAGAGGCAGGAAAGTGCTCAGGTTACTGCCATGCAGAGAAGCCTCAGGGACAGGGTTTGGCTAATAAATGGCCAGTGTCTGTGCCAGACACTCAGATACACAGGAGTGTGGGTCCCTCAGCCTTTCCTCCTGACGGGGGTAAGCACTTACCAGGAGCAGACTCTTCTTCCCCAGGGCCACAGCTCCAGCGTGCTGGGACCACAACCAGGTCCCTGCTGATTTCTCTAGTAACAATAGCAATTGATTTACAGAGCACTGTTCTTTACATGCCTTTCTGCAAAGAGGGTCCTGTAGCAGGAGGGAGCAGGAGGGGATTCTCTGGCTGAATAATGCTGCTCTGACGATCTACGCCACCAGCAAAGCATGTTCAGCCCTCACTTGTC
Source organism: Dicrurus megarhynchus (assembly GCA_013399195.1). Taxonomy (NCBI): domain Eukaryota; kingdom Metazoa; phylum Chordata; class Aves; order Passeriformes; family Dicruridae; genus Dicrurus; species Dicrurus megarhynchus. The sequence continues at coordinate 2,304,863 of VXAD01010121.1, read as the reverse complement.
CAAAGGATTTCTCCTGGTGTTGCCCATCCCAAGTTCAGGCCAGCCAGCTGCAGCTATGAAATGCCCCACAGGCTGCCTTTTGTGATACAGGTTACATGGAGGATGCCAAGGAGGTGTGGGTAGGAAGGGGATGAAGAGCAGCTGATGCAGAGGGGTCTCCACACCTGCCTGGGCAGCTCGCAGGGCACCACAGTCCAGCATTGTAGCTCTGCATCATTGAGAATATGGTTCAGTTTCTACTCTGACTGCCACCTGTTACCCTGATTTATTCCTGTGGGATGCACAAGGTGCATCTTGCTGACCATCCAATTGTATTGAATTCAGAAGGTCCCAGGCCCACTTTCTTTTGATTTCCCTGCTCTCAGAGACCAGTCCCCATCTTCTTCAATGTGTCTGTGATGGAATTTTTATTAATGCAAAATTTTCCCTCTGGAAAATGAAGTCCAGAAATTAATAATGAATTAAAACAACTTGCCACAGGCATTGCTAATGAGCTCTTTGTCTGCACAGCTCACATGAAAGGAGGTCATTGCTCAGCCGTTCCCATCACGAATGGCAAGAAGATTAACCGCTAACATCGAGCGTGTGGGTCTCTCCTGAGACAGCGGGACAGGCTGCAGCTCAGCTTCTGCCTGGCTGGCTTTTCCTGCCTTATCCCTGCTGTACAGGTTTGTCTCAAGGAGTCTTTACTACCTGGAGAAGCTACCTTCCTCCCCTCCCCTGCAAACACTCAGGTTGCCCATCTGTGTTGGGAGGACACCTGAGACATCCCACTGGAAAGGACAATAACCTTGCAGAGCTTAAGGGGAGAGAGGAAAGTAATCTTGGAGGGGACTAGCAGGGCTTAACTTCACTGCCATAAGCCTCTTCAGGGACGCTGGCCCAGTAACTAACCTGGCACTGCTCCAATATTGGGTCTGCATCTATTGTTCTTTTCCCTTATCTTGCAAGGCAAAGGGTTATCCTGCCTTATCTGCTGCCACCGGCTTCAGAGGGGGCCCCACGGCAAGGGCACTGGAAATCGTGCCCCTGCTGAGCCTCGGGGGGCTGTGCTGGGAGAGGAGCATCCACTTCTGGGCAGTAGAGATGGGAAAGCTGTCACACCATGCTGACCACCTCTCCATGGCTTTTTCAGCCTGGTCCCACTCAGCAGAAATAAGGAAGCAGCACGTCGCATTTACCCATCCTGGGAAGGGTGGCTGAAGGCAGGTGGGTTCAGGTGCTGCTCCTCACTTGTTAGCTGGGGCTGGATGCAGCAGTGTGTGGGGCAAGAGAAGTTGAGCATCACTTCTTTGTGATGTGACTGAACAGCAGAAGGGACTTTCGCCCTTGTCCAGTGTTCCTTGTGAGAGTGTTGTCTGACTGGAGCAGAGGGACCCATACCTTCCCCATGTCCACAGGCAGCCTGTTACACATCAACTGTTTATTGCTCTGTTCTGCTTTCCTGCAAAAGCTCAACCTGTACCCGCCATGTGCTTAACCCAGGCTTGGGAAAACTCTGCTGTGTTTGAGGCATAAAGTTTCACCACTCTTTCCCACCCCTGCCCTCTCAGGTGGGACACCCAGCCAGGCTGAATGATGGCTCATTCCCTTGCTTGGCAGCACAATTGCTCGTTTATCAAATAACTGAGTCACACAGAGCACTGGGCGCCAGGCAGTGACAGCCACGTGGCTCCCAGCCTGCAATACTCCCCAGCATGAGGATGCCTGGATTCACCTCCACCAACTGCCCCCACCATGGCCTTGGCCATGGAGGAGACAGTCCTGCCATGCATTCCCACCCCTCCTCTAGTGGTAGCCCTGGGCTGGGAAGAAATCCCTTTCTGGTGCAGAGAGAATTTGGCCCAGCAAGGAGAGGAAGGAGCAGGGAACCTTGGGCAAGGGTGGGGAAAAGCAAGGCTTCAAAGTTCCCATTGATGGGAGGAAACAAACCCCTCTTCCTCTCTCTCCTTTCAAAGTTTGTGCTTGTTTGTCTGTTGTTAAGCTGAAAACTCACCCAATGCCCCCAGTAAGTACCTGCACCGAGCCCGTGTATGTCTGAATTCACCTGGCAGTCTTGCCATCCTCTTCATCACAACATTTGTGTACATAAGTCAAACTGTAGCTTGTCCTTAAAATGCTCTGACAATGAGAGGTTCATCTTACAGGAGACAGGGATGATGCAAATGTCCATCCCACCCAGCACAATACCAGGAGAGAAGTATCTGAGGAGTCTCCAAAGGGACTGGTGTAGCTGGTGTGCTCTTTATTTGGATCTTTGATGGGACTCAGGGGGACAGGGGACCTGACCATGATCCCATGCCTGGTCTGCTAATCTCTGAGCACCATTTGGGAGCTTGTTCAGGAGTGAAGGTCAATGCAGTCACCAGTGCCGTCATAGCAGAGCCTCCGATAGTGGTGCCTGCGAAGTCTGACTTGGGAATTAAAATGAAGCTGTTTGCATCCCACCTATTTGTTATCTGCCAGGCTGTTCCTCCTACACAGCAACTTCTCTCGTATTCAGAGGCCGCTTCAAGCCAGGGCTGCATTTAGGCACAGCTGTTGCTTCTCTCTTTGCTGGCATGACCTAGAAAGCCCCTGTGCCTTGGATGTCCCCACAGGGTGGGTAGAAGATGCTCTAATGCTCATATGAATGCCAGGGAAATGTACAGAAAAGTAAGTTTGTCCCAGCTGTGTCAGATACAGTGATAGTGCTGGGTTTGGGGACATTTTCAGAGAGTCTGAGAGTCTTACGAATCTGTTTGGGAGTTAGGTACAAATCAGGGTTTTTTCTACTATAGCTGTGTTTGTGTTTATAGGACAGAGTGGTTGATTAGGACAGCAGGGTTCTCACGTCCCTACCACCCGTTTTCCACACAGCATCATCATTTCACCTCCATTTAACAACAGGTTCACGTCTGGGGTAACTGACTCAGCTGCTTGGCAGACTTGTTGGGGCAGTCAAGCCTGCAGACAGTTTTATTTTCACTGAGTTTTGCAGCACAGAGATTTGTAGACCAAATCCTTACAGGTACTCGCCAGGGAACATTGTTGGGATCTCTGACCCCAGCTGTGCCAGTACTGCTGTAACAATTGCAGCTCTGGGATCTGGGGCTATTACAGGCTGCAGCTACCTGGATCCTTTGTACCCTTGTTTCCTACAAGTGACAGGCAGGACAAGAGCTGTGCTATTGCCAAGTCTTCGGAAATGTGGTTGGAAAAACCAGAGCACAGCAGAGCAGATGAAAATTCCTAGAGGCAGGAGAACATATTACAGTTAAAAGACAAATAAGGTTTTGCAGAAAAAGCAGTAATAAACCATGCTGTTTCTCTGAGCTTGGCTTTTATTGTCTTACAAAGAGTATTCTGAAAGTGTGTGCTGCTTTCCTTTCTTTCCTTCCAAGTGCCTAAGTTTGAGGATATATCCTTATCTCTATATGACAAGCAATAGTGAAGGGGAAACTATTTTGTTCTGTCATTTACTTCTCATTTGGTCCTGTCACATCCTATCTTTTGGCACTATGTATTTTCTTAGTGTTATGAGCATATATCTATGCTGTGTGTGAGAGAGTGGGTGTCTGAATTGTGTTTGCAAAGGTCCTTGATAAAAAGCTTTAACATGTAAAATTATCAGAGAGGCAGGAGCGAGCTGGTCTTGGTAGATCCGAATGCTGGCAGGCAGCAGATCATCTGTCTGCAGAGACATTAACTGCTGAATAGGTCAGAATTGCCAGGTTTTTAGTATTTACCTAGGAGGGAAACTACTGCTCGTTTCAAGGAGCTAATGTTCCTTGCAGATTTAGCTTGCACACCAGAGGGAACATAAAAGCAGCAGCTGTGGAGTAGTTTCAAGGATAGTGTTTTCCTCCTCAAGCACAGTGCAATTCTATCCAATTCTCCTCATTAATCACTTTCTTTCATTTTTGTTTTTCAGCCAAAGCTTTTGGCCAAGGAGTTGCTTGACTTGGTGGCATCTCATTTCAACCTGAAGGAGAAGGAATACTTTGGAATTGCATTCACAGATGAAACGTAAGTGTGAGAAATCAAAGACCTAAGAGGCAACTCTTGGCAACACTGTGTGCAGCAAAGTCCTAGACCAAGGTCTAGGGAGGCATGGACCAAATTACCACAAAATTTGAGGTTTTGTCTCAAGACAGGCCATATCTACCCCCAGATTAAACGACAAGAATAAAATTTGCACTGGAGAAACACTAAAGGTCTGCCAAAGGCTATGATTAGTCCCAGACTGTGACCCCGCAGTGCTACTGCACTGCTCTGTTACATTTTTCCAGCTGTTTTCTCTCAGGAGGTACACCGTCCTTGGCATATGGACTATGTCTTGTATGGACACCCACCTTGGTTTGCAATAGGTTTTTCCTTTGTATATTAATCAGGAAGAGGTTTCCTACACCTAAATCATTTTAAAAAAACAAATTTCAAGCCAATGCTGTGTCCTCAGAACAGCTGAGTCAGAGGTATTGCTGTCATGAGCCAGTTCCGCTCTCCTGCTGAAGTGGCAGGGAAATGTAAATTATCTGCTGGAATAATGATTCAGGATCGGGTAATCAGAGGCTGCTGGATAATTGCACAAACATATCCGCATTCATCTTGGCAGCAATCACCCCTCTAAAGTCAATTCCTTTGGCAAGCACCTGCCTTGGACAGCCTGAGGCCATCTCAGGACAGCTCCCAGGATGGAGGAATGCTCAGCAACAGGCACGTGCAGAAGCAGGACCCGAATCAGACGAGACCTCAGAATCCATCCCAGCTCACTGAGTTGAGTAGCTCAGCCCTGTAGGAGATCTCCAACCCAACAAAAACTAATGAGGCTAATCTCCAAGGAGCAACAGTAGGAGGCACTGGCCTTTCCTAAAGCAGGAGGAAGAAAATGCTCCTGCCACAGTGTCTATTCTTGATGAGAGCAAGTTACTCAGTGGGTGCTGAGAGGCACAGGAAAGCCATGCAGGGAAGCCAAAGCACACGAGGAGCTGAAAATGTTCCCTTAACAATCCCAAGAGCACAGGTGATAAACAAGGCACATCTCAAACTGTAACCAAAGAGCAGCTGAGCAAGTCCCAACTCTCAGTTCAGCTGGGCGGGCACAGGGCTCTCCTGGGAGTGCAAGGAAAGCTAATGAGGAGATGTCAGCAATTAGAGAGAGCCCAGCCTCCCCTGGAACTTCCAGGTTTAACTGTGTGAGCAAAGGTCTGGGTTAGCAAAGGGAGGAAGCGTGAGAAGCTGACAGAGGTTGTCAAGGCAGAGCTCAGAGATACATGGTGGATGCAGATGGATGTGCACTGTCCAAGCAGGATTCAAAGGGTTAGGTGATGGCATCCACTCACTTGGTCACCTTCAGACCTGTAGATGGAGCAGGGTGCTTTTCAGGAGATGCTCAGCCAGCCCAGATGAAAGATTTGGGGACACCCTCATTAAATCAAACAATGCAGCCCAGAAACAAGCAGTAAGTCCTAGCTGGTCTGAAGCTGGTCTGCAGCCCTTCTGCTGTCCCACAGTGACTGTATCATTTGCACTGAGGCTTCTTCAGTGCTGTGAAAATAGCCTTGAAAAAAGTATTTCCTCTTCAGTTGTAAAATGCTTTGAATAGAGTTGGCACAAACAGCAATCATTTTATTTGACTGAATACAGCACAAGAATATACGTGGGGCCTTGGACAGAGTCTTGGAATAGATGTCCCAAGCCAACTTCACAAAATAAACGGGGCTGTCTATACCACAGATCTTAACCTGCAATGTGAAATGGAAGTTTGAAAAATCCCCGTTCTTCAAAAAGTAGTAAAAATAGTCTCTTAATGTGTGTTTGCAGGGCACATAACACAGACCTTCAGCTAATATAGACCAGGAATGTAAAAAGAAACCCTTTAACTCTGTGACGGGCCCTCAGGGACTTCTTTCTCGTCACTCTCCACTGAGTTTCCATGTGCTTTGCTTGAAGGGGACTCATAACCAGCTAAAACAGAACATGCCTGGTTCATAAATGTAGTCTGAGATTGGCTAAATTGCAAGTTTAGAAAGAAGAAAAGCTGCTAAAGTATTAAATCAATTCTTCTTTTTAAGAGTAAAAGCTCTATGAGAGTAATTTATTTAGAAATTATTTGGACTGGGGATTTCCATTCATTAGTTGTGCTCTATCATGACAACCTTAGAAGAAAATCAATAGGAACAACCTTTGCGTTGGCAACTTAATAGTTTCTTGTGATAATATAGGGTCATTACTGCATTCAGCGTGACTAAAATTAGATTGTCAGACCATTATGGAGGGGAGAATAACGCCTCCTATTTTAATGATCATAGGAACGCTTTATAGCATGAGCCATTAACTGCAGGAGAGCACAGGTCAAAAGGGTGTCCCTGTACAGCACAAGGGGCCAAGCTTCACACGAAACCAGAAGAGCAATATCCTGCTTGATTCAAAGTGAAAAGGGATGGGGAAAGGGCTCGGGTTTTAGTTCAGCTGGTTATGAATCTCCACTCACCACCCTTTCCCTTGGTATCAGCTTCTCCAGCATTCACTGAGACCAAGTGGCCAGGATTATTGCAGACTCCCCATCTGGGCCATGGACAGGGTTTCTACATCCCTTACTTGTCCTTAGATCTGAGTCACCTGCTCCATTGAGAGCTACCAACTTTTGCATCCCACAGCTCCCCACAGCACAGGGTATCACCGTTCCCTGGAATACCCTCTCATCCCTGGGAATGGGGGAAGCCTATTTCCACTGTCCAGCCATGTGGCAGAGCCAAAGTGAGGGAGCAGGTGTCCCACATCCGGGTTGAACAGCTGGTCCAACAAAGGCTGCAGCTCTCAGAATAACATCCTGCTCTGGCACTAGACCAGTTCCTTTATCACCAAGTCCACTGTGTTGCAAAATTTGCACAGTCAAACTTTTGCAGCTCCGTGAGCTTCTCAGCCCCTTCAAAAGTAATTGAGAAAATCTGTGAGCTTAAAGGGTTTTTTGTTTCTGTTGCAACTGATGGAAATATAAATAGTTTATATGGTTCCTATTATGTGAACTGGTCTTTCTCAATGTCCATTCAATTCAAAATGAGTCTGACCCTGAAAGGGTGTGAGTTGATTTATTGGTCCAAATACCTTTATAACACAAATCAGTGTGCATCCACTTTTCAGAAAACTGGGCACTATGCAGTAAAACTCTATAAACAGAACCACCTGGAGGCAAAGTACTCATTGATATGCCACTCTTTACTTATAAAAGAAAACAGAACTACTGCACACAATCGACAAAATGGACCCTGGGCACCAAAATCCATATTCACTCTATATCCTAAATGGACCCAGTTTCTTTTCCTAAAAGTGATTATGTGGTTGTTATTGACACACCAGTTTAACTGCCAACATGAGTACAACCAACAGAGGAAAATTATCTGGCTTCCAATAGTCAACCTCCCTGTAAGTCCCCCAAAACTGTTTGCACCATTATTTGTGAATACACTGATAGAAATATCTGAATGAACAAATCGATGGTGATAATGAAACAAAAGCTACTTTGTGTCTCTAAACTTCCGTGAAGGAAATCCTGCTAGACATGGGCATGTATGAATGGGATCCCAGTGCAAGCTGCCTAAATTGGTCCATGAAAACTGTCAGGATTACTACATGCCTAGGGTTATATGCCCATACTTTTCCCTGTCTTACATGGGATTGTGCTCCATGAATAGTTCTGCTGACAACAGGAAGACAGATTCCAGAGCAAAGCGTTTTGTGGTGCAATGGCATCGGAGTTTGGCTCTCTGATAGTCCACGTTCACAGGCAGATACCAGTGACTGCTCACTGCTGCTGTTCTCTACATGCCACACATGCACGCTTGAAAACAAGGAGTTAGGTGACAATCTGCAGTGCAGAAGCCCTCAGCGCTGAAAGATTGTAAGTAGTAATTGAGTACACTGAGCAGTTAGCTCCTGGCAGGGATTTAAGTGACCTTCCTCCTCTGAAGGAGCTTTGGATTTAAGCTCCGTGCAGATGAGACTAATGAAACTCTTCAACCTAAAAACTCGGTGGCAATTAAATGTGTTATCCAGTACTCAGAACCGTGTATGTGTGCAACATAAATGTGGAACTGGTATGCATATGTATACATATGATTATACGAACCAGTTTCTCCTGTTAAAATGCAATGAAAAGAGCAAGTATTTTCAAAATAAGAAATACCTTGAAGTGATTTTTTGTGCTGTGCACCATGGCCTCTCAACCCTTCCTTGTGCATGTTAGGCAAACCCAGACATTGCTGCTGAATAAACATAAAGGTAGACAGTAAGTCCATTGTCAACAACTCGCCCTCGGTGGGAACCGGTGTGTAACACCATCAGCTGCTGGTGGCTGCTGCATTGGTGATACAAATGAAACTGGACAGGTTCTGCATAGGATGTCAGGTTTAGTGTGGCTTTTCCTTGCTCTGACAGCATTTTGCACCGTGGCCTACGTGGAAAATGCTCAGGTTGTACTTTGGCTAGGAATGGGTGAGCACAGCTAGTTTCAATCTCATGTGTAACTGTGCCTTCACAGCTAATTTCAGCCTTCCTTAGGCCTATTGAAAGAAACATAACAGCACTTCATGACAAAAAGAATATGTAAAATTAGATTTCAAGAAGGGAGATGCAGCAGGAGATGTAGATCCCTCTAATTTTTTTGGTGCCCAGGCTGAGAATCTTTCAATGGGGATTATTTTCTGACAGCCTGGAGCATCTGCCTTTTCAAAACCAAACCTTGTCAAAGTACACATCTGTGCTGAACAACAGGAAATCATGCAGGGATCCCACACTAGCATGCCAGCAGCAGCAATGATGGAATGAACCCCCCCCCACTGTGCTGCATGCCCAGCTCTGCATCCTGCCCAGAGCAAGACCAGTTAGTCCCTACATCCAGACAAGTTAACAAGGCCATCCTCACCCTGATCCCAGCACTGTCCAAGGCTGGGCGGACTTGGCCTCAGCCCCTGTACTGTAATGGAGACATATGAAGTGACCAGTTTGGCTTGAAAATCTGCGTTATATCACTCCTTTCCAGTAGCCACAGTGCCAGCAAGTCTGTGCCCCTAATACACAGTATAGGCTGCCCTTTACCTCAAGTGAAAAAAATAGAGAAAAAAAATTATTTAAAAACTTTATCTAGAGAAAAAACTGTCTGAAAGTCAAAATATCTTGGAGAGAGACATGGGTGTCTAGAGCAGGAGATAAAATAGGCTTTGATCCTTTTGTACACCTAAAGATGTCCAGGATGAGTCTGAAAAGTCCCTGACTCCACATGTATCACTTGTACCTAGTTGAGACTTGGTAGTTCTGCAAACCAGATGCAAAGGCTGCTTAAACTGAATGCCTGACTTCTATATGGCAAAATTTGAGGAGAGTTTCTTTCTAGATGTTCTGATCCCGAACCCACGAGAGTGATGAGTGGAGCTCCCCAGCAATTTTGAATCCCTTGGTTCAGAGCAGCTTCCTGTGCTCAGGTGAGCACACACAATGTCCCATCAGGTCTCCAGGGCAGCCCAGAGCTGCCTGGGCAGGAAGATCCCTGAGCTGCCCATCCTCTTCTGCGCCTCCATGTACAGAAATTCCCACTGAACCTAGGCAATTCAAAGCCTCCTGAAAGTGCTACTTTCCCTTTTATTTATTTTTCTAGGAAAGATGGAGTGGGGGAGCTGTAAATCCAGTTAAATTGCTACAGGGATGTCATTGCTTACTTTCTGAAGGGGCTTCTCAGTTGCCCAAAGCTCATGCACATGCAAGCCCTTGTGAAAGCTGAGTGTCTTTGCTGTACACGGGATACATTGCTAAGGCTTATGGCAATTCTAGAAGTTATCTAATGGGTTTTTTTAAAGCAGGCTCTTTCTTTTTCCTTTTTTTCATTTTCAGTGGAATGAAGAATTATTCTTGAGGATTAGAATGAGCTGGTGAATAGGCACTGGAATAAAGCTCAGGACATCTGAGTTCCATTTCCTGCTTTGTTTGCTGCAAGATTCTCCCCCAGATCATTTCAATTCTCTCTCCCCTTGCTTGTCTAGACAGCAGAGTACTGAAGGCAAGGGCTGCCCCTCCCTCTGGGTGAAATCTGGTCAGACTGAAATCAACAGCCAAAAGCTCACAGGATGCAACCCTAGCATCACTGAAGGCAATGGCAAAATTCTGGCCAGCTTCAGTGGGGCCTGAATGTCACCCTAGGTATTTCCACAGTGCCTAATTTAACAGGGCCTTTATCTCAGCTGGGGAGTGAGATGCCCCTGTAATACAAATAATGGTATTTATAAAGTACCTCTCATGCACACACAGTGCTCTACAATGTGGGGAACGTGACAAAGAACAGAGCTTCTGCCCAGGAAAGCTTCCAGCAGCAAGGCACGAATGGATAAATTATAGGAGAAAATAACAACGACAGGTACCATCTAGGCGAAAGAAAAGCAGCATGTGGTAATTGGAGCTGGAACGCTTCATGGAGCAGCTGTTTTTCAAGAGCTCTCTGAATAAGGAAAAACGAGGGCTGGGCAAACATAGAGAGGCTATTGCAGGCATGTGGGTGGTAAATAAACTGTCTGAGGCTGTAGAGCCAGGTTTAGCCTTGAGTGATATACTGTAGGCGTCATGGAAACTCTTAACCATAAGGATTTCTAATGAAAATCTTGACAGACTTTTAATGATACAACTGCTCCAGGGGTCTGTAATAAAAAGGTGAAGCTTATAACATTTTGGGCTGTCCTGATTGCTCAGTGCTGCCAGCTTTCACCCTGACAGATTGAACTTTAGCAGTTCGATTCCCAGACTGAAACACTGCCAGGATGATACAGCCTCTGCTCCTCAAACATTTATTGTGTGTTTTTCAAATATCATGCAATAGTCCAGGGCAAATAGCACACTTTTTGGTTCACATTTTGTACACATCAGACCTCACTGCTGTGAGGAGTGAGAAACCTCTTTGGTGCCAGGCTCAAAACTGTCTCTTCTCTTGCCAGGGGACACTTGAACTGGCTTCAACTGGACCGCCGGGTGCTGGAGCATGACTTCCCCAAAAAGTCAGGACCAGTTGTTTTGTACTTTTGTGTCAGGTAAGTGCCTGATGGCAAACCCTTCCCATGGAATACAGCTATGGACAGCCTGTTTCCTGGAGGCCAGGAAGTGAGGCTGTCAGTTTCTCAGAAACACCTGTGGGCAAACAAACACTTCCACAGGGGTTTCTTTTGAGGCCTTTGGCTTTGCAAACTCTTCTCACACAAGTGTAAACAAGTAGTAGCCACACCGACACCTGCAGTTGTCCACAGAGAAATGTTGTATGAGGGCAAGATCAGATGTTACTTATTTACACTTCTACTTGTGGGCTTTGAGCTGGAAAGTCCAAGCTGGGTAGGGTGGCAGAACAAAGCCCTCTTTCTGCCAAGATAACCCACTTGAGCCAGCAACCTGCAGGGAAAACATTTGCTTCCTCACTGGTGAGCCATCAGTTTCCTCTGGATTGTGCCCACAGTGTGCATTCTGTCAGGGACCAAATTAATCCCTGTACAGCTCTGTCATATTCACCTTCTGAACTCAGTGCTACAGTGAATTACCCACAAATAGCAAATGATGGCATTTTATGGCAGCCAGTTGGTTTCTACATGGCTGGACCAGACTATAAAAGTTTTAATGAAGATTATGGCAGTTTGGGAGCTTCAGACTTCATCTGGGATTTTTACAAGGAACTGTTAGTGTTTGGAAGCTGCTGGAAGCTGCCAGTGCTCTTGTGCAGCTTTGCCTCCAAGGGAGATATTTTCTGAGAAGACAAATTTGCTCCCGCAGCTTTGAAACGCCCAGAGAGAGGCCAAGGGCTGGGATGGCATATGTACAAAATTAGGTTGAGGGTTTTGACTTACTTTTAATGGATAGCTCATGTCTAGAACAAGCCAGTGCAGCGTAACTGTGTCTTTTTCTGTTAGGCTTTCTACTCCAGTGTTTTATTACATCTGACATCACTCTCATTCATTCCATAGTACCCACAAAAAATGAAGACCTACTTTTAAGTTTCTTCCCCTGAGTGAAGCTTTTTTTTCTCCACATAGCAATTGTCATTCATTTAACTTCCATTACAAGGCAGATGTTTTAGGAGAAGAGACTCTTTGTTCTGTTATGTCCCCATATTTAGTGGTGTATATATCTTAGGACAAATCAGGACTGCACAAAGCCCTGTGAGTCCAGAATTAGTCTTCTCCCAAGAGAAGAATTTAGTCAACATTTTGGGTGCTTCAAATCGTAAGGGTAGATCTTGAGCTGAGCACCTCCAGCATGTGAGATCCAGATCCACCTGTGCTTAGAGCTGTTGATGCTCATTAAAAACACGGTGAGTCGGTTACCAAACATCTTGTCCTGGGGCCAAATTGAGGAGTCTGTGCTAAGACAGGGATTCCATGGAAAGCAGGAAAAGTTCTGAGTGAGCAAGAGCTAAGTGCTGGGCTTAGGAGTGGAACTGTCAAATGTGTGAAAGCCGGTGCTATTGAGCCACTCTCATATTCATTTCAAAGACCACTCAACAAGCATAAATATTGCCATCTGTATTGTTTTATGAAAGTTGGCAGCACAGTGGAGACCAGTCATTCTAGCAAGATCCTAGCCAAGAGACATCCTAGGATACAGATCCATAAAACAGTTAGTGAATGAGTGACCCCTCCTGTTCTGGAATCGTAATCCATAGGGAAAAACTCAGCATTCAGTGTCTGTGTATGTGAAAACCAGACTGAGTCTGGGCTTATACTCCTATTGGTGGCAGTAGTGAGTGGATTGTCACACTGAGTTAGGATTTGGATTGGACTGGGAGCCAGATGCCTCAAGAGTTAGGAACAGGCATTAACTTACCATGCCTTTTCTAGTGCTTATTTCCCTTGTGGGTGTCAGATGCTGGCAGAAGTTGAAAAAGTTTCCCAGCACATAAGGAGTTCGCATCCCTAAATCTGATCTGAGCAGAAAGCAATTGAAGACACCGACTCCAGCCAGATGGCTGAAGTTGGAAAGCCCCACATATCTGTTACCCAGTGGTTTCAGTTCTAGCTTGGGAACTAAAGCAAGGGCTGAAGGAAAGGTCATAAAAAGACCCACCCATAGACAGGGGTTTATTTTCATAATCTGGGGGGTGTGCAGCAGCTTGCAGAGCCATTCATAAACATACCCTAAACAGAATGCTCCCTCTCCCCTGCTGCCATCAGGCAGAAAGCAGAGATAATTAGTGCTGTACCGTACCTAATCACAAATGTGTTAATTTTTAAGGGTCTGGGTGCTCCTGACACCTACTGTATCACTGGTAAAGGCTTGCCTGTGGTTGCAGATGCCTTCTTGCATTACCTCTCCCATTGCAGCTGACAAAGCTTAGTTTCATGCTGGGGGTCCTAACTGGAGAAATACAAGTAATACAAGTGACTGGATGTGCCAGATGCTCATGACACAGAACTGTGTTTACTGCATCGGGATTTAGTAGCTTTGTGGGGTTTTTCCCTCTAGCCGAAGTAAATGTACAATTCAATCACACTGCATAACTACTGAAGAGATGAAGCCTCAGGCAAGAAAAGTAGAGGTTAGTTTGTGAAGCGGAGAAGCTACAGTGAAAACATTTTCACCTTTAATGTGACCATCAAATGGTTTTTACCCTCAGCGTTCCTGCAGCAATGTTGAAGGGCAGCATGCCCACCAAAGATGCCACAGATTTTAGCCTGCTCTAAAAGTACATTTAAAGGGAAGCCTGCCTTCTTAAGAAAGGCTTCTTGAAAGAACCGTGCCAAAAATAGGAAGTTTCACAAGCTTTGCAGTGTGAAATTCTCGTCCCTTTTTTAAAATCTCTGCAGCACTGTTGAAGCTTTGTCTTTTGACACACATTTCCTTGGGGTTTGACATTGTTGAACACTGTTCTCCAGTGTCTTTGCTCTCTTCTGTTATCAAAGACCACAAATTTCACAGCACCGTGTCAAAGGAGGGGGATTTTAGCATTGGTTTGTAAGAAATTGCTTCTTCCATTGTACATTTACACAGCTACCGAAGCCTCCCTGTCTTCAGGTTGTCATCTAGTGCTTCAATGGAAGCTTTCCACTGAGAACAACATAGGAATCTAGGAAGCAATCAGAACTCTTGGGCAGCTGTGAACTGCCCCGTGGCTACTGTGCAATATTATTTTATAAGACTCTGCTAATATCTGTTTACATAGCTCTAAAGCCACACATGAAAGAGGGAGTGTCGTTCGTCTTGCAGGGGAGGAAGCACGTCTGGCAACAGAATGGGAATGATATTAGTTCCCATCTTAGAATTAGCTTCCCTGGATGGCTCTCTATAGCCCTGGTTGCTTGGTTGTTGGTGAAACTAATTCCCTGCCTTAAAGGGTTTACAAGTCAGATGAGAGTCACCACTGAAGTCCAGAGGAAGCAAAGGATAGGGATGAAGAAAGGAGGGATTGCCCGATTAGTTGATTTTACAGAGGTGTTTTGAGGCCAGAAGAGAACAGAGAAAATGTACCTCACGCCATGAGCTTTGAGGTAAAGTGCAGGAACCTAAGTACAGTGTGGAGACCTGGGCAGCAGAGGAGGTAAACAGAGATTGCAGGGGTTCAGATACAGGTACACCCTTCTGGCAGGGAAAGAAGCATTTTGCTTGGATTCATACAGACACAAAGAAGGCAAAGTTACTCCTTTTGTATAAAGCTTTGAGGTGAGAGAGAACCAGAGCACAGACACACTGTTTATTCACGGAAAGCAAAGTTGGCCAGGCTCTGCAGTGAGTTCTCATCCTCAAACAACGGCCATGTGAGATTAGAAATCCTTAGCAAAGGAACCACCAGCATGGGTCTGATCTCTTTATCTTCTGTATGTTTGTCATGCTGTTAATTTATATGAACAAGCTTAGCAAATAAAATTCACTCCACTGGTGGATCTTTTCCCAGGAATGAATATATTTGTTCTCAGGGTAACTCCACCAGCTAAACAGTGACAACTCACTGCAGAAGTCGTCACACTAAATCAGACTATGTCTCATATGGAAAGGCTTTTCTTTTAGAAAGGCATGGAACAAAATGTGAAATAAATCCTCAATACTCAAATACACTGTGGGGCAGAGTTTGTATCTATGGGATGGCAGTATTCCCACAAAGGAATGCCTGTGTTCAGCAACATCTGGCATGTGTTCATACATACTGGCTAGGCCGAAGTCAGCATGGGGGCTGTGGGGGCTCAGGACTCTCAATATTGAGGCCAGACATTTTGCCAGGTTACCACAGTTACTACAGAACAAAGTGGCCCTAAATAAGAGACTGGCACTAAAACACAGAGTGCAAAGCTCATAGGTGTCTTTTCTCCCCTTAACCTGAAGGAAAGTAGCTCTGTGTGCACCGGTGGTGGTCCAGATCCGGGCCAGGTGGGCAGTCTGAGATGAGATTCACCACACCAGAGCTAAGGTCTTTACCTGGCAGACAGCTCTATGTCACAGCTAATTAGTGCAGTCTTCCCTGTATAACCACTGGAAAGAAATAGGCACCTTTCAGGAACAATTCATCTGACTTATTTGAGATGAGGGCTTTGGAGTCTCTTCTCTGACCTCAGACCCCTGCTCAGATGTAGACATTTCCACCTGATGCATCCCTCTGTCCCATCAAAGGCAATCTATAAATTTAAAATTATTATTTCAAGCAGGCTGGCACAGCGAGGGTTGAGGAAGCGTTTCCTATCTACAAGGTTTCGCCTGGCTACCTAAATGGAATTGGACCAGATTTCAGCTGTTAATGAGGCCTTCTGCTATTTTAGTCCTTCAGCCCTTCTTTATAGCCATCTTTAAACCTGTATTCCATTAGAAAAGGACTAACGCTAACAGTGAAAGAAGCCAGAGGCCATTTGAAAACAGTTGACCCGGGAAGGAAGAGAGACAGTGATTCTTCGTAGGGCTAGATGGACCTTAGAACTTGTTACTGAAGTGCATTGCTGCCTCACACATGGGCCAGAGACACTTATGGGGTGCAGATTCAGAGCATCCTGCTCCCAACTTCCCCAACTGACTCACGTGGCAATCCCAGCACTCCATGGCTGTGTATGCCACTCACATCCACTCAGCTTTGCTTCTCTCCAAGAAATCAGATTAGGGGGTGTGATGACAGCAGCCTGCCATGGCAGGAAGAACTGAATAGAACCACATGAAATTAACCTGAGCAATTTATTTGTCTCGCACGTAATGGGCTGTGTTTCTCCATTCACAGCTTTCCCCACCAGAGGAGGGTATGTGGTGTTCCAATGCTTTGGTCCAGGAAGGGAATGAGGAAATCTCCAGCTCCTGTCGCTCCCCTCTGAGGAGACAGAGGAGCAGACAGCCCTCTTTCTGCCCCATGGTGTGAGACTGGGGTTTATGGGGACTGGGGGAATGCACAAACAGATTATCAAATACATCAAATTTGCAGCCAGAGGAGAGGGAGAGAAGTGGCAGAATTTGCTCTCACCCAAGCTTCGTTACACCTGCTAGCACCCAGGAGAAGCTGCTGGGGCAAAATTACAGATACACAAATCGCTCTGCTCCTCTGCTCTTCCTTGGTCCTGTGCAGACCCCTCTGCACTGCAAGCAGGGCAGCGCTGGACCCCAATTTGCCATGGAGCAGGATCATCCCAGGAGAGCTCAGGGAACTGCCCTGAGATGTTTCAGCACCTTGGGATGCTCCATTGACATTCTCATGGCTAGCTGTCTCTTCCCAGAGCTCCTTCCAGCTGTTCTGTCTCCCTCACCCACTGTCAGTACCAGCACTGAGCCAGAAACTCCCTGTACCAGAAAATTCATGCTGCACATTAGGGGAGACAAAGAGCCATCTCCTGCTCACATTATAGCTCTACATCTCCATGCACTGCTGTGAGATGCTGTAGAAATAATAGCAAAAAAACAGAATATTAAACCCACATAATCAACCCAGTCCAACCAAGCTGCTTTCAAGGGCTCCTGTGAGCTGCTCTGTCTATAAAGTCTGTGCCATAGCCCAGATCTCTTTGCACAGCGTGTTTTTTGCTGGTTGGTGTGCACCAGCTGTGTGTATGCTAAGCGGGAAGATCCCAAAAGCCGGCAGCCCTGCAAACCCCCTCCTCCCAGCCATCCATAGTGTATAAATACAGCCGCTCAGACCTTGTTTGTGCTGGAAGACAGGACTCCCTGCAGACAATTTATTGCAGCCTTCCCAGGGTGGCCCCCTGCTCTGTTCCCCCCGGGGGAAGGTGTAATAAATTGCCTGTGGGGAGGCTGTGCTCCTCAGAGTCTCTTTAGAGATATGAGAAACTTCTGTCCAGTCAGAAGATTTACTTGTGTGAAAACCGACCTTTGCTTGAGGAAGGGAACTAATGGGGCTCTGCTACTTAGCACACAGCTCTGAGCTAAGCCATCCATTACACACACATCTTAATAGCAGTCTGGCTCTTGAGCCCAATAACATCATTTCTGTTTTCTGCTTAACTAGGAATATATTTGTATAAGTGAGCTGTTGAGAGAAGGGGCTAAGTTGTTTTTCCTTTCCATTCAGCCACCCAAGGGGGCAGAAAAAGTGGCATTCGGAAAATTTGTTGTTTTGAGCCACATTTTGAATGTGTTGATGTTGGCAGCATTGTCTTGTCTAATTTTGGGAAGCATTTAGACTGCATTATAGGTACCATGCAGAAATGATGGATGCTGCCAGTGTAGGATTTGTACCTAATTTGGATCAAGCTGCAATAGCTGTGTCAGTGCCTACACACGGATTCTCTGACTGGGTCAAAGTCATGCAGACATTGTTTCTGTTTTCACTGCAATTTGTGTGTTCGTACCTTACACCAGTGGGTGTGATGTGCTGTCATCAGTGCAGCAACAGGAAGGTGTGCTGTGAGGGGTTCCATCACGGTGGCATTGATCAAAGGCTGAGTCAGTGAATAAGTGATCCTCATGCCAGCTTTGACAGACAAATCATACCTTCATGTGCGGCTGACAACACATGGAACAGCTGGAGGGATTTCTAGTCCTAAAATGGTCCAAAATCTTTACATAAAAGATGTTCTGAGGGATGATGTTATGCAGTACAGTGTACCCAGCGAGTTACCTCTAATAGCCAAGATGTGACTCTTGGCAATGACCAAAGAGCAGGAAAGGGCTGTGCTGATGCTCAGGAGATTGAGGGGCAAATTCCCCTGGTGACTGAGGGAAAAGAGGAGGAAGGCAGCCTGCTGCTGTGATATAGTCACTGCTCTCACATCACATTTGGAATAGATAATCACATCACTCCAAGACAAGAGGAGTTGCAACAGCTTTTGTACAAAAATTGACACATCTTTTTGTACAAAGATGCACCTCTCTTGCAAGCCAAGCTAAGCTCCAGGGGACACTGCAGTGGTGGAGCAATTTACAGACTATGTTGAGCTGGGTTGCTCCTTTTATAGCTTGGGCTGGCCAGGTTCCCCATGTGGGGAGGGGCCAGAGGACTCACTACACTAATGTCACTATACTAAGGTCAGTGCCTTTGCTTGATGCTATAACCAAATATGAGGGAGGAATGTACCTGCTCTACCACCTTGATTCCTTCCCTTCTCTACCACTGATACTGGAGCACTTTGTAGTTTGCAAAGACTCCCAGGATATACAGCCTGGAAGAGAGGAAGAGACTTGGTCTCTATATATTCCAAAGCAGGTCCCTAAGTGTTTTGTACATGGAGAAGATGAGGAGTAGGAATGAGCAAATATCCCCAAAGCACATGGTTTTCCAGGGATTCAATGAGCCAATATCTTAGAAACACTGAGAAAAATGGATTGACAGTAGGTTAAGATGCAGACAACTTCACAGTATAGTGCAGCTGGTGAGAGAGGGCACAGGCTCAGGTTAAATAATATCCATAGCTTTTTATTTTGTTAGCTGCAATTCCCTGTATTTCTGGAATCAAATTCACCTCTAGTTTTATGGCTTCCCCTGCAATGAGGTAAAAGTTGACACAGGTCTCTCTCGGTGCCTCCTGTCCCCTGCATACCAGTCCCAGGTGCTGGATGAGGTGAGCCTAAGCATGGCACAGGCACAGGGGACAGGACATGGAATCCAAAGTAAAATGAATGCAGAAGGGGCAGTAAATGGAGCTTTTTAGCTGATTTTCATTCCTGACTGATTACTTAACAGGCCAACTATTTAGCATGAGCATTGTCTGCTTTTAAGTGTCAGCAAATAAAAGTGTGCCCCCATGACTATTAGCAAACAGGGCTGGAACATAAAAGGAGCTGTGCAGCCTGTGCTGCTCAGAATACTCATTTAGCATGAGACACTGGACATAATGACATCTGCATTTAAGTCCATTATACCGATGCATGCGATTTTTCTTTTCCCGGTTAGCAAATGGCCTCATATTTTTCAAATTATCCTCTGAGGTTCTGAATGACATGGTGAGGGATAATGAGCCAGACCCCAGGATGGATGAGGCAGAAAAGGGGTGTTCTCCTTTACCCATTGCTTTGTAATAACAAAATATGGGGTAGTCCATTGATAGGGTCACTGCACTCCGCTGACAGCTCTGTCCTGCATCCCAACCAGATCAGAGTCAGCCAGCTGGGAAAGATGTGGATAGAAGTCTTGTGGACTAGATGGCTCCCACCAGACTCAAACTTTACAAGCAGGAGGTTGATATCACTGCCCCAGGAAAGACAAGACACCTGAAGTAGACAAGACATCCATTTGCCGTGGTCGTGTTTTGAACTACCATTGTGCTGAAGACCACAGTGAAATATTTTTACTGTTTGGCAGGTTCTGCTTGGAAGTAAACACATGGGCTTGTGCTCTCAAATGCTATGACAGTCTATCTGCCCAGTCAGCAACTCAGCTGCTGAGAGCCTGGTCCCTGCTAGGTGATAGATGGCCAAGTTCAGGCTGACAGGATATGTCTAGGGCTGAATGTGAGTGGCACTGCTAAATATTTTGTATTCGACAGTTTCTTTTGGTGTATGAAGATCAGGAGCGCTGCTCTTTTTTTCTCTCACTGTTCACACAAGCACCCCACCAGCTCAGGTGCTTGGCAGTCCTGAGTTCCTCTATTCCCACTGCAAGGACAGAGCGCTAGTGTTCAAACACCTTCCCAACTCTGCTAAATTTGCCCATCTGCACACACACACCTGGGTTCACAGATGAGACTGGCAGCAGCAGTCAGGGATTCTCCATCTCCTGACAAACCCCTAATCAAACTGGTGAGTCCGAGACCCAATCGGGCATTTCTCTGAGCCTTGAGTCGGAGGTGGGTGGGCCTGTATGTAATGCAAGGGAGAAATTGTGGTAGTACCAGTTTCCCCTCACCCAACAATCAGGAGTTTCCACAAGCACCACTGTGAGCCTGTGCTTGGCTAGTTATGATAGGAATTGCCATTCATCACAGTGTGAGGGGGCTTGAGCTGTCTCAGAGAAAGTTGTCAGTTAACCAATGCTTAATAGAGAGCAATCTGATCAGTATGAGACATGTCCTCTCAGCTAAAAAGCATTAAACGTTTCAGATGCAGCAGCTTCTGAAGTCTTCCAAGACACCTTCTGCAGTACTCATTATTTTTTCCCTGCTGCTGAGAGGGAGCAGCCAAGATAGGCACTTTGTGTTCATTATCCAGCATAATATTCACTGGTCTATTTAATTAATGCTTAGAAAATGTACTTGATGAATTACAAGGGGAGGGAGGAGGAATGCAGAATGCAGAAATAGATTAACACTGGCTGATCTTTTACATTTTCTCCAAAATTATTCCTTTGGTTTTTACACTCACCAAGTCTCGTGCGGTGTTCTCCTTCTCCCTTCTTGTAGACAGCTAATTTCTCACAGGCACAGTTGCTGGCTATAAAGGAACCTCTTGTAGGAGCTGCTGGAGGCAAAACTATTTGCTGAGTGTATTGCAAGAGATGCAGGTAGTAGAGCAGAGGTCTTGGACACATTATACTGCCTGTTTCTCTGTCCAGCCTATCCATTATATCCTGGACGCATCAGCTTCACACCACATGAGGAATGCTGCTCTCTGAGGAGTCCTCAACAGAAATCTGAGAGCTGCCTCTCAAAACTGATGATCTCGAAACACGCCTTGAAAGACTCCTAAGCTTAGCAGGCAAAACAGACAGAGGTGGGCAGAGGAGGGAAGGGTATTTTCTAAGCACAGCACAACAGCCCAAGCAGCTAAAGGAATTTCTGAAGGTCACAAGGGAAACCTGTGTCTGAGTTGGGAACTTAACCCAGATTTTTATGCTTGGTTCACTGCCTTAGCAGCTGGTTGCTCCTGTCTGCCTCCTTAGTAATTGACATTGGTCATTGTGAAGTGTGATTTCCTTCATTGTGTTTGTAAAAGATGGAAACAGGAGATTTGACAGAAATTCATCATCAGTGCAAAAAAAAGTGTCTTTCCCTTCCCTTTTTGTTGTTACAGCACCAACTGTGAATTCAGGGTAGTCTACTCCAGGTCGGGTTTTCTGAGCTTGCCACACAGAAAATCCCACAAGAGTTCCCTTTGCAAGCCTGTTTTCTTTTAAGTAGCACCAATTTCCTGGTGCACATGTTTCGCATTTGTTGGGATGCATGTGTGAGACCCAGTAGCTCCCCAGCTCACTCTCCACTCTGGAGATCACTTGAGAATTAGGTTTTCTTTGTGAGATGAAGTACCATGTTCAGGCTCTGTGCTCCCAGAGACTTAATTTTGTACAGAAAACGATCTATGTCCATGCAGAAAGCCTTGGGAAAGCTCCCTGCAGCCTTAAGAAATGCAATATTGCCCTCTAGTGATGACGAGAACAGTCTCGCTTGATCTGGTGAAACAAAAAGCTTTTTGGCTAACCTTCACTGGGATTCAAAATGGAAAAAATTGTTCCTGTTTTCCTCTGACCTTGGAGTAAGAAAACCTACCATCATAACTTGGAGAGCACTGGTAGTAGTGATAAGAAGAGAAGGTTGTTCAAGAACCACAGAATGTGTAAAATTACCATTATTCTCCATTAATTCAGCAGATGGGAAGCCAGCTGCACTCAGAGAGCAGAGCTAGTAAGAAGGTTCCTTTTTCAATGCATCATTTTTTTGCATTTCTAAAGCCAAGTATATTTTTATTTAAAAAAAAAAGAAAGAGGCCATTTTAAGGACAAGAGGTGAAACAGTGAAAACCAGAAAAAAATAAGAAAAACTTTAATTTTTGTGCTTCGTCATCACTATGTTCAAATGTTTTGGGGGTTTTGAGGGTTTTATTAGTTGTTGGTGTTTTCTTGGGGATTTTTTTAAATTTTATTTTATTCAGGTTTTATTTTTATTTCTCTTCTGAAGGGGTAGAAGGAAGGGTAATAGAGATAGGAGCCCTTCAGCAGATGGACAAAATGTTCCTCTCACTCTAGTAAGCAAGGAGTTGGTTCTGCCTGTCAAGAAATAAAGTGTTTTGAAGAGCCTTCAGAAGACACTTAGGAGCACTACAAAGCTTTGACCTTTGCCCCTAAGAAGGTTACATTTAAGGCCCTCGACTCTGCAAATAGCTGGATGTGGACAAGCCCTTCAGTGCTTGTGTGAAGCCTCAGGAGTGCCTGTCTGCTCCCAGACAGCGGGGTCAGGGAGTGGGGTTTCTCTGTAACTGGACCCCACATGTCAACCCAGATTTCTAAGGAATTCGGTTTTTAAAAGTCCCTGATGCAGACACCATTTCCCTGGCACCTTCCCTATTCTAATTGCCTCTGACAAGGTACGATAGCACTGGAATTTATGTAAGGAACATTGCTGTCACTGCACTGCAACTTAAAGATTGCTACAAAACAGCATCAGCAGACATCTATTTATTTTTCCTTACCTAAAACACTAAGTAACTGCAAAATTCACCCTAATCATCCAGGCTTTCTCTGTTACTACAGGAACACACAACATACCTGTATGGAACTATCAGTCATGAACACTGACAGTATCCTGAGCATTTTTTCACAAAAAAGGATCACAGGGCAGAATTAAGGGCAGGAGGCAATTCTCGCAAAGCTCTCACAGAGTTCATTGCCAAAGCGTCAGACCTTCAGAGCAGGCAGGACATGGAGTACTGAATAAATTCATACGTATCATGGGCTTTCAACATAATTGCAAGTATTTGGGGCAATCAGCCAATGCAAACGAGTGGGTTTTTCTGACACTGAGGGTTTGAGCTTTCTCTTGAGTTCTGAGAGGTCACTTCCGCTCCAAAAAATTATACCACGATCATTCCCTGTCATCCCTAGCATTGCTATTCATGGTACTGGTAAACTGTGCAAGGTTAGTAACTACTGCCTTACTGTGAGACCATAGATATAATATGTAAAGAACCCTTTATAAAATGTGCTTTATGCAGAGCTGAAGGGCACAGGGAAAGAACCCAGAAATGCTTTTCTGTAGATGAATATTTTACAAGATGCAGGCTAACAGCACAGAAATGGTTGTGATGGGTAAAGGAATGATGAAGAAATGCTGATGGTGAAAATGTGATGGTGATCAAAGGTGAACCTTACAAGAAAACAGAATAAAGGTTTATTTTAAGTCTAAAAACAAAACAAAGGATTATTTAGAACCTAAATCACCCACTTGATCACCCAGCTCCTTTGGTACGGCTGGGGTGGTGGTGACTGATCATGTCCTGGAGTGTACATGAGCCTCCTTCACCACCTCAGTCTGCTATAAGCGAAGAAAGTTCATTTTTAGTACACTCATCATGACTCCATTGACCACATTTTTCATTTAGTAAGTGCTTTTCGATGTTTTGCCCTAGTTCCCTCTCATGTCTAACCCCTCTTTCTTTCCCTTTCAGGTTCTACATTGAAAGCATCTCCTATCTGAAGGATAATGCCACCATCGAGCTGTTTTTCTTGAACGCCAAGTCCTGCATCTACAAGGTGAGGACCTGGGGAGGTCTGGGTGGCACTGGAGTGGGCTGAGACACCTGGATCTGCATTCCCTGCCCCAAAATTTACACTGGTCACACCGGGACCTCCAGATACAACCTTCTCCTCCTCCTCCTCCGCCTCTCACATTCCCGCACTCCTCTGTCTCCAGCTGCCCCCACACTTGGCAGCAGCTTTCCTGTCAGAGAGTGGTTCTGAGGAAAAACAGCCCTGGGAGTAACTCTTGTGGCTGGCAGGAGGCAATCTGCACTGCTAAAATTATAAACTGGCTTGTATTTAGAAGGAAATGTCTGGTTTTGCGTTAAAAACGCGCTCTGGGCCGAGTGGCTGTCGTGAGGGTTTCCCGCCCGCAGAGGGCGGCAGTGCGGCGCGGGCGCCATCGTCGGGGCCGGGGGAGCGGTGTGTGTCAGGGGGGAGAGTGGGAGAGGGAAAGGTGGAATGTCCTCAGCTGGAAGGGACCCGCAAGGATCGTCGAGTCCAGCTCTTGGCTCTGCACACCTAAACCCCGAGAATCCCACCATGTGCCTGAGAGTGTTGTCCAAACGCATCTTGAACTCTGTCGGGGCTCAGTGCTGTGAGCACTTCCCTGGGGAGCCTGTTCCAGTGTCCGACCACCCTGTGGGTGAGGAACCTTCTCCTGACATCTAACCTTAACCGCCCCCGTGTCCGTTTCATGTCATTCCCTCGGCATGTCACTGTTCACCAGAGAAGAGTTCAGTGCCTGCCCCTCCATTTTCCTTCCTGAGGATGTTGCAGATAGCCATGAGGTCTCCCCTCAGCCTCTTCTCCAGGCTGAACAAGCCAAGTGACCCCACGTTTGTGGGACAGGAGGAGTCTGTGGGTTTATGTGTGAGTGGGGTAAAGGTGTCTGTGGATATGCACCGAAGATCACCTTGTACAGGAACAAGCCATGCACTGTGAAATGTTTTTGTATGAGAAATTGCCCTCCTTGGTACACTGTACACTCCTGAAAGACCAGGCTGCTGTCCCTGGCACTGCAGCTCAGAGCAGCCCCTTGCAAGGTACTCTCTGTGCCAGAGATAAGGGCATCCTGGCATAGCCTCAGCTTGGAGGAGTGCCCACAGCAGAGCCATGAAGCTGATCCCTGTCATGCCATAAGCCAGCTGTTCATGGCAAGATCCAGAAAATCAACCAGACCCAGACCACGCTGAGGTGGAGATTGGCAATGTGCAGACTCGACCAGGTGGGCTGGACGTCTGGGACTGGGAGAGGTTTGTCAGCAGCTGGGATTCCCTGGGAGGATCCCTCCTACCTCCCTCTGTGCTGGCAGAGGCCATTCCTCTGACTCACCTCCATCTGCCAGAGAGGAAGTGGTAGGAAAAGACAGATGTAGTCAGGGAACGATTGTTCCGCCATCCCACAACCCTCAGCACGTTTGTGACCTGCTAGGCCAAGTAGATTACACCAAATCTGGAGCCTCACTTGACATCTGTGTGTCTTAAAATGCAGGGACTAACTTTGTATCTTCTAAAATGCAGGGCAGAAGCCAGAAAATTCCATTTTTTTCAGTGCCGAGGAGCAAGGCAGGGCTGCTGAGCTGAGCTGTGCAGTGCTTTGCTCTCTGGCAAGGCTGCAATTAGATGTGCTTAGTCAGCCCTCTCCAGCAACAAACTTAGTGAGCATCACATTTTGGTTCCTGGGGAAAGTTCCTTTTTGAAGTACTGCCAGGAAAAGCTTACACTGTTGTTCTTTTTCTGGAGAAAGCTTAATAATAAGAAGAGGGGAACAAAAGAAAACAAAGTGCCTAGATTGGTCTATTTTAGTCTGACTTCTCCTGAAACCATTACTTTGCACATTCAAACTGTGTCTCTATCCAAAAATAGCCCTGCTGAAGTCCCAATCTCCCATGCAGATCCTTCCCCATTTGACTTTCAGCCACAGTAAGCCATGCTGTGCCATTAAAAAAGGCACTGAAAGTTGGGTGCAAAGTGTCTGCTAAGACTCAGGGCAAGCACCCAGCCTGGCAGATTCCTCTTAATGTAGTGTTGTAGGGAACTCGGTGTCTAAGCACAGCCAGTGCTTGTCGTTCCTGCAGCTAGCACGTGATGTCACATGCTGCCAAACCTTGAGAGCGTCCTTGTTGCAGCAAAAGTTTCCTTGTTGGACTTCCCATGGATACCTCCAGCCCTGACTCCCCTGCAGCCCAGAAAGACCGTATGTGTATGAAATAAGTGTAGTTCCTAACACTGTGCTAGCACCTCAGACCTTCGCCTGTTGATTTTCCAGACACACACCCTCAAGCATCCCCTCGCACAAGGCTGCTCAAGGTGGGAAAGAATAAAACTGAGGTCTAGTTTGGGGCAGCTGGTCACTGGGTTGCCAGCTGGCCCTGTGCTGGGTGCTGTGCTCCTCTGGCTGTACCCACCCCCACTCACCAACCCTGTTGAGTAGTGAGACGTTCATTAACCCACACACCCAAACCCTTGCACAGGACCACAAGAAGACACTGTTGCACAGAAAGGCCAAGCCACATTTTTACTACCAAAGCAGACAAGGCTTGGCATCAGTCACTGTCCCTTGATCAGACAGGCTGTTTCATTACCTGCACGTTCTGGATTGGGTTTTGGCGTGTGCCAACTAGCTCTGTCCCAGGCGTTGCTTTGGCACTGATCAAGGATTTGCACCTGTTCCCAGTAGGCAACACAGTGGTGGAAACCCCATCTGGGACTGGGGGAGGGAGCGTGAGTGTTTAGTTGTGAGCTGTGCTGCACCCCATGTACCCTTGGGGCCAGAGAACGGGCTCTGGCCTGCTTCACCTGCCAGTATAGACTTGCCATAGCATCAACACGTGGTTGCATGGGCTGGTTTGTCCGTGCCATGCCTGGTGCTTCCAGACAGGAGGAAGACCAGGTGCTCTGGTTCTACTCTGCATTGCCCCTTGCTATGGGATGTGCCTGACAGCCCCAGCCTGGCCCTGCCTGCAGCTGAATCAGCCTCTTGCACCAGCCTCCTTCCCTTGGCACAGGCTCGTCATCGGTGCAGGTGCCTGCGTGACTCAGGCAGTTCAGCTGAGAGGGGAAAGGCGTGTTTATCGCCCGTAGCAGAGCTGCTCTTCACTCCCCAAGGAGTTGTTATGAAAGAGGTGAACTTATTTTAAAAAGCTGGCACTAGTGAAAGCCAAGGACACCTGGTTCTTATCCTGTGTTTTGTTCCCTTTGTTTTTGATTTTGCCAGAGACAAGCCAATGCAGCGATTGTGGCTTGTAAATGAGGTGTGGCCATGACTTGGCTGGAGCATGGATCACAGCAGTGATCTATATTTAGATCATTCGTTTCTTGCCAGATGAAGTAAAATATTAAAAACAGCAGCTTAAATAAATACAACAGAAAAACCACCACAGGAATGAGCTGAACAATGACCCAGTTTCCTGGGCCATGTCCATAGGAGACAATGTAGGACTTCTAGTTGCAGAATAGAGAACTAAGCAGTATCTCAGTAAAAGCCTGCTAGCTTCCCAAAAGCTGGGACCCGAGAGTCAGGAATAGCACACTTGGCCTCCAGAGTAATGCTTGTGCCTCCCATCTCAAGCATCTTTTATGCTTGGACTGCATACATTCAGAGAGCAGTGTCTGGACCCCTTGGGTCAGTAAATGCTGTCTCAGGCACAGCAGATGAATCCTGAGAAGATCTTTTGGGACCATCAGTGTCCTTCACGTGACCATGGTGTCCAAGTAGAACCCTCCAAGATTGCTTTCATCAGTGGCAGGATCCTGTAAAATGGAGCAGGGAAGATCTACTAAAAGACTTGCTGTCACAGTTCATTCTCAAACCACTTCCAGCCCCAGTGCTCTTGGGAATGAAAAGGCCAAAACCAGAGCTCAAATCCTGCAAGAGCAAATGTGGTTCATTTTTCTGTGAGTTTACCTTTTGCAAGGGCCAGAGAAGTCCAGTGGGGGCTTTGACACCACCTCAGTGTGTCAAAGACAAATTCTCATTCCTTGCTTCTGTGAGCCAAGGACAAGGCTGTGTTCCCTTGAAGCATGGTCACATCTCAGGGCAAAAAATATCTATATCCTAGACTGCCTTTCACTAAATCACACACGAAAATAAAATTTACCCTGATCCTTCCCCTTCCACCTGCCTTCTCCTCACTCCTCCCCCGGGAATCCCTTCATGCCACATCCAGTTATGCTTCATTAACCAACGCATTACACCAAATATTTGGCTTTCTCCATATCTGAGTGGGCAGGTTCTCTCCTCCTTTTGTCTTCAGGAGCACAGGGAATACTTTGAAGCCTAGCCAAGGGAGAAAACTGGCACTGCATGCTTCACCATGCAGTAGTCAGGAGGAGATGTATGTCCTTCTTGCAGTAGCTCAACTCTTTTTTCTTTCTTGCTTTCTTCACCTTTCAAGGAACTCATTGAGGTTGACAGTGAAGTGGTGTTTGAACTGGCTGCGTACATCTTGCAGGTAAGCACCTGCCTTCTCTCACTTGGTGCTTCCTCATGCTGCATTAAATCTTTTGATTTTCCAAATCCTCAATGGCTCTATGGAAGTGTAGGGGTTCCCCCCAGTTGCAGGAAAAAAATGTCTTTGCACGGTTTTCATTGTTTCTGCCAAAATGGGTACAGAAGGCTCTCAAACTAGACCTCCCCACTCAGGGAGCAGATTCTACTGCTCAACATTTTGCATGCAGAAAAGTGTTATGTTTGCACCAGCACAGGTATCCAAGACTCTGGGGTATGATGTACAGCCAGAGAAAATCTAAGTAATGAATGCAAATTCCTAGGTGAAATCCAAATGCAATGGGTTTTTCCACCAATGACTTTACTTGCATTTGTTTTCCCAATGGGGCTTGGTCCTCTGATGAGCTGCATAAGCTTCTACATATGCAGCTGTCTGTATTCTCCAACATGGGCAGAATGGTTTAAAGACTTTCCAAAACGGTATCTTTCAAAGTTCTACTCTTGAAGAAGAGGGAAAAGGGTCAGAGGGCAAATGACCAAGCAGCGTTTGGTAAATGTCAGGTTTCCAGAAAGGAACCTTTTCAGGGTAGTGGAGGTGGCTTTTGTGAAAGTTCTCTTTTTGGAAGCATGACTGTGGGAGCAGATCAGACATAATTGTCAGACGATCCTTGTTCCCCTCTCTTACTGTCTGTAGTTTTAATTTTTTTCCCGTCAGCCATGAAGCTATGAGGAGCCATGTGAGCAGACAAAGCAGCTCATCAGACTGCACTAATAAATAACAATGCACTGCACTTCTAGAGCACTTGCCATGTTAAAGAAGCAGTTAATGTGTAGGGATTTGAACCTTCATTAAAATCATTTTATGTAACAAAAATGGAGTGAGAGAGTCAGGATGGAGGACTCAATTAGCAGCATATTATAGAAATCACATATTGGCTGTTGGGGGAATACACATCAAACAACGGGCTCATTGTGAGGAGCAGCAGTGGGGTTATGAATCTATTGTCTGCTCATGCTAGTGAATAACTTAGTGCTTAGTAATTGTACAGCCAGACCCAGGGCTGCCACTGTAACTCTTGTTGCTGGGATTGTTTCTTGCCACAAACACAGGATGTTATGCTTATTCCTGTAGTAGTTTGATGTGTAACTTAAGTCAAAACAGGCCACACCTTTGCTGTCTGTAACCAGAAACTACTACAACCTGTGCTTGTGACAGGATCCAAGCAAAACAAAAGGGATAATACTGCATTTTGTTCTACTTCTCACTGCAGTATTTAGGTCAAAGCACTGAATTATGAAGAATATACCCTACAAAATTGTTTTTTAAATTCAGTATGCTCACACCCATGCAGGCCAGGACATATACTCTGGGCTTTGCTCTGTGTTGAACCGTAATCATGACATGCTCAAGGACTCCTTCCTACAAACCAGAGAAGTGCTTGTCTGCCCTTCAGTTCACTCAGAGGGAAATGGAAAGATAGTAAAGGTCTGTCAGAACTCAAGTGATTTAGTCTGCAGCCCTATTTCAAATTCTTTTATTACCAGAACAAATTAAAGTACCACCAGAGCTCTGAACTTTACCCCAGCCTCAGGACTGAAACACCACTGGACGTGGGCTGGCAGGTTTTGCGGGTAGATTAATGGATGTAAAGACAAAAGACCTGAATACAAAGCCCAGTCCTTTTGGCAGTGGAAACTCCCTCATTGCACAAATTGCATTTTTGCGCTGTGCTTTCTGTGTAGCTGGTGGCAAATGAGGTGCTTTAGCATGAATCATATGAAAGGCATATTGTCTATGGAAAATGCAAAATGTGTGCTAAATCTGTTGCGGTGGGCATTCACCAGATTTTGAGGGTTCTGCAGCTATGCAATAAGACTAATCTAACTAGTGTAGTGGAACATTATCTGACCCTGTAATATCAGGCTGTGATGGTAACAAATAGAAGTATCTGGGTGTACAAGTAAGGACAACCCCAGACACCCAGCAAGGAGTTAGAGAAACCTGTGTCTTGCATCCCCTTGAAAACTGACAGTGAGCAAGCTTTTTGAAAGTCTAGGTACTAGAAAATGGCCAGAATACTTGTAAAAAAGTCAGGTGAGTTGCAGTCTCAGAGTCTGCAAAGCCACTGAGACTTCAGAGATCTTCTAGTACTGTAGCATCCACATTGACCCAACATTTCTTATTTACTGGCATTATTTCCTGTAGCAACATAGCTATCCACAACAGAATGAGGAATCATCTGGCCCCGTATTAGATCTTTTGTTTGTTAATCTGCCCAACTCACTGTATCATGGCACTTGACGTTAGATACTGGTTCCAAAAAATACATGAGGAATCAATTACAACAGGAAATTGCTGCTAAATGAATTTTGCAAATGGAAAATCTTGAACAGCCTTTTCTTCTCTTTTTTTTTCTATTTTTAATTATGTATTTTTAATTTTTCGTCCTTGTTTTTCAGGAGGCAAAGGGAGATTTTTCAAGGTAGGTGAACTTAAAAGTTTTTGCCATTGTGTGCTGTGAGAATAAATCTGGTAAAATTCTCATGTGAGACATGCAACTCACACAGTTGTAGCTGTGTAGTAACAGGATTGCCTGTGTTAGCAATAGCAATGCAACTATGTGTGCATGGCTAACACAGACATGGTGTTTCCTGACATCATTTCTTCACCAAACACAACCTTTGACCAGAGCACGCCTTGCAAACAACATTGTGATTTTGTTGTTGACAAATCTCATTATGTGGTCATGAAGTTCAGGAAATAAACTAGTCTTCGGAAGGAAATTGCTAAGGAAATTACTCTAAAATCACTGTTATATCACAGATCCTGCCAGAAGCAACATTAAAATTCCATCACTAATTGATATTTCGGTTTGAATTTGGACAGTTCTCAAAATCAAATTCAATAATTGCTTTTATTGAGCTTCCGCTATCCCTTGAGCCAAATCTTCAGACTTACTGTAAGAAATTCAAAGAGGTGACTGTACTTGGTGTTGCGGAAGACTGTTAATGAAATGCCAAAAAATTTTCTTTAAGTCGACAGCGTCTGTGATTTACGCATTAGTAGTAACCAAAGGTCAGATGTTGTTTGATGCCTCATGTGAGAAACATGAAAGTCCCTAACGTGAAGCTCAGGAGAACTGACTAAACTAAAAATTTCATCTACTCCATATATTACTTTTGCTGACCTGAATGTGAGTTCAGCTGGAGGACCACAATATCCATTAAAGTTAATTTCAGAGAAGAAAAGAAATGGGCAGTGGGATTGAATTGTCAGGTGAGCCTAAAGAGTTGTCTTAATTTTGTTATCATTGGAATACGCTGAGATGACCGTAATGATAGGAGGCTGTGAAGAACAGGCAGGTTCCACTTTCTGGTGGACTGGAACTTGTAGCCAGCTAAAATTGAGACAAATCAGTGAAAAGGAACTGCATTGTAGACATATCCTGCCCGTGGTGGAATCTGAGATGACACAAGGTAGCCCTTGCTAAAAGGAAGTTTAAGGTCTGCCTTATCATTTCTCAAAACCTTAATAAACTTGCAAAATCCTGACGTGCATCTGACCACAGAAACATAAACCCAGTCTTGCTTCATTTTTCAGTTCTGTCCAATTTGGAATAACTCAGCTATCAGCACTCTTTATTTAGGGGGTACTAGAGTGCATGTGGCTCTGACTTTTCGATCTGGTTTTCAATGCACTTCCAAGTGCTCTGTCCAGAAGAGTTGTGCCAAGCAAAATGTTGCCATTCCAAACCAGTGGTTTTGCTAAGAGCAGTATTTGTGTCCCAGAATGTCTTGGATATGGTGAAAAGACACTCGGAAAGTGTATGTTCAGACTGTGAAACAGAACAAAAAGGAATCAGATAGCTCGGAGTAATAGGACTGAAAGCATTTTATCTTCAAGTATCCATTTCCAGACCAGAAATGGAAACAGCTGGTGGAAAGTATCCACCTGCTAAAAGTTGTGTGATGTCCCTTGTAAAAGGGATGGTTGAGTTTATCACAGCATGTTTCTCTAGGTCACAGAGAAATGAGGAGTCTTCTCTGAGTGCACAGAAGATACCTCAAGCTATGATGTTAACTGCTCCCACCATCTCAGTGTGGCTGTCATCACCAGGCCCATTAAAACAGCTCTGAGTTCTTTCACCAGTGGATCACAGTGGTTTGAAGTGGAAGGGGGATTCCTTACATCCAAGTCAGGCAGAGAAGGGGTGTCGTAATAACAACTTAAGGGCACTGCCAGGGATCTTAATCTATAAATGGACTTTGGTGACAAAGCAATCTGCCATACTAGGGGAGTTTGAAGCCTGTTCTTGGAGGAAGGTAGAAGAACGCCACCCTGATCCTCTGTGGTCTAGAAGACTTGGCATCTCCAGGGATGTCTGTCCATCTAATGTGCATTGACACAGGTTCATGTGCTGGGTGAGATCCAGGTGCTACTGAAGTCAACATGAGGTCGTTGTGGTCAAGATTTTTGCCTGCTGAGATTTGTGGTTATCATATCAGCAGTGTAAAATCTGTCAGGCAAATCAAGCCTCGGGCCAGCCAGAGGAACTGCAGATGAAGGCAAATGTTCTGACTTCTCTTAGGGATAAAATTATCTTCAGTGTCTGAAGTTAGTTGATGTTGAAATACAATTTAAAGTAGAAGTGGCTACTCTTTGAAACAGAAGCTTTGCAGTTGTGATTGTCTTGCTGCTGAGATTTAAAGATTATATGTTGTGCACGGCAGCATATGTTGTGTGAAGGCTGAACTCTTGAACTCCTTTGTTTTTGAAGAAATAATTTAATTCTAAAGGGTTACATGCTTGGAACGCAGACTGCAGCTTTCCCACACCTGTCCTGTCTACTGCCACCATCAGATTTATAGCCTGTGAGAGTACGAGTTTCTCTCTGGCCCCTATCCAGAAAAGTGCATAAGCACTGGCTCATTTGTAGTGATGGGAGAATTGCTGTTCCCCATGGGAGCCTTCCTATGAGTCACTGCCGATCACCTCAGGTGCTGGGATAGTCAAAGCCAAACTGTCACAGTTCCAGCTGCGTGTTGGCACCTGCCCATGGTGGCCAGAGTGTTATTACCTCCAAACCCCACTGCAGCCAGGTGGAGGATCTGCAGCTGGTGCAGGACTCCTGAATGCAGTTGCAAGTCTGCTATTTGGGCCTCGTGGGAACTCAAAAAACAGAATCAATCTTACAAACTAACGGTCAGCTTTCTCTCTCTGTGAACTGATAGATCCTCAGTGACAGCAGCTCCCACTGCTGCTTTTGAGGAAATTATCCCATACCTCTGAATAATCACTGTGCTCAGAGTACTCCTTTTTCCTTTCCCCAAAAGCAGCTCATGTGTCATTTCAAACACAATCCTTTGGTAGGGCATTATCATGTATGAGTCTGTTATCACTGATTCTTGCCGCCTTGGGCATCACAATGATTCCCAGGTTTCCCTAAGCCTGGGGAACACAGTCTGAGTCACCCTCACCTGTCTTGAAGTAAAATGCCCCAATAGCCCTGACAGATCAGTTTAGCAGCTATAGTAAGCAATTCTTTTAAGATCTTTTCCATTTCTAATGTGTGTTTCCTTTCAAAAACAAGCTCATCAGAAACCCTGGGTTCATGAACCTGTTTAGATCAACTAAGTATTTCTTAATGTTTGCTGTAAGTGGCCTCATCGACCTCTTAGTTGATAAAGATTCAGGCAGAATGAGGTTTAAAATAAAAAGCTTTTCTTTTTAAGAAGTTCCTGGTCCTCTGCACTGAAGAAGAGCATTTTCACATTACTGAAAAGAATGCCCAAATGCTTCAGCTGACAAGACTTAAATAGGTTTACTTTTAGTCTGGGACATACCATTGAATTTCGGACAATCAGGTATCCCTGTTCAGCTGATTTTCAGGTTGAACCAGACACTTAAGATTGGATCTGTGCTTTTCAATATTAGTTGCAAACATTTTGACTTCAAAGGCACAGAATCACATGTATAAAGCTCCTGAACTAGTACCCTGCAGACAGATCTAAAGGTTATTAGCTCAAGCTAATCTTGTTTCTAGTTGGGAGCTGAGTCATGCTTGGTTGGCAGAGCATGGGTAGGACAAATTTCAATTCCCTAGATGGACACAAATCCTACAGGTGTGACTGTGTTTAGGCCTACATAAAGGAATTACCAAGGCTGCCATGGCTAGGGGGGAAATACAGCATATTGTTAAAATAATTGAGATTTTTTTTCCCCCTAACTTAATCCTGCCATGTTTAGAGTACAATCCCAAAATCTCTGGGAAACTTATACCAGCTTTGTTTTTAAATGTTCATAATCCAGTTTTTCAGCCTTAAACAGCTTGTATGCCAAAGCAGCAAGAAATAACATATACTGATCATTCGTCCCTCAGTTTGTGGATGGGAAAGAAAAACCTCTGAGTAGAACAAAATCCTGAACTGCTGCAGCTAGTTCCTCATTGCTAGATTTCTTCCAGTTAAACAATATGAGACATTTCGAGTGAACTCCAAGTATCTCCCAGCAATATGTGAAAGAATAACAAGGGAGGAAAGCTAATGGCCAGTTTCCTGCTAGGCAGAATTTCACAATAATTTCAGCTTTTGGGCAGATGGTAATCTAACATAGTTTCAGGCTTACTTTTCTTTCTGTGTAACCAAGTGACATTTAGCCAATTAGAATGTATTAAAGGGTTACAAAACCCAAGCTGTACTCTTGCAGCCTAATGGTGAAGATCCTAAACACTGTATTTCGAAAAGTACCATCTAATCTGAGAATCTCAGACTCCGCATTTCCTCTTGCGTTCTACAGAATGAATTACCATGCTGAGAAGAGTTGGTAACTTTAACCTGCAGTTTTGTTTTGTTACTGATCATTGTTATTATACATGCTGGAAAATGTATGGATTTCCTGAGACAACTGCATATGTAATCTGGCTCAAAATTATTGCAGCTAGTTTACAAAAACTTGTTTTTCACAAAATGTTTATGAAGTGGTTAGGCAGGCCTTTTGCCCTTTATGTGTAGATAAAATACTGAGAGGTGGTGATTAATTTATTTGGACAAGATTCATTAAACAGGCTGTACCAGAACAAACCCAAGAAAAAGGAGTTCTGTTTTCTAGGTCCATTGTTAGTCAACCTTGCTACTGGCTTTCTAACCAGCTTTCAGGAACCCATGCACATGGCTTTTCCAGTTCAGTTTTCATATATTTATTCAGTCCTTTAAATATTATCATTTCCACCATAGGAAAAAAGGGAATAAAGTGGTCTAGGGAAAACAGAGAAAGTGTGTTTGGAGCCTTTCTCCTGCATATTAATAAATCTGTATCCTAAGCACCCTTCTGTGTATATCAGCCCTGGAGGTTGGACACTTCCAAATATAAAATCAATGCAGCACAAGTGACCAAATTAAACAAACACTTTCTAAATACAGTAATAAAATAAACACACTGAGATATTTTGCTCAAAAGAGCACGAAAGGCAGTAAGTACAAAACCACTTGCGATCCTGCTGGAAACATTTTAAAAATTGAGGGGTTCGGTGTTTTATAAGGAGCCAAGCGGAAAGTGACCTCATGGCCACTAGTTCAAATACAACCTGAGTCATTATTGTTTTCCATTTTTGATTTGACATCTTTTTGGGAGCCTAAATTAATTTGTCTTGAGATGAGTCTTGCCAGAAGACTTAGTGAATATATGGACCACAGAATGAAATACCTTTTTGTTCCTGGAAATGATTACCTGACATACATTTGGTGCTTTAAGGCTGTGAGGCACTACCCTTATGATATTTTCTAGGTGCTGAGCAGAAGTGTTAATCTCGCCCAACATCACTAAGAATATCTTTTCCTCTGATTCTTAAAAGACCTTATCACAGTGCAGGCAAACTTTGTGCCTCACTGACAGAAAAAACAGAGCTGACTGGTATTAGCCCTTTCTTTTATGGAAGCCATTACTGACTCGAGTTTTTCCCAGACTCTCAAGGATCATTAGTCACCACTAATCTTGCCCTATTTGATAGATTTCTAGGATCAGAAAGTCCCTGTTTGGAACTCACTCTGTGCTTTCCCAGAAAAGTTTTGGAAATCTCTCAACTTCATTCTATGAGCAGCCAGCCTCAAAAAATCTTCATTTGAGGGCAGTTACAGCTGCTTGTGCTCCAATTGTCCCAAGTTCTATTCTTTTTTCCCAGTTTCTTCAAAATGTCAAAACCCTCAGTAAGAGCTGAGTATGAACATGCTGTGGAGAAGACAGCTCTGGGCAGACCCAGTAAACTCTAAAAGGCAACAACTTGTTTTCTGTCAGTCACAGAACAGAGCGTCCAGATCAGCAGATAGCACAGAGCAGAGCAACTTCATGTTCAGACTTGTGCAGATATTTGCCTGCCATGGAAGAATAAATCTGAATAGTTTTTGAGCATTTGCACTTAGAAAAGAAGAGCTCTCTGATGGCCGAATGACCATGGGATTTGGGCAGGAGTGGGTGTTCAAACACTGTTTGTCAAAAGCCTTTTGGCTTGGCATAGGAGGTGTTACAGAGTGGTTTTCCATGTGCTTGGCATGCCAGCGGTTGCCTCAGTTCTTGTGTGCTATTCAGCACATCTTCACTCTGCAAAATTTGAGCCTAATTGAGACTTGGGCATCTCTCGTAGATTTGTTCTGACTAGAAGTTTGGTCCTGTTTTAAAACTACTTAATTGATTGTCAAGGAACTACCATAATAATAAATAATAGGTGTCTGTAGACATGTCCAAAATGCCTGCTCCAGGATTTATGTCAGTGGTTTACCCTATGGCCCAGCCTACCAATTAACCTGCAGACTCCAATTAAGACAAACCCACCTAGGTCTCAGGCAGAGCCTGCTGCCGGGATGTACAAATGGAGAAATGCTGTGGGAAGATTTTTACAACTGAAGCAGTATGACCTCTCTACAAGCCATCAT
This sequence comes from Dicrurus megarhynchus, assembly GCA_013399195.1. Lineage (NCBI taxonomy): Eukaryota > Metazoa > Chordata > Aves > Passeriformes > Dicruridae > Dicrurus > Dicrurus megarhynchus. Next base: position 2,267,686 of record VXAD01010121.1, on the reverse strand, counting down.
ACAGACAGTCCCAGAGACAAGAATGAAACCCAGGCTGATCTGGTCCAAGAGCTCCTCGAGTCTATAGCAGACGTTAGGATCTCTGGTCTACAGCCAGAGAGGTCAAGCCTACCTGTCTGCCAGTCTACCAGCCCCACTGGAGAAGCCAGTGGGCTGGGAAATCTGGAGTTCTGGAAGAGGTATCTCTCTGTGCAGCTCCAGCACAGCCACACTTTTGGGTAGGATAAAGGGAAGGGTTTAAGAAGGCAGAAAAACTTGCTGGCAAGAAGTAAGCCAATAAACATTAATTCTTTGGCACTCCTCTGTGTCCTGTCTGGCCCTCTTGGCTGTGTATTTCTACAATTTTAAAAATTAATAGCAGCACTGCCTTCCTTCCCAAGCCTTTGAGGCTTTTTTTTTTCTTATGTGCACACAATTCCTTGTGTGTTTAAAAGTGGGAAGAGAGGCATTTGGGGTTTGTAGGAGAAAATCCCACGGTTTCATTTCATCTGTGAGAATCTGCCTCCCATTTCATGAGCTCTCCCTGCTCTCTGCTGTGCAGTGATGCTGCTCCAGCTGGCCATTGTGGCCACTGGAGGTTGCAGGGAGAAGAATGTTAGTGAGGTGGTTCTGTGGGAGTGTTTTGTGTAGCAGGACGCAAATTCAAACCGGAGTCCTATCAGTGAAGATGTTATGCAAAGGACAGGTCACTGGGCAAGAGGTTAAGAATAACCTGTGATGCTAAGAAAGCAAATCATTACTTTTTGCAGCAGTTTGTAAAGCATTAAAGAAAGGTGTATAATTGCAGCTGAAAGCATCACTTTCTCTTCTCTTCCCCTTGTTTTTTTTTCCCTATATGAAAATGTCCATGGCACCCTGCTCAGTGACATGTGACATGGCGGCTTTGGTGTCCAGTCACTGGTAGGAAGTGCTTCAACATAACCATCTGGGAGAGTTTCTCTCCAATTTTGATAATAGAGGGAAAAGTTAACTGGGCTGCCATAAAACAAATAAAGAGAGGAGAAAAAGGAAACCCCAGTGCCTTTTGTTAAGAAGGAACAGATGTAGAGCTGTAGCAGCCTGCCAGCTAGGTCAAGTAATATCAAATATTGTGGTTGTTTTCTTGTAGCCTGATCCTCCTTTTGAACTCTCTTTCAGCAATGAAGTTGTAAGGAATGAATTAAAGAAGCTGCCAGCCCTTCCAACACCAGTGCTGAAGGAGCATCCTTCCCTTGCTTACTGGTAATGTATCACCCTCTGCAGTGTCTTGTGCAGGATCTGGCTCTGGCAATGTGGTCTGAGAGTGGAAATGGGATGCAGAGATCCCTGTCTTCTGGCTCTAGGTCTGCCACTGACTCATTGCATGAGTTAACACAAGTAGAGCTACTACCCTGGGCCTCAGTTTCCCCATCTGCCAAATGCTGGGCCAAAAATCCACTGTAAGTGTGCAAATGTCCTGATGAAATCAAAACACCTAATGTGCCATTTACTTTCCCAGCATTTTCCATCTGTGAAAGAGTTTTCCCAGTTGGAAATGTCAATCTTTTGCACTGCCCTGTGTTGAGTCATTCAGTTTCATCTTGCAAATCCTCTCTGTATGGCACAGCTGAACTCATCTCCTTTTGTATGAACTCAGTGATGATTGGAGGTGGGTGCTTGTTTGCTGTCTTTATTGCACTGAAAAGTAAACCCAGGCTAGGAGCAGGGTCACACTTAGATTTTATATGCCACACACATAGATTCTTTTTGCCACCCCGCATATCCCTTTAATCTGTGCAAATAGAAAAGAATTTGGGGAAAGACTATTCCTTAAATGGGAGATACCTTCACTTCATTTTCTGCTTGTTGCTCTTTCATGTTTGCCTTTAAACCATTAGGCTGTAAGCCTGGGGGTTGGATTGAACTTCTTTATCTGCTGCTCTTCTAATTTCTGCATTTTGGCAATCTGAGGATGGCAGGGGGAAACAAATCAGTTTGTAGGTTATGATCTCAGTTCTTCTCTTTGCCAAAAAGGTCAGCCGCTTCTCGTAGCATGGCTACAACAGTGAAATTAACTGTACCTAATGTAGGCAAGCTCGTCACGAAGTCTCCTAATCACTTTCTGATAATACAAGGAGAGATTCGGAGGCCCCAGCAGAAATTAGGATCACTGACACAAAAACCGTGGGTCATCACAGTCTCCTGGTGTTTCTCTCTAAGAACCACACCAAATCTTCATGAAAAGTGATAAATGTAGGCTGCCATTTTATTGAAGAAGAATGATCTTCCTCTTAGGAGCATCTCTTTTCCCAAAAACTACTCCACACACTCAAAAGCAGTACATTTCCAGGTGGCCTGGCTGATTGACAGACTGGGAGCTCAAGCTGAAAGCCATCCAAGAGGAGAGGTCGGAACAAGTAGGCATTGACAGGGAAGGCAAATCTGACCCTTCAGCAACAACATGGCCTAAGGTCTTAATAAAGTGCCACATAGCAAGAAGAGCCATGTAAAATCCTCGTGCTCAGAATATGTGTATTTGCATTTATTCACAAGGTACAGCACTTGCAGCTGTACTTAATTTTGTGGGGGCTCTCATGTGACTGAGAACAGGTCACAGGTTGGGAAGATGGTGTTGCCAATGGGGTAATAAAATCAGAGGCTACAGTCCTGTGACTCCCTTGTGATTTCATGTCAGTAACCAGGTCTCAGAGACCTCTTTAACATTAATAGTTCATTATTTTTTAATGATGGCTTTTTTCTAAACACCCTCTGAAACACTTAATGCTCTCAGGAAGCAGCTATTGCTGAATCAGACAAAAAGCCTCAAAAGTACAGATCAAACTTCAGTGATCTAATGGAGAAGATTTTTAAAACTGTGTTTATTTTGCATCTCATGCAGATTGTGTACTGGATGCAGATTTCATCCACTCCTTTTCTGTGAGCAATCAGTTTTATTCTGTAGTTCTTCCGCATTAGCGCAAGCAGTCACAAGTGAATCTCCAACTCTGGAAAGAAATTTTGAAAACATTAAAGGTGGGATGGGTAATGGCTCTAGTTAGTTTAAAACAGACAAACCAAAGAACTTTGTACTACATTTTTATCAGCTGAAATGGATTAAGAGATAATAAAATGAATAATCAAGTAAATATGGTGATACCTTCGGCAAGATGCTGTAATAGATCTGCATGAAATAATACAACATTTCCATCACACACCATGAAAAAGCATCAGCTGTTGCACCTACCAAATGTAGTAAGACTTGTGGGATGAGTCCTGGATTCTTAGATCAGTACAGTTTGTGCCTCTGATTCCACCTTCATGGAGTCTCCTGGTTCCATACCCATGGTGTAGGCCTTTCCCTTCCCTGTATTCTCTTGCAGCTTTCTCCAGGTTCAGAATAATCAGTTGCACGTCTTGCTCTCAAGCATCTTTTGGCATCTCTGATTACTGGTGAAGAAAGAAGGGGCTTTTTGTTGCATTTGTTTGTGTTTCTTTTCCTTTTAAATGAAAGCTGAGCTTCTGGTCCTCCCACACAGTCCAGGAGTTGGGGCCCTGAGTTGTGATTTCTCTTGGCCATGCATAGAAACAGAAATGAAACTAATCACAGAGACTGGAGAGAACCTTTAGAAATGTGTTAACTCACAATGCTCCTTTCCAGACACTTGCCATTGCATTTTGTCTCATTTCAGATCCTCCCCAACAAGCCAGCCCAGTAGTGGGTTGTCAATAATAAGGCCAGGAGGAGATGCAACGACACAAAAGTAGATGCTAGAATGGAATTTTCAACAGACATGGGGGGAAAGAGACTTCTCCCAGGTTCCCACAGACTTTGAATGAGAGCTTGTTTTTAGCAACCCAAAGCATTAGTGTTGCCAGAAAACCCACCTCTGAAAATATCAGCTGAAAATCACTATTTAGTGGTTTTCTCTGGTTCAACACAGACCTGAGGCCCTGGTCCAGCTCTTGGTCCCTTGGCCTAAGAGGTGCTAGTGGCTTCAGAGGGACAGCGTATGACTGTATGACAGTGTATGCAAATAAAGACATTATTAGTTCAAGAATATAATCAAAATGGACAAATCAGGTTAGAAACAGAACAACACTAAAGAACAGCAATTAATTAAAACAGCTTGGTGTGCTGGGAAGAGAGGGAGGGAACAACTAACTTTGAAAATCTGGATCTGATGATGAGAAACTCAAGGCCTGCATTTGCTTGCAAGTTGTCTGCTGTCCAGTTCTATAAGCTGCTGGGACAGGAGGGATTTCTTGTTAGTTCTAAAGATCTTTATCAGAGTTGTCTGCCTCAGGATATCATCCATGTATTAACTTCTGCAGCTTTGAGGGGAATGTTTTATGAGCTGGCAAACAGATGGAAGTGCTTCGGCAGCCTCCATGTCTCCGTCTCCACATTAGTTAAGCATCCTCTGCCAGCCCTGCACTGTGAATGAGTTTCTGTGTCACCAACACAGCAACAAAGCAAAGCAGGAAGAGAGGAGATGTCAGCTGGTGGTCCCAGCAGTGTCCCAGCACTCCCCCAGCTGTCAATAGCAGCATGGCAGCTGCCTTGAGATGAACAGCTGAAATGATAGGGGACCATGTTTATAGACTCTGCTCATGCTCCTTCTGACCCGTGAATGATTTTGCTTGTTTTCCCTGGCACGTGCTGGGCTTAACCCTCCAACCCAGAGCTGAAGGCAGAAAGCAACCTCTGTGCTGGATGGTCCTGCTTCCACAGGGCAGTGGGAAGGAAAAGAAGTTCAAAGAATTGTTAGAGGAGGGACTGTCACAAAGATTGTTCTGACTGTGAACATTTTTCCAGTGTGGATGTCGCTATCTGAGCTAGGTGCCCTCAGCTCCCTTTGCTGTCAGCGGAGAGAAGCAGCAGTAACCTCCTCCCAAGGAATACATCCAAAATAGATTGGGAGTCATGCTCTGGAGTACGTGTTTCTTTGCCCAGAGCTGCAGAAAGGTGAAAGGCCGCAGATCCCCCTCTTAAATATGGCTTGATTGATAATTCAGGCTTTGTAATTTTTGTCCAAAGGAAAGAAGAAACAAAGATGATACTTACCTGGCACTTAACATCTGTGTACCACAAAACACTTTACAAAGGAAGATTATCAGTATCCTAACAGAGCAATGGAGGTATAGCATTTGCCTGCATTTGTTTAGAAGAACTGGGTGAAGCCTGGACTATCCCACATTTCTAGCATGGGTTAAAAACATAACTATTTGTCCTGCTGTTCGGGAAGGCTTGCTGACATCTGATCTGTCCTTTTGAAGGAAATGGGCCATCAATTGGCTTCCTGCCCAAGGAGTATGGTCTAGGAACATATCAATTATTTTATAATAGTCATTTATAAGAAAGCAGAGCACATCCAGAATCACATTAAATAACCAGCATGTCCAGGTACATCTATCCTTTCCTTCAATGGCAGCAGTATGAGAGCTTGATCTGTGCAATAAACTGCACAGAGTGGAAAATAAAGCTAGCAGTGTTTTCCACTGGAGAAACTCCGTTGTGTTCTGAGAAGTCACTCCTGGTTTGTTCCTGTCTGAGACAGCGGAATTGCATCCACATGTAATCATGGTTTTAAGAGGTAATTTCAAAGGGCTGTAAGCCCTCTCTGTCTATCTTTTTTATTAAGAATGATGTTTTTTGGAGTTCTTCCAATACTGAACACTCATGTAATTCAGTTATTGCTCCAAAAGTAATCCTGTTTATGATAATCATGGCAGGAGACCCAGGCTCTGCCTTCATGTGCACACCCATAACATCTGTGGTACTTGCTTAGATCAGTGTGCTGAATATGGTTTCATAGCTGTAGAATTTAGAGCTTACAGATAATTTTCTAAGCATTAAAATGATTCTGAGGGATTTGACGGGAGAACTGGACCATTCCTTCACCCATGTGTCACTGGCTCAGTCAGCATCCTGTTCCTGCTGTGGCCTGCTAGTGGGACATCCCTTCACCTTGCCCAAAAAAGGGCTCTTTTATTTTTGTAGGATGAATGGGGGAAGCCACTTGATGAGTGAGTAAGAAAGCAGTTACTCTCAGATAAACAACAGGCTTGTGAGGGAAGAGCTGGCCCTGCTGACAATCCGACAGACTGTCTCTGAATTGCTCTGTGCTGCCTACGCTGGTTTTTCTGATTCTTCTCCTTTCTCTCTTCATTATTAGGGCTGCACAATCCTCAGCTTCCCTGTGCCTCTTCTTTCTAAAGAAAGTTTTGGCTCCGGAGATTCTGCCTCTCTAAAAAGAGGTCCTGTCCTCTCTGGCACAGGGGTGCAAATGGGGAAGGCAGCAATGAGAAGATGCAGTCATGTTAAGCCAGGCTAGTGAAAGGCTTTGCAGTCCTCCACAAAAGCCCCTGTGGGCATCTCTTAGCAGTCGTGGTGAGGTCATCTATCACATCATCCCACACTGCTGTGCTCCTTCACACTGCCTAGCAATACAAATGGCTTCAGTTCTGCCTGGGCAAGGATTACCACATGGTGGACAACTGAAAGGCCCTGTTAGGGGGTCGTGCTGGATCCAGGAAATGCAGGGAGGGAGGAATGCCAGTTCACATTGCCCTAAACCACATGCAGTGTGATGGCATGGGGTGGACACGCAGCACTGCTGGAAGCTTATGCAGGGCCAGGTGGGGAGGGCACTAAGGTGGCATAAAGGTAGTTTAGGTTTCCTTCCTCTTGGTCTAGCAAGTTCTGTACAGTATCTCCAGGGGACTCAACAGATTCTCTGTCCTTGGTATTACAAAATAAAGAGCAATAAATTGGTTTTAAACCTGAGGACTTAAGTGTTCTGTCATGCCAGTGTAACAGAGCACGTCCTGTGTGCATTACACTGGATCCTTGGCTTATACTTTGCCGTGCTGCGACCTTGCTAGTACAGATGATTGTATGCATCAAATACTTCTGCTGCCCGTTCACTGGAGAATAATGAATGAAATTCTTTTAAATGGAACTTACAGTGTCTCTCAATCTGTCATTTGGGTCGTGCTGATTTCTCTTGGATGCTCCATCTCTACTGCTTGTTGGCACACACTCAGAATTGTTCTCTGACACAGAGGCCCACTGGTGTGGAATAGCCTCCATTTCACCTTGGAAAACGTGATGACATGGTTCATGTCTTTCTAAGACATGAAATGATCTTAGTCTCCAAAGAGCTGTTGGGAATGGGCCCCGGCTCATGCCAGCTCCCAGTGCATAGCCAGGAGTAGCCTAGGGGAATGCGAGTTAGTATAACCCAAAAGCAAGCAAAGGCACATGAGTACTTTAAGAGTAAAGAAACTCAAGTTTGAGTGCCCTGGAAATATCCCCTGTCACTGTTTAACCTGCTGTTATTATTGCCTCTTTGTACACTAGGAATTCAGCTTCCTGCTGAGAGAGGTTGCTCCAGAGTACTTCCACTAGTGCACCTGCAGTTATGCAGTTGCAGTGAGGAGGAATCTGTCAGTCTTAGGGCTGTGACTGGCCACCAATTTCTGACAGTTTTGCCCATCTTTCAGAGAATGTGATGGGCTTGAAAAGAAGTTACTCCAGTTAGGGCAGAGCAGATCTTCAGCAGCTCCAATGCAAATCTGTTTGCCCGCAGTGTAATATTGTGGGCATCATTTGTAGATAAGGAAAGGAATGCAGAGTGGGAAAAGCCTGTACAAGTAGGTACCATGTTTGTGAGGAAAAAGGGTTCTTCCAGAAACCCAACTCTTAGAAAACCATTTTTATTCTCAGTCTGTGATTCCCCCTTTGTTTACCCTTGTCTGCACCAAATCCCCTCATCTAATGGTTTTGCTTGGCATCTTTTGATTCTGTTGGGCAGTAGCTGAGTTAACAGAAGTATCTCTTCAGCTTTTGACAAGATTCTTAGTCATGATAATGCCATTATATAAAACATCCAATTTTTTTCCTTTCCAGTGAGGATCGAGTCATTGAGCATTACAAGAAACTAAATGGTCAGACAAGAGGTCAAGCAATTGTAAAGTAAGTGAAATAAGAGTGATTTCTTTGTGACCTTTGTTTTAATAGGAAATATTTATACAGGACTGTAAATACAATATGTTTCTATGCTTCCCATCTCATGCAGTGCTTAATTTTTAAGTATTTCTTGGCATAATTATTTATTTATCAAAGGTTTTTTTCAGATCGTCCTCTCAGCTTCTCAGACGAGTTATTCTCTTCTGTGTTGTTTTGCAGTTACATGAGCATTGTAGAATCCCTCCCAACATATGGAGTGCATTATTACGCAGTAAAGGTACGTGCTACAAGAAGGGTCCTTCACTGAATTAAACTCTTGTTGGAGAGGGAGGGAGAGAGGTACAAACAGCCATCCTGCTCTCAGAATACAATACACTGCTACTAAAGTCTCGTTTCACTTCCTGAGGTAGGATAAACTTATTTCAACTGTGTGCATGTTTAGTAAACACAGTTCCAAAGAGGAAAATCCTGTTCTTGGAGATAAAACTCTAGCAGTCCTATTGTGCTGGAGTGTTCAGCTCACAGTCAGCAGCATGGCAGTGCCAGTGAACCACCACCAAAGGCACAAGCCAGACACATCTCTGGCAGACGCTCTTTTTTGTAGCTCCAGGAGGTCAGACCTTTCCCAGATGGCAGATACATGAACACTTATATAGGGCCAGCTGTGACCTACATACTGCAGCTCCCCTCACATGAGATATGTAGATGGATACAGAGATTGTACATCTTTTTGATGCCAGAACATTGTCCTGTACTCTGGAGATAGATAACACATTCTCATCCCCAAACACCTCTCCACTTCTGTGTGGACTTCAAGCAGGTATTTGTGAAATCCCTCATTTCTTTTGTCTAATGATTTATCACCAAAATTTCCAGCCTCATATTATTATTATTACTTCCCTGCCTGACCAGCTGTGTAGGTTTGTTATTTTTTTTTAAGTAGAGAAATCAATAAACATATAAAGAAAGCTAGATCCACATTCCCCGGAGCATATTCCCTCATTTATCACCCCTGAAGTTTTGATGTGTTTCATCATCATCTCTGTGCACAGATCATATGTTTTTTCATACATCTGTAATATCTTGCACACATGGGGTACCATAAAAACACAAATATCTGACTGTACCTGTCTCAAGAGATGCGTTTCTAGTCTATTCCTGCTAATAGGATGTAATAATAAGGTTATTATTATTTTGAAAAAGCATTAGCCTCATCTTTTCTCAGAGGACAGGATCTCTCCAGCACCTTTTGCATCCAGATCTCTTGGACTACTCTAGATCAAGAAAAATCTGGTGGATTGTGCTGGATGTTCAATCCTGCAAACACTTGAGAGCTATTCCAGTGAGCGTCCCATGGTCTATAAGCAGCAGTGAGCAGCAATGAGGCAGCAAATGTTGCACATAATAGGGTTTGCTTCTTCCTGATGTGAGGGTTTTGGTTTTGCTGTGCTTTACCCTGCCATTCTCTATCACATTAACAGAACAGATGTAATTTCATTGAGGACTTCAGCTCAGTAAATTGCAGAGACTGGGATCAGATATCAGCCATTACTCCATAAGGCCATTTTATTGCACACTCAGACACAAAGCAGTTGGGTCTGAGCCTGTCAGACCTTATCACTTGGTAGCTCTCAGATCCCATTACTGCTGCATTTTCAAGACTAATGCTAAAATCCCTCCACATAATTCAAGTCAGCTGGGTGATTTGCTTTCCTTCCTCCAATCTTTGAGTGTTCAGGCTGAATAATTTACAGGGGAGAGAAAGAGGATGCACCACTGCACCAGGGACCCATGTCAAACCTCCTCACCTCCCCTGACAGCATTTTGAGTAACTTGATCACATGTGATGTATTTTAAATTGTTCTATATATGTCATGGCCAAAAGTGAAACAGATCCTTCTAAACACTGTGGAGCTTTGTGACTTGCGGGAACTCAGCAGGGGGAAATTTAACAACACCCATTCAAAGATACTGCTTAGAAGAAAATCTTCACCTTGAGCGACAACACAGGAAATCTCTGGCATTTCCCCATCCTGTTCAATATGACTCCCTCTGTTTTCTCTTTTAGGACAAACAGGGAATTCCATGGTGGTTAGGACTTAGCTACAAGGGGATTTTTCAGTATGACTACCATGACAAAGTAAAACCAAGAAAGGTAAGTGTTCACTTTTCTGCCAAGGTCTGGGCTTGCCACACATGTCATAGCTGGAGTCAAGGGTGTGATGTACACCAAACACTGGCATTGATTCATGTGATTTTTGAAAGATGTTCATTTTCTCCCAAAATCGTCTGAATGTCTGCGAAGAATTAATGGGAAAAAGTGGCTCACAATTCATTAAAAGTTGTGGGGTTTGGAGGAAATAAGCGTCACTTAATCTTGCAATTTACGTTTCTTTTTTGTGTGGTTCATAAGACATTCGATGGGAACTCAAGGACTGATCCTCTCACGTGCTGGAGGCCTTCCATCCACTGGCTATGGTGCATTGGGGGTGCTCAGCCAACCCTTGATAGTGTTTTGTCAAGCCATAAATGATCTGAGAGAGAAAGGGATGAAGAGACAGGAAAGCTGCTTCCATTAATTACAAAAAGAAAACTGCATGATTTTCTTGGGACCAGCATTACATTTGATAAGCAATGATTTTATTAACTGAAGAGTTAATGTCAAGGTAGCAGGTAAAGATGACTTTCAACATGTGCCTAAAAAAAAAGGCATGGGAAGTTCTGATTCTTGATCTCAGCCTATAAGAGGGACCCCTGTGTTTTCTGATTTTCCCACCTAGGATGCCATCTAATATAAAAACCTCATCCCTAAGCACATGCCCTGCAGGTCGGAATGTACAGCCTGTTAGCAACAGTGCTTGTTGCACTGCAAACCTGTGGAGACATCGGGAGGCAAGGCTTCAGGCTTGCTTGCAGGCTGCAGAACGGAATGATTTGGAGCAACTAGACAGCTCTTTTGTGAATGGAAAAGCTTCCACAGTGAATTAATGTACTGTATTTCTCTTTGCATTATCTCTGTGCCAATTCTTCTTTCACCTCCTCTGGTCACATTCAAGTTGGACACTGCCTGATGCTCACAGAGAGCATCTTCTATTAAATTAAACTAGAATCAAGGTCTTGGTAGAAAACTGAACTGCTAAGGAGGCAGCAAGAGACAATAGGTGCATCAGTTAGGCTTTTATTCACTGAAGGCTATTAATGGGACTTTTATTCATTGAAGGAAAGGACAAGGAGAGTAAGGAGGTCTTCACAAAGACTAGAAGACATATCTATTCGGGATCAATCATTACCTGCAGGGCAAGCCATCCTCACACATGATAGCTTAAAACATGCCTAGGCTAGGTGTTTGCACCCACATATCTCCAGTAGTGCCAACCCCCCAGGGAAGACATGTACTTAAAAGGTGCCTTCAGAAGTCAGGAATACAAACATTTCTTTGGAAGAAATTATTGTCCTGCCATGACAGGACTCAGCCTTTCACAAGCTATAGCAATTACTGTCAGCCCTCTTCGGATGAGGGGGTTGGTGGAGAGTATCAGAAGGAAGTAGATCAGGTGCTCTGACTGCATGAGAGGAGACACATTTCCACCAGAAGAGTCAAGCCTTCTCTTCTCAGCTGTTGAGAGTAATCTAGTCTGTAGCATTGATTTTGGAACTTAATAAAATCTGGGGCTTTAGGCACATCTGATCCTTTTTCTGCAAATGTAACCCTAAAAAAATAAGGTGCTGGTTTTCTCTTTATTGGGAATTAGGTTTTTTTTGGTCTCAGCAAATCATGTATGAAATCCAGCAGACCCAAAAAAATGGTGCTGCCTTATGTATAAACCACTGAGAACTGTGGCAGCAGTGGCCATGTATCTGTGAGGGAAGGTTGGATGGGAAGGGAGAGCAGGAATTTCCGGGCTAGAAGTTGTCCATTGCCACAATCCAGAGACCACAGCAGTGAAAAGACAGCCTAGATGAGCATTTCTCTGCTACATGATGTTTGCAAACCCCGTCTGTTGGCAGAGCCATTCCAAAATGAACAGCCTAAATCAGGAATGGGACTTGGACAGAGTGGCTGAGGCTTTGTTATTTCTCCGTGGAGTGATTTTACCTTCTGTGGAGCAAGTAAAAAGACTTCTTACCCTACACAGGTGGTAAAACCCCTCTGGCGAGAGCAGATCAACTGCCTCAGCGAGGCGCAGTGTTTAATCCTCTGCTAATTAGATTGTAAAATTGCACTTGATAACCCTGGTGTCTGGGAGTAGCCTGCCACAGTATCTGATTCATTTCACTGCACCAGCACGGGCTGGTTCAAGTCTTTGCTGTGCAAACGGGAGGAGAACCTTACTGAACTTTCTGCAAGGTAAAATTGGCGGGGGAAGAGGAAGGAGATTATGGCTTTTCTGATCTTTAATATTTTGTTCCTGCACACTGCTGATGCCAGAAACAAATTGAAAACTTACAATGGAAAAATAAGTCTCCCTGGAAAAAACAGAAGCAGAAAATTGTAGCAAGAAACCAGCTGAAATCAAGACATTTATATTAAGTGCATATAAAAACCTTGCTTGTCTTATGAGGGAGATTGTAATGTTTTCCTATATGTCGTCCTAGAAAGATTTCCATGTTTCTTGTGTTAGCGAGCAAAACTGTAGCCCACACTAAGCAGCTGAACCTATCTCGGGTGATCCCATTAGCAGTCACTCAAAACCATGGTTTTATTAAATTGCTGGAGTAAATCAGGCATGTGTCTCTGGAAAACTAACCAGGTTTGTCAGCAAGTTAGATGAGACTGGAGAGGGGAATTGAGGCTGATGCAGGGCCAGAACCACCTCCTGTTTGCACTATTCTCACTCTGGCATCAAGTCCTCCAGCATTACTGGGGATGCAGCTGAGAAGGGTCTCTGGCACCTAGTCCTGGGTGATTCGGATGGGAATGCAGGGCTATTAAACTGGAATGCACTTGTACCTAGACTGCAGAGACTAAGGTGTCTCTGTGCTTGTGTGTTTATGTACCTTCCTGCCTGTGCTTGAATTCTGTGGAAGCCCTAAGTCTACCCAAAGCCACCACTTTGAGGTTCATCCTTTCTCTTCTGCCTGTTGAGGGCTAGCTTACAGATTCAGCAAGCCCTGCCAAAAGCTTCCTTTTGAATGTTGCCTGTTCTAGCATAAACTTGGTCCATTGAGTTATAATCTGCTAGCTGTTGAGTCTTGGGTATTAAATAATAGCAAAAGTTTTGGTATACTTCACATAATCCAGGGCTCCAGCTGAACAAGAAGAAGGGAGTGTCAGTTGTGGGAAGATGGCTGCTGTCCTGCCAACAATATATTGAAGCATTCTGGAAGTTGGGCTTGCAGAACCAGTGTCATTTGTGTAGAAGCTCAAGGCTTCCAGAGTGGACAGAATCCATTTCCCTCTATGTTAAACTTAACTTCTACAAATGCTTTCTTGTGAAGAGAAAAGACCAAACCTATCATTTTCAGAGAAGGGTCATTAGAGGGTTTTTTCCTTGAGTTGCAGAGCAACTGGAAAGAAAACCAAGGCACTGCAGCTGCCCTATGTGAGCATTTGTGAGTGGTGTGTGTCCATTTTAACCAGCACACAGGGATGTGACTCCACTCCATCCCCAGAGACTGGTGCACAGTGTAGCCTGGAGCTGTGAGATCTGCACACCCAAGTAGTAGCACTAGGCATATCTCTGTTGTTCTAGTGAGATATTCCCACTGATTTAAGAGCCCAAAGGCATTTTTCTAGTGCACACAGCTTAACAGTTAGTAAACAATTAACTCCAAGCTGAAGAGTGAATGATTAACAAAGTCAGACAAAGGATTTCCATATGGCAGATAAAAAAACAGAGAAAATGTTTAACTTGTCACAAAAAATAAAATTACCTTAAAGGAGAGTCCGGTAATGTTTAGTTTCTTTGTAAGAAGTACGTCTGTATAGTGTTATCTCATTTTCTTCTATAGAAAGCTAGTGGCAATGAAACCTAAAGTTAGCCTTTTTTCTCAGACTCATAAACATTATCGCTGCTCACATTATCTGGTTACTGAAGAGAACCCAAAGGGAATAAAGACTTTTAGAAATAAGATAAAATGTGAGACATCACAAAATTCAGCCATGAACATAACTTGACAAAAAATTTCCTTGTGACAGCAGTTTCTGCCATCTCTTCTCAGCGTTACCCTTTCTCTGAGATTAAATGAAGCATGCTGTGAAAATGCTCTGTCCCTTGCCATAAAGTCTCCTCAACAGTCTGTGATTTCTCATGACAAAGAATTTAATTTGTAGTTTGTAGTGTCATTGTGAATCCAGAGCAAAGACAACAGGTTGATTTCCCATTTAAACATGCAAAAACAAGAACCAAGTTGAATCCATCCTACCGAGCAATGCAGAGCACAAGTAAAGCCAGTAGTTTTAAGTGCCTGATCAGAGAAAAATCACCTGCTTGTCAAAAGCATGAGCAAAGCAATCAGCACATTGACTGTGTCCAGAAAGTGAAAGATTGCTGTCTGGTGCCACTTGGCCTTTTCCAAACAACAAGAGATAGAGTGAACTTTCCCAATTCCAGAGGCAAAATGAGATATTTACACAGGAGGAGCAATAGCCTAATTAAGAGCTGCTTTATTGCAGAACAAATAGATCCTCTCTGCTTTAGGGCATAATGAAGCATTGTCAAGTCAGTAATTGCATTGATGGAGTGGTTAAACTTGTGCTTCCTGTGGGGAAGGAATGACAGACCAGTAACTTAAAAAAACACAAGGTAAGGATTGATGTGAAATGTACAGAAACTAGTGAATAATGGGAAGGAGGAAGCTGACAAATTGTCATCTGTCCTAACTGATCGTAGAACACTGGGACAGTCAAAAAGGCAAAAGAAACATGAAATTCAAATTAGTTACAGGGTGCTCAATTCACTTGCACAGCTCCTTGCCACATGATACAATAGAGGCTAAGAGTTCCGAAGGATTGAAGATAGCACTAGAAGTGTGACCCTCCATCCAGGGTTTCAACATTGAGTTGGTTATTTTCAAAGAGGATTTGGGGAGGGGTTATAAATCCTTGTGTTCAAGGAGGGTGTTTGGTTTGACACCAGGTTGGTTTCTGTTGTCTGAGGTATGGAGGATGTCTTGCTCCTCTCACTGGCATGCTGCTGAGTCACAGGGTGTATTCAGAACAGCCTGGACTTTCTCTAGGACATCCAGAATCAAATGAGGTCAGAAAATGTATTGGACTCGTGTTTCATTGGGCTCCTCATCATTTCCTAGGACCTTTGCAAACACCTTTGCATTGCAGACAGGGATAAAAGGTTTCAAATTTACAAATGATAAAAAGGAGCAGAAACCATTTCCGGGAAACACTGGTTTAAAAGCTAGTGGAGTCTCAGTGGCATTGCTGTCATAAATTATTCACTGTGATTATCAGGCTGTTAACGACTACCTGCTGACTCCTTCTGCTCTGCGCTTTTATTTCTCTTCCCGTTGCTGATCCTTCGTGCTTCTTGGGTTATGGACTTGGCTGTAAACTGAACCAGTCTTCAGGTCACAGCGGGTTCAACTCATTTTATAGTGCAGTAATTCAGTCTTGGTTTAGTATTTGGAAATGTGGAGCACAGAGCAGGGAGACATATATAAAGCAAGGTTCCTTACCACGCTGTTTCTTCTCATAGAGAGAGGTTGCTCACCCAGTTTCCTTCCTTATCAAAATGTAAGACCCAGACCTGTGACTGCTGAAGAGCAGACGCAGTTTAAAACCTTCCCCTGCTGAAATGTCTTATTCCATCCCCATTAGACAGGACACCAGCACCTTTTTTTACTGCTGCTTGCCCTCAGTTTGGGGTTTCTACCATCCAGCACCAGGCACTTCCCCTTTCAGGACCCACTATTCCATGCCTTACCACAGTGTCAAAGAGCTGCCAAATACACTGGGAGCTGAATAAATGACATCAAAGCACACTGGGCTGGAAAGCAGAATTTTGTCCCTGACACTGAGAACTTCCACAGGATTTGGCTGGACATGCCACTGGGCTGCGATTCAGTGAACATTTCTTTTGGCAGCAGTAGCAGCTGAAGTGGCCTTCAGCACCCTCCTCCCCCACTGAAATCCTGCCACCACTGCTCACTTCCTCCCCTGGGCCCCTTCCTCAGCCATCCTGGTATAATTGTGTGGTTGGGAAGGAAACTGCTCCAGAGAAGGAATCAGACTGGCTCAGCGCAACCGAGCCATAAAAAGTGGTCACTCTTAACCTCTATCAGTTCCCAGTCCCATTCACCATCTGACCCACAATCAGTATCTTACAGCAAAGCTGTAGGAGATGGATATGGATACAGACTGCATAAATCACTGCAGCCAGAGAAAGAAAAAGCCATTAACCTACACAGTAACTTTGTGGAGCGAGACAAGAGCTTCACAGCTCAGAACAAGTTGGAAGGAGTTCAGCTGCATGGAATTTGTCATAGTTGAACCAGGATGAATTAACAGTTAGGTATAAAGTCATCATCACCACTTTTTCCTTCTCATAAAAGCTGGTAAAAATTTGCTTCAGTGTCTCTTCCAAACAGGGCTGATTTCACAGTTGAGTATATTGTCTAGGTAAATCAACTTTTTGGTCGCCCTCAATTGCCATTATGTAGGTAAATATGTAGTTTGATCAACTACAATGCTTGCAAACATTAATACATAGTCTAAGGCTGCTTAATAAGGAAACTAACACTATTTTGGTGGTTTAGTGTGCTGTGGTGATACCATTAAACATAAAGTTCCCAGGGTTTTCTGTGAGAATTTACTTTCAGAAAGGCTAGAGCATGACGTCCCATCCCATGATCTAGCCAAGTCAAGCCCATGGCTACCATTAAATATAGGAGTAGTCCCATCAAAATAAAACTCCCTTCTCTAAGTGCTTTGTCATATTCAGGTCTTAAAGAGTAATTCTCTGTAAAAGCAGCAGCCAAATCTTAAATGGTTCTGCAGCACACAGCAGGAATTTCAACAAGATGCAAAGACAAATCACTCCGACAGCACAAAATGAAACAAATTGGACCTCAGAGCCCTGGAGTTAGGGTGGAGATCTGGAGTGAGATTGAAACCTCCTTGAGCACTTGTGCTTGGCTCTGAAGTGGTAGCAGGCTCCTGCACACCCCACCCTGCTCAGATGCTGTCTCTTAGCTCACCAGGGCTGCTCCGAAGGCCTGGGCACTTTTATCAGCAGATGAAGCCAGGCAGGGGTCCCATTACTCGGTGGCTGTGGGTGGGCATGAGGCACTTTTAGTCATTGGTCCGGCCAGGAGGCTCAGAAGGTCAAGCACTGCAGCCATCACCATGAGAGTGGAATTGCTGCTGCCATGGCACCCCCTGTGCACACACCCAGCATGGACTATTTTCAGTCACACAACCTAATTCACGATGTGCATTGCCACAGCAGCGTGGGATGGGAATCGTGATTCCTGTATTTTGGTTCCAAAACAGAGGTACTTTAGCCAAGCCACTGGAGAAGACATAAGGATTCTTAGGAGAGAGAGTAGCAGTAATGGTTTGTGGACAGCATAAATCCTTCTAGGGTGTCACAGCTGATTCACAGGCTACAGACTGGGCATCCTTTATCTAATGCATAGTGTATTGTGCCAGAAAGGAGAGCTCTTCAATGCAGAAAGATCCAGTCACTCTGATGTGCTTGCAGAGAATAAAAGGGAGAAAGTTTAACTTAAACCAATCAGGAAAAAAAGGCTTTTTGTAGACCTTTTGATTTAGATGCACACAGCGTGGTGACAGCAATGCAAAATCTAACAGCAGCTACCAGATATATCTGTGCAGTGAAAGTGGATTTGGTTGTATATAAAGTCAAAGTCTGATCTCCCAGTCTGTGTACATTACAGATGCAAATATCAAGTTGCATTTTGTAGACAAATAATGCTTTGTCCAAATAGCAGCTCTTCCCTCTCTGATCTGATGCTCTGCTGTCTCTCTGAGCCAATAAGCCACTTTGAAATTTAACAGGGAATTGTGTTTCCATAATGGAAATGAATGCAGAGTGGTTATTATAGAGACCTAGACACAATTTGTGTTTGGTCAAGCCAGAAATGTTTGCTGGGGTGGTGTGGTCCCACAAGAACAGCATGCAGCAACAGAGATCTCAAATTGGACCAGAAATTGTTTGCCTGTTTGGCAAAAAAAGAGGCCTGAAGCCTGAGGCAAAGAAGTAATTAGATAGTGAGCTGGGATTGCTGACAGACCACTGAAAGTCCCACTTAGCCAAGCCATTCTCTCATTCCATGAGGGAAGGGAGGACGGCAAGCCTCTGGGAAGAGCATTGGTAGGGCTTTTCCCACATCAAATCACACAGGAAATCTTTTCTTTTTTATTTGTTTTGAGAAGTGAAAGAAAAAAAATACCCCAAACTAATAAAAATAAAGGAATGAATGGAAGTGTGGCAGGATGGAGGACTAAGTTACAGTGCAGCGGCATCCCCATCTCATGACCCAGGGGCACCCTCAGCAGTGGGTCACAGTAATTCACAGGTGACAGCCTACGGAAATCTCTTGGTAAATCTGCCCCTGAAACAAGAGCCCATTTGTTTGAGCTAAGATGGTGCTGTTCTGCCTGGACCAAATCCTTCCTCCTTCACTCTTAACTAGTTTGACAGAGGTATGATTGATGGGAGCAGGATTGGCTTGAGGCAGAACACAAATCCATGCCCGGAAACCATGGCCCCGCTGAAATCACTGGGACAAAACTGCCATTGACTTCGCTGGAGCTGTGATTTCCATAGAGTTTAAGGTCAAAAAGGGACCGCTCACAACCTCCACCCTGACCTCCTGCATAACTCAGCTCTTAGAATTTGCTTGTTGGTTTGTTCAGTGGAGGGAATTACATTTCCAAGGAGGAATCCTTTTTGTTATGTTTGTTTTGTCTTTAAACTGCAGGACAAAAGACTTGGGAGTTTGTAGCTGCACTCATGCAAGCTGTGTGAAAATACTGTCATTGTTTTAATTCCATTGTTTAATACCAGTTTTAGTATCAGGATGTCTTCCAGTGCTGGCTCTTGCCCATAGCTTAGGCGCGGGAAGGGGTTGCATTTGGGCTGTTAGAAATGTGCCACATTTCTCTGCCTTTTACCAGAAGCCATTCAGAGCATCCAGTCCGGGTGGTAGTCCATGCATCCGGAGGGATGATTGTTCCTTCTGCAGTGTGATTTAACAAGGCATTAATCATCCAGGAAGCAGCAAGACTTGAAGGACTGGGAGACACCATATAGGTCAGCAAGTCCAACAGCAATTACAGTTGGTCATTTATTAGATGTTTAGAATCAAAGAAAAATATGGGTCAGAAAGGCCTCCGGAAGGTCTCTAGTCCAACCTCCTGCTAAAAGTTGGGCCACCTTCAGAGTTTGATCAGGTTACTCATGGCCCTAGTGTTTGACCACCTGCACTGATTGTTTTGGGGTTTGGGGTTTTAACTTAGGTGTCTTCTAATAATTTCCCTTGCTGCAACCCTGCAGCCTGTGTCTGTTGCCTCATATACTTTTGCTGGGTACCTCTGAGTAAAGTCTGTCTTCATCTTCTTTGTAAATCCCCTTTGGGTCATTAAACAGAGCTAACAGCAGGTAGATCCTCTGTAGATTTCTGCAGATGGTTTGACTCTGAACAGCCACCAAGCATGATATCTGGAACCCTTGAGAGTGTGTGCATTCAGCCTGTGCCCCATCTCAGGTGTTTCAGCACACAGAAAAGAGAAAGAAAATGAGACTGCTGGGCACTTACATTTGGTGCTTAAGAGTTCGAATGCAAAATGGTTCACACTGTGTCCCCACAGTGTGCCCAGCTATAGCACACATTCCCCAGTTCAGTGCTGAGTCTGGCTCTTCTGGGCACAGCAGGCAGAAAACAGTACCAGGGATCCCGTACCTCAACCTCAGGTACCAAAAGGTATTATTTGGGCATGTTTCTCTAAGTACCATAGTCCAGACAGCACTCTGCACCAACCTCCAGTGCTGGCCTTCAGCAACCCCCTCTGTCCTGTGCCTGAGCTGAAGGGCAACACAGGAGCAAGCAACAGACGCATTACTGCCAGGGGTTCCCAAATATATGGCATGGTACTTCCACTGAATACTCAGGCAAGGCTCCCTGAGCACAAAGGGACAGAGCACAGCCCAGTGCACTAACTCAGGTCCCCACACCTCTGCAAAGTCCAGGTCACCCAGGCCATGAGTGACCAAGCCAGAAACAATCATATTTCATTAACAAAACACATTCCCTTCTTCACCAGGAACCTCCAGCATTTTTCAAATACTCTGCCACTGACCCTACCTCCTGGCATGTGCAAACTCCACGGCACCAGCCTCATGGTCAATAAAAATGGTAAAAAATCCTTCAGACTCACATGGCTGAAATGGATGCAGATCCCTGGGCCTCCTCTCCTCCAGGCTCAGCTTAATTAAGGACCAGCCAGCAAACCACAAGTGTGCTCACAAAAGAAGCTTGCGTCTGAAGGGCTTTGACTGCAGCTCTTTGTAACTAGTCACAAACATCTGGTGCCTGGCAAGCTTGCCTGCTTCTTGAAAGGGGTTTCCAATGAGAAAATTCCTGTAGCTTGCACCTGAATTCTCTGCAGTGCACCATGCAGCACTCGGATCTCTCTCCTGGCTCTTCTAAGCTGCCAGCTTTGTAGAAGCCATTTCTGGCACTGGTTTCCCCATCATGGCCTCCCCACCCACCTCAACACATTTTCAACAGTGCACGTGGTCTGACAGGGAACAGTAATTCCCTTGAATGTTCAAGGGTTGATAAGCAGTTTTTCAAATTCAAGTGATAGTGTCAGTTCCAGTTTTATTGGCACGATGAAACAGAGACCACGGTGGGGACAGGGCCCTCGGAGGAGGAGGGAATAAGGGTAATTCTTTTCTCCTCTTTTAGTAGCCCCTTTCACATGCATGTGTGAGTGTGCAGCTGTGCTCAAAAGCCAGTCTCAGGGATACTTCCTTAAGTATCTGTTGAAGATTAAATCATCTCATGTGCAGCCTGTAATGATGGCCACTACCAAAAATTGTTCCCATCTGAAAGCTGCCCAGTGCTGCATGATCCAAAATGAGCTGCTGACCTCAGAAGAGAACCCAGCGGGCAAACCACCACATCACAGAAGCTTGGCCCTCTGCAGCACCGCTAATTGTCCCCTTGTCTGCGGCACCGAGTGAAGGCAGCTACTCAAGGGCAGGGGAACTGTGCTCTAAGCTTGTGTTAATGATTGACTTTCTCCTAAGCCCCATTTCCAGCGTGTTTGGGGAAATGCTGTCCCAGTCCCTGCTGACATACTCTTTGTCAAAGGGTTACTGCACCTCTGCCACAACCCCAGTAGAACGTATACAAATTGTCCCACCCACAAGTGCAGGCATTGGATTCGACCCAGCAAATTAACCATAGACAATCCTAAGCCAAAACCAGACCCAACCTCAGTGCAGGGAGAGGCAAACCTGCCATGAACCTGTATGCTTTGACTCAAACCAGCCCCAAAACCAGCACGCATCTGTTGTCACTGCATTTCCACAAGACCCTGTTGAAATTATGACCAGCTCCCTGCTGTGGCTCTATTCCCTAGTGAAGGTTGCTAGCACCAGCGTGGTAAAAGGATCTTGATGGGTAAAAATTATGCTTCCATTTAGGAAAATCCATTAATGGCACCTTGTGCATCTGTCACTGCATTAACAACATCAATTTGTGCATAAGGCGGGCAACTGGTGAAGGGAACAGCTTGCTTACATTAGGAGGTCTGGCTGAGGGGGGACCTTCGGCTTTGTTTCTCTGGAGGGATTGGGATCAGCTAACAGGAAAGTGGATACTTTCTTGTGGGTATTCACATTTTTTGCAGGTTGGATTCCTTTTGTATAGGAAGGGAGAGATCATTGTGGGAAAAAGGAGTGGGAGACTGTACAAAAATACTTGGGGAGCAAATGGAGCATAATTACAGCAATGGTAAAACACACGTGTACGTTCTGGAGAGCAGAGCTGTGGAATAAAAGACACAAACTCCGGTTGTGGGGTCACTTTCACCCCCTCCCTCCCAAGAGTCTGGATTTGCCTCCTGTGCCCTGCCAAGGAAAATAACAAAACTGAATATAAAAATTCAGCAATCTGGGGAGCTGCTCCAGTGCCCAAAACGTAGGTGTCTAATGCTGTTTTAGGCACTGCTGGTGATCCAAGACATCTGCGTGGGGCTGGCAGATACAGCACCGGACCAATGTCAGGCTCCCTCCCACCCAGGGCAGCAGCCAGGGGCCAGGCAGGGAACCTTGGGGCATGGAAAAGGGCACTCCATGCCTACATTTGGGCATCTGAACAGCTTCCCCAGGGCCCTGTGTGTTTGGACAGTTGGAGTTAATCATCGAAGAGAAACGAGAAACAGAGCTTCCGTTAGCAAACAGCACTGTGAGATTTGGTAGCAGAGAGGGTAAAATAGAAAAGGATCCGAGCACAGGGGACCATCCGGCAGAGTCGGAGGGGGAGGATTGGCAGAAGACCATCCAAACAGAGCAGCTGCCAGCAGCTCGGAAAAGTTTCAAATTCCTCCTGCGCCACGCCGAAGTTTAGTCATAAATGACAACGGGGTCCTGGGGACAGAGGGATATTTTCTGAAGGGTGTGATCTGCTGGCTGTTTAGACTCTTATGTGTTCCACATGTCTGAGCGCCTCCCAAACACGTCCTCTGCACATGCCGTGCAGCACAGCCGCCTTGTCCTCCCCGCCTTGTGGACGGGCATCTGGAAGCACGGAGGGATGTTTTCAGCTTGACCCCAGTTGGTGTCTGTGGGAGTTTAGGCCCCAAACTTCCTTTTCGTGCCTTTGAAGCCAGGCGCTTAAAGAGGAGTCAGACTTCAGCTTCCAGCTTAACCCTTTCACCCCGTGTCTGTCCTCCCTCAGTGGGTAAAATAGTGGGTGTTTCTGTGCTTTGTTTGGTGTTTACAACTTTTACGCAGCAATTAATATTTCCAGTGGAGGAATAAAATAACCCCCTAAGGACAATGTAACTCAACCTTTCAGACTTCTCATCTATCCTGGTCCCCTTCTTCCCCTACCCCCTGCAATGTCGACAACCCCAGAATATGGGGCAACTTAGTGCCCTTCTTACTCCCCACCCTTCCTTCCAAGCACCCTGTTACAGAAAGGAAAAAAAAAATAGAGAAAAAAAGCCCTTACTTGGAAACTTTAACAAACAAATACTTTCAATTCTGCTGCCCCTGAAATACCAGCAAGGAGAAAATTTTGGGTCCTCTCTGGAGGTTTACTTTATTCTCTAGATTTCAGCTCCACCAGCAGCTGTATCAGTGCAAATCAAATTACGCCTCCTGTTTGCTTATCTCCAGAGCGCTGACACTGGCAACCGAGGCTTATCTCGGCGTGTCAGGAACCAGCGCCTTCCTCGGGGGTAGGACAGGAACTCCACAGAAGCTACTTGGAGTGGGAGAAGGAGTGTAAATCAGGGAAAGCTCTGCTGGCTGTGCTCCCCAGCAGCGGGGCTACGTTCCCCAGCTCTGCTGCTTGCCTAGGGGTAATGCAGGGAAGCCGAAGTCCGAGATGCCCAGGGGGGTGGAGGCTGCCTCCTCCCCATGGATTAGAAGCCTGGAAGCCAGAGTTTGGATTTCGGCTTACTCATTTGTAAGGAGGAGGCAGTGGTGGAGCTGCCCGCGGTGGTGACGGTGTGGTGGTTTGCGGAGCTGGCACTGTTTCGCTGTCACCGCGTCCTCCGCGCTGCTCCTGAGGTCGGTCCGCCCTCCTGCCTGGGAAATGGGGGTTATTTCACGGCAGAAGTGTGGGCACAGGGACCGTGTGAGCGCATCCCACTGCCCAGGAACATGCAGAGCCCTCCAGGGCTGGCCCATGCTGACTCAGGGGCGAGGGCATGCCGCATTTTGCTCCCATGAAAAGCTTCGTGCCTCGGTTTCCCCCTTGGTGGTAGTGTTGGTAGTTTGTCCCAGTGCTGCTCTGAGATGCCCCGGCAGGGCAACCTCTAAAACAGAGGCTGGGCTATGACCTGCTCATTGCCGTGTTTTGTAGTGCCGGGAGCACCTGGAGCCTTGGGCATCGCCACCACGAGCCTGACAGCACCTGGGACAGATAAACTGACTCCACTCGGCTCACGCTTGTGCCAGTTTTACGTGGGTTGCGGGATAAAAGCAGAGCTGGGTATCGCACTTGGGTGGAGCGGGGCGAGACGCTCTCATGGGGGTCTCACCTCCTTCACCCCGGGGGAAGTCTGCTGTGCCAGGGGCCGATGCACTCACCCCAGGTCCCAGCCCTCCAAGGAAAATGTAGTCGAATCCCGGTTTGCCCGGAGTTTGCATGTGTTTCAACGCATTTGGCCCCGCAGAGTGAAACCGGCGCCCTTCCCCGCCTGCCCCCGGCACGGAGCCCTCCGCGGACAGCGGGGGCCCGGCGGGCAGGAGGGAAGGAGGGACAGAGGGAAGGAGGGACGGA
>VXAD01010121.1:2172452-2243255 GCA_013399195.1 Dicrurus megarhynchus | reverse complement strand
CGGGCCCGGGGCGGGGGGCGCGGGCGGGCCGCGCGGCCGGGGCGGAGCGCAGCGCAGCGGGGCATTCCCGCCGCAGCGCCGGGAGGAAGCGTCGGGCAGGGCTGGGCGAGGGAGCGCGCCGAGGCGCCTCATCCCCTTCTTCTCCCCGCAGATCTTCCAATGGAGGCAGCTGGAGAACCTCTATTTCCGCGAGAAGAAGTTTTCGGTGGAGGTGCACGATCCGCGCAGGTGAGCCACGAGATGGGCCGGGCTGAGCCGGGCTATGCAGTGCCGAGCCGGGCTGAGCTGGGTTCTGCGGAGCCGCGCCGCCCCCGCCGCTGTGCGGGGCTCGCTGCGCTTGATAGCTGGGGAACACGTAAGAGAGAGGCAGCGGGTACCAAGCCGGGGGCTGCTGCTTCCTTCCAGCGGGACGTTTCGGCTTCTGGTGTGCGTTTTTGAGGATGTGTTTCCCCTCGGCTCCTAGCGGTATGTTTTTTTCCCCTTCCCTCTGTTCTGGCACCTTGTGACCCCCGGGACTGTGCAGCACCGCTGCCCCAGCTGCAGTGCCGGCAGCTCCCGTGTGTGAAAGGGGGGTTTGCCTGGTCCCCGTGTTTCTCTCAGAGCCCGGAGAGGAGCGCCAGATTTTGTACTCACATGCTTTTTTGTAAATAAATATTCAGTAGTGCAACTGAAAGGAATGGCACGGAACCAGAGTTTTACCGGCAGCCTGGATGAAAGCCCATCAGTCTTTTTGGCACAGGAGTCTTTTTTTCTTACTTTGGAATCCTAATGTGAGAGTTCAAGGGATTGTGCTGCATCCCATCAGTGCGTGTTTGCGTTACCAGATGGTTACAGCACACAGTGTGTGCATGGCTCTGAAAGTTATTCTGACTAAAAGCAATGTTTCATGTGCACTGTAAGTATGATACCACTGATGGAAACCATCTCTCTGCCCAGACTGTTTGATGTAGTAGTGGTAGTAATGTGTTTTACTGATCACTCAGCTGTGATCCTGTTTCACCTGTTTCCCATGACTATCTGTGTACTAATAGATGTACTTTTATTAGGGGAATTTTGCATGCAGTTTCTATCCTTATTTACCCTGATATGAGCATAGTCACACCAGTACAACAGCACCTGTCTGCATAGGTGCATTTTGTTAAAGCAAACACCAAGTAAAGCAGCTCATGTCATTGTGCAGCTCTGGGTCAGCAGAACCTCAAAGCATCTGCTTAATATTAAGCATTTAAACAGTCACATGAAACCTAGCAGAGCAATTCCCAAAGTCAAGAATACAGCAGCAGGATCTGGGGGTAGTGTACTCCTTCCCCCACCAAGGCTCTGGCAGCCAGCGAGGCGTCAGAAACGCATGCTGTGAGCGACCAGCAGCCGGGAGACCCTAAATATCCTAAGTTCTGGCTGTTTCCTGGAAGGAGCAGTTGCAAGAAAAAAAAAAAGGAAATAGCTCTGGGACCTTAAAATCATGGTGACATTTGCAACTCAATGTCGTGCATGAAATGTGACCACACAGAGCAACCTCGTCTCTTTCTTTTGTATTTAGATGATAGGAATTAGTGACACAGAAGAGCTTCCGTTTTTTATTCCATTGCATTGTTTCTCTGACTCAACACCAGGAGGACAAAGCCGTGCCCCAGGTTGTCAGCCTGGTACTTTCTTGCTACGAGGGAATTCGTTTGGTTGGGTTTTGTTTTTGATTGGTTTTTGTATCCAGAGTGCCACCATCCAGGTGGAACCGATACTCAGGCTGTAATGCAGCACAGCACGTTGCAGTGGCGTGGTGGGAAGACAGCTTGGGTTGTAGTCTCCCAGCCAAGTGGGAAGGACTCCTGCGAGGAGTCGTTCAGCGTGTGGAGGCGGAGGAGTAGCCGACGCAGTGCTCTCTCCACATTCCTCTCCTCGTAGCCAAACCAGAGCCTGAGTCAGCGAAGCCACAGTCAGGAGAGCAAGCGCAGCTCCGTGGTTGTGGCCAGGGCTGGGCAGCACAATGTATGTTTTTAAGCCCTGCCTCTGCCCAATGCTTCCTGTCCCCAACAAGCCATTTAACCGCCTTTCATTGCAGTTACTTATCCCATAAAGGAGGAAAATTATACATTTTAGGGGCTATCGACAGGGTTAATTCCATAGCGCATCTAGCATGCATGGAGGGAAGTCATGGAAAAAGCACCCATGGGCCATCTCTCTCAGGTCTTCAAACACAGCTGTGAAAAGCAAATCCACAGCTCTGACCAGCAAAGTCTCCAGACGTTCTAATGGAGTCTGATGTTCTGATGGAAAACATGTACAGGTTCCAAAAAGAAAAAAAAAATTAGAAATCACTGCTTTTACAGTAAGAAGATGAATGGTTTGCAGAGTATGTTTCTAAGAATTCAGGAGTAACTGCACTTGAACTGAATGGGATGACACCAGAATTAAGGCTTCAGCCCATGTTTGAGTGCCTTAATGCCTTAGAGCCTTACCTGCCAGTGTGCTGCAGTGATTTGTGTCCTTAGAGCAATATAAAGCATCCAGAGTTGGATCTACTCTCCAGTCTCAACTTCAAGACTACCTCCCAGCACAGCCTTCATTCCCTGTCCAGTGACAGGAATGAGGCAGCCCAGCACCATCAGGTGCTGTCCTGTTGCATCCATGGAGACTTTTCTCACAAGAACAATACTCCTAATGGGACAAGGTCTCTAGCACCATTCACAAGGAAAGGATTCAGCACAGGGTAACACTGAAACATGAGATCCCAGTTGTCTCAGAGCTTGTTTGCATTGGCCACAGCTGTTTTCTCAGAAATTTCACTCTGATTTGTAGCTCCATAATTCGACTTTAACACATTTTGAAGCACTGAAAAGGCCCTGACGCAATGGCTGTCAGCCCTCTCCCAGACTCAATGTTGCCAGCAGTTCTCATTTTGGTGCAGAGTTTTGGTTTTCTTTCATTCTTGGCTCTGTCACAACTTTCTTCAGCTGTTCACCCCTCCATGTTCACCTCCAACTTTGGACAAGGCAGTAGCCGACAAGCACCAGAAGAGAGGTGGCCAGTGCATGTACAGGTGGGGAACCTTAGCAGGCTTGAGGACTTGGGAGTGCTGGTAAAAGAGTTGACTCCCCCTTGCACAGCACCGTAGAGCTCCTGGGCTGTCCTGCAGTGTCACCTCCACACCTGCATGGCTCAGAGTCCCTGCTGACTGTGGACTGTGGCAGCCCCTCTGCAGCACCCCTGCTCCCCAGGCTGTCTCTTGCACTGGTCCCTCTTCACCATCCATGTCCCCAAAAGTGTCACGTTTCTGAGCAAGCTTCTGTACCCATGTCACATCGTTTCATAATCCTATTCCACCACAATACTCATCTTAACAGACTGGAGAGGAGGCCCTCATTTATTTGGGGCTCTGTAAATCAGTGGTGTGGTTTATTCCAGCCAGAGCTCCACCCCTGCAGTGGGAAGAGTTCCACAGACCAGGATGCTGAGAGCCTGGATGTGCACTGTGCTGGTGTCAGGGGCTCTGCTGGTGGGGTTGCTTTTGAGGGATGGGGAGGAATAATCAAGCAGGTTTGTACAGCTGTGAAAGCATGGGGAAACCTAGCCTGTGTTTTTTTGCTAATGTTTGAGAACAATTGGGAGTCCCAGAGAGGAAATATTTAGCTCTTATTTTTCCTGTTTTTAAATCTACTCAGCTAATCACTGAGTCCCATTCTTCTCTCCAGGGCACTAGGCAGCCCCCTCTGAGCCTCACAACTCCCTGCCCCCATACCACATGGCAAATCCTGCTACATCTGTTTACAAGTGGGGAAATCAAGGTTCCTGAAGAGTTTATCTCACATTTCCTAAAGTAGCCATTGATCCTGTGGATCTTCAGTTGTTGCCTGGGTCCTAATATTTGAGAGCCACTGTCCAAAGCCAGAGGTAGTGGAGGGTGTGAGGACTTAGCCTCAGATGTCTCTGCATGTGACGAGACACAGAGGATTCACACAGGCTTTGACCTTGGTGACTCCCCTGGGATATGCAGGAAGTCAGCATCAGCCCAGCCAAACCCAGGGATACAGTCTGAGCTGGACAAACTGGATGATCTTTACTGTTAGTCCTCTGGAGCTTGCTATCCTGAGGAGATATTTAAAGTAAATGCTCCCATGGCTTGATTAGATACTTATTGCTGGTTTCTAAGCATTTTTTCCCATTAGCACAAGAGTTTACAAAGTAAAGACAGCAGCTTTTACTATGAGATCTGTGACAGGTTCTGCCACAGAAAGCAATCTGGTGAAATCTTCGTGTAACCCCAGTTCATTTTTTTCTCCTCTCCAGGGCATCTGTGACCAGGAGGACTTTTGGGCATAGTGGCATCGCTGTGCATACGTGGTACGCCTGTCCAGCACTAATAAAGTCTATCTGGGCTATGGCCATTAGTCAACATCAGTTCTACCTGGACAGGAAGCAAAGCAAGGTGAGCATGGGAAGTGCATGTTGTGGTGGGTGACTCCTTCTCACTCCCCACTGTCCCAGCCAGGTCAAGTCCAGATGGTGGCTTCTTTCCTGCCCTCCCTTTCTACTCGAGATCAAAAAAAAAGGCAAATTGACTCAAGATATTAGCTAGTCTTGACCCGATTGAGAAAATTTATATTGAATTCATGCCTATGGGAGTAAGGATGGAGGAAAAGGTTGTATTGAACTGTGGCCAAATTGAAGGAGCCAAAGTTAGCAAGCAGATAGGGTCACATCCCTGTTTGGATGGCTTCCACATCTTGAACTCTGTCATAAAGTTAGGGCAGCTTCCCAATAACTGAGTTCAAAGTAACTTCAAAATCTACAACTGTTTTTGGATTCTTCTTGCTGTCTCTTGCTTTTTATTGTTGTATTTCCCTAGAAATGAGGGGACATTATTTTAGGAGGGGGGCAGGAGGCTTGACAGCTTGGCCATACAAGGAAGTATCGCAGTCTGGTCCTGCACAAAGGGCCACGCAATACACAAAAGAAACCACCTTGAAACCAGAGGAGTGTGTGTTCTCCCTCTTAGTTCCTTTCATCAGTAATTTTAGGCATACCCAGAGCAGCAGGAGATCGCTTTGATCACTTTAAGATTACTTTGATACGGAGAAAAGACTTCTCATGCAGACTTCCCTCTCCATATGAGCACGCTGGCGTAAAGCTTCACGGAGAAGACAGAGCCTGTATTGATTGGGTACCTGCATTGGTCCTCATCTCTGGTAAAATGGCAGAATGTGCAGGTGATGATCCTCCAAATGCCTGAAGCAATCTTAATATCTTGCTATTTTTGAAAGCACTGCGTGCATTTTCAGGCTGGGGCTGCTCCCTTCCTTGCTCAGGCCCTGGCCCTATCAGGTCCCTTCATGAGTCAGTTCAGCCCATTAAACTGGCAGAAAAATGTTTCTTTTTCCTGCTTTTCTTTACTGCATTATTTTTTCTGCCAGTCAAATGAATCGAGTTGGCTTTCTGGAATTATGTGGAGGGCCATGAATGTGCTGTTAGTCCCACTCGTTCTAAGCCCTTCTGACATTGCTTTCCCCATCATGAGTTCTGTGATTTTATTGTAGGGTGGGTGGACTTTTGGATGCCTTGGGCATGGTTGCACCCACTTTGGCCATGTCTCATCTAATGCAATTTCACCTTAGTTGCTGTAAGCTGTATTGAATTTAGGGATGTAGCCAATTTCCCAACCCTGCCTAAGTGCCAGCTGTAAATATGGACAAAATTGCATGTTCACTGATACCGAGGGATGCCTTCCTGTCCCCCTGCTCTGCTCAGGACCTTCAGGGCAGTGCACAGTCCTCTCTGTCAACTCAGAGATAGATTTCAAGCAAATAGAAGTTTATTTTTCTTTAGTTTTAGTCAGATGGATTTGCTGATCTAGCTGCAAGGTATTTAGGTCACAAGCAACCAACAAACAAAAGGAGATTCCCTCCTCCTCCTATTTCTTTGGTAAGAAACTGGGTCTCTGAAACACCCAGGACTTCCCTTCAGTGACTCCTTTTGTTGTTAGCAGGTTGTGTTTCAATCTGATCTCCCCTCTCTCACACTCCTAAGGCAGCACCACCCACCAGCCCTCATTTGTCAACCTGTCACGTCTGTGGCCATGTCAGCATGCTTTGTCACAATAATCCCAGTGGTCATGCTGAGGCTTTGAAGTTAAGGCGTACAAATATTTTTGTCCCTTTCTCTTAAGGGAACTGGTATTTTCATCTGTTGTCCTCGTCTTTGACATATTGACACTGTCAATATTGATAGATCCATCAATTTTCATTGATCTGTTCAGTTCATCCTGCTGGTCACTTCAAGGACACTGTGCTCATATGAGCTTCACTTTGGAAAACTAGTAAATCATATCCCAGAGTGGGGTGATGTGAAATGTCTTCGCTTCAGCTCTCAGGGGCCTAGACAAACATTTATTGAGTTTCAGGTCGCATGGCTTTGCAGCCCCGTAAATCTCAGGCCCCCCGTCAATTGAATCCTCAACTTCAAAGCAAAACTTAGATATTCCTTCCTTTCATGTCCAAACTTGGCATTTCATATCATTTTGACGAAAGAAAGAAAAATAAAAACAAACTTAGAGGAAAAAGCCTGCTGGAGCTCACTGCAGCTGAGCGTTTGCTCCAGTGATGTAGATTAGATGGCGGGAGATGTGACATAATGATAAAGCAAGCTTGAACTCTGTGCTCCTCACATAACTGGGCCACCAGTTGGATCTGGACCAACAGCTCCACTGGAAAGAAAACCCTTCATTTGATTTTAAAAAGAAATAAAATCCGCTTTGCCTGGATTCTGACCCTTTTGCAAGTGAGGTCCCAGACGTTTCTGCAGCCTCACTCCGTGTTGAGCTCCTGCCAGCTCTCCGGGTTCCCAGCGTCTCACTCCCCACTGATCTGTCTCTCTCTCCCTGCTATTGAAGCGTAACGTGGAGACTGAAAAGATCCCCAGCTTCCCAAGTGAGCTTGTCAGCGTGCAGAATTCCTGTCAGCTTCCCTTTTTTTTTGGGAGACAGATGCAGCAGGACTTCAAGGCAGTCTTCGCTCTGGTGACTGCACTGAGTCAATCAAAGGTTTGGCCTAGAAACCTTGAGAAGTCCCATTTTGTGGGAATTTTCAACAGCACGTTCCTCCAAGTACAAGGCTTTTTGGCTGAATGAACTGGTAGAAAATAGGCCAAGGGTTTCAAAGAATCACCTCCAGCAAAGCCCCATCACTGCAGCAAGAGGGATAAATTCATCCCTAGTGTCCATCTTCTTCCTCATTTCACTTATGGATTTTTCCTCCCCCTCTGACCCTGTCAGAAGAGCACTGGGGATCAGTTTGGCCCCATGCTTTGAAATGACTCATGAATGAGCCAGTCTTCCTCCGTCTAAATGAGACTTGGCAGGTCTGTGCTAAGTGCTTTAAAATTTCTGAGCCTGGAGGGACTGCGGGGCTCGGGGGAGCACTAATGGGGTGTAACCCAGCTTTGCAGTGCTGTGCCGCGGCACACAGCCTGCACAGGCCTCGCACTGGCTGCTGCTCAGTGGCCTGTGTGAAATGAGCTGTTGGTCTGATTCCTGCTGCTGCTGAGAGCCTGTCCAATGCATGAGACCACCTGACGCTGACTGGCATTGCTGTAGGCAGCAGAGGCAGCAGGGACTGAGCAGCAAGGAAAATTAACCCTGTTCCTTCCAGGAGATGTTTCATCCACACTGTTCAGTTCAGGGCACCATTAGCACAATTGTGATCAGATCTAAAACCTTCTCCTATGGCTTCAGCAGGTTTGAATTGTACCCTCTGTGGAGGAAGCTCACTCTGCCCTACTGATCCTGTCTGCTGGCTTGTTTTTTCTCTCTCCTGGCTTCAGGGATGCCAGGCTTTGGTCTTATATCATCTTTTTGTTTGCCCTGTGTAGGGCACACTTCCAGCCACTGCTGGCTTGGCCAGGACCACAACAGCACCCAGCAGCCACATTGCCTTCACTCAGCACTTCGGTTGGTGCCCAGTCAGACAGGTAGAGCCAGAGTGTGCCCTAATTTGCATTCTGAAAATGAGTGGAAATAAACTGCAGGGCTTCTTGCTGTAACTATTCTACAAAAACAGGAAAACCTCATGGAGCAGGAGGATCTGTCTGCGCAGACTTGGGGTTTGTGCCTTTCTGAGGCATGCACTGCCAGGACTCAGTGTGTTGGGTCAGGCAGACACTGGATTTGATCAATATAGCTGTACACATAACCCTACATATATGTATGTACATATACAGCATATATACACCTGCAGGGGATTTATCAGCAGGACAAAGGCAGTTACAAGGCTTGTTACCTCCAAAGGTCTGGCACTGCAGCAAGACAGCAGTTCATGCTTAGGCTAATCAAGACTTCAGTAGAAGGAAATTTCATTAGATAAAAGCAGTGATTTTCCTCCTCACCTGGAACTATCCTTCCAGAGCTATTTGAAGCATATGTTTCACAGGCCTTGTTTCTGCCCAGAAACATCTGATCCAAGAAGCTAAAGAGTGCTGTCCTTCTCCTGGGGCTGATTTTAGGGAGGAACTGCTGGAAATGAGAAGTGTCTAACTGGTTTCAACATTAGTTGAAGAGGGCCAGTACTGGTTGACTGATCTGCTCTGGTATCTTGTCAGGTAGTTCAGCTTCTGCACTCAAACAAGTGAGACCACACACCCTGTTACTGGAGTTGTTATGGAAATAAGCTTGTGAGGCATTTGGGTACCTCGGAATGATAACGATGGAGCCTATAAATACCCAAGAATATTAAATTATGATAATACTTCTGAGGGTGTTTTCAGTGTAAGGCTTTCCCAGTAGTGTCTTCATTTGCAGTCTTAAATTAATCTTAAAAATACAGTGTGCTACAGGGAGACATTTTCCTTCCCTTATTATTTCACTGATATGCAAACAGAGGCGGGGATCACTAAGAACTTCACCTTAAGTGTCTTACCCAAAGCCCCACAGCACATCAGTAACAGAGCTAAGAAGCTCAGTGGTGAACACTCAGCCATCAATTCAGCCTTAGTTCTTGTTGGAATGGTTACTTCTTCCTGAGCATATGAAGTAAAACTGAAAATCCCATCATGACAAGCGTTCCTTGTTGTCCTGTTTCATGTTATTTCCAGTGGGAACAGATCACACCACAGGTATGTGGACATCAGTCAGCTTTGATTTGTTAGCACAGTAATGATGTGCCCATCCTCTGAGCTGTATGGCCAGGGCTGAGCCTCTTCTGGCCTTGAGAAGGTGCAGAGGTGAATGCTCAGGTGATCTTGAACTGGGGCTTCGCCCCCTGTTTGGATAAAACTCTTCTTGCAGTTGGAGAGTCTTGGCAAAATGTGCCAGCAGCTTTCTGTGTTCTGGGAAATCAAAATTGTGTGTCAGTGGCCCTGCAAGGACAAGTTAATTGAAGCTCATAAGCACAGGGCTTGTAAGATTTGAGCAATGGGCTGAGTTGACTGTTGGAGGTCCATTCCTGCTGAAATATTCTATTCTATTCTATTCTATTCTATTCTATTCTATTCTCTAGGTTTATGTACTATGCATTATTTACTTCCTTGTAATTACAAATTGCAACAACCTTGTTGACATTTGTTGCTGAACAATGGCCATGCCCTGGTGTGACCAGTTACTGAGCTGGGCTGGCTGTTGTTTCTTACTGGAGTAGTGTTAATGCTTTGAAGAGGTCCCTCACAGTAGGGGCACTGCATGCAGCTTGTTAGTCTGGACAATAACCTGGATGTGTTTTCCTGTCCGTATTTTCTTCCAGCTTCTTATGACAACCCATTTAAGCCATGTCCTCACTGTGTCTTGTTCCAAAGCTTATTGCTGATTTGTGAAGGCCCCTTCTGGCTTCCTTTAGATGCTAGAGATGGTCTTTAGCCTTTGAGCTTTTCAGGAGGTTATTATGATGGCATTTCTGAAGGTTTCTTATTGTATGTGGTAAAACAGTGACTCTATACATCCTTTGTTTAAGAGAGAAAAATGTGCATGGCAAAGCAGAGAAAAACCCAAACAACAGGAAGCCATGCCAGAATTGTACCCACTTAAGAATGTAAAAAGTACAGCAGTGAACACACTGCCAGATTGCTTCTATTCTTGTAAAATAATCCAAGCTTGCTGTGGAGGCCTGTTTCCTGCCACAGCGAAAGGTTTTTTTTCTTCTGTGAGCTTTCAAGAGGCATTAGGTCATTACTAACTCCTGTGTCTACCTCCAGTCCAAGATTCATGCTGCAAGAAGCCTGAGCGAGATTGCGATTGACCTGACCGAAACTGGAACCCTCAAGACCTCAAAGCTGGCCAACATGGGGAGTAAAGGGAAAATTATCAGCGGAAGCAGCGGGAGTCTTCTGTCATCAGGTAGGTCCTTTGTCCTGTAACTGGAAAGAATATGGTGAGAAGGGCCATGGCCATGGTATAATGGGGAGCAGCCAGAAGCTGCACTGCAGAAATGAAAGTCACTTCCCTTTAGCCTTTCTGTCTGTCCAGTTCTATTCTATTCTATCAGCACATTGCTCCACAAACAGCACAGGCAGCAGCCTCCCCCTCTCTCTTTACCACCACTCGTTTCCTCCTTGACTCCAGGATGTCATCTCCAACCTCTCAATTTCCAGCTGAAACCTGGTCTCTCTTCACAATTTCTACCCTAACCATCCCTTGGTATCCAGCTCATTCTGAGGCAGATGGGTTTGTGAAGGAGTGCCCAGCCAGCAGTGAGGAAGCAGTCAGCCAGTGCAGCTCACAAGGGAAACTGAGGCTGGGAACTGGTGATGTTCCTCAGCATTGTTGAGATAGGGTGTCTTCTTCACACAGTGCACATCTGCTTTGCCTCTCTGTTGCTGGAATTTGGCTGCTGTCCCAGGCTCAACAGAACTATTCCCTAGCACTCTACCAAACTAGTGACAGGGTCCTGGAGGTTTCTTCTTGTGGCTTAGAGTACTTCCCTCTAAGTGTGAAGATGTAATCTGTGAGAGAAACCCAAGGGAAGGTGATGCAGAGGAGAGCTAGAGCATGAGAAGAGAAGGACTGGAGAAGGGGGGTCAGGAGGTTGTCTGTGACTCTTTGATAGTCTTCTGTCAGTCTGAACCAGGCAAGCTGTGTGTAAAACAGTGATAAATGTCACTGCAGGTGTAAAGCAGGGGTTGATATTTAGCAAAGAGCTTGAAGCTGCTTAGGTGAGCTCTTCAGGAGGGCAAGGTTGCTGGTATCACTGTAATTAAGAGTTTCAGACAATTAAATACTTCTGTTAGGCTTCATATCAAGTTATCAAAACCAAATGTGTTGAGATGTGTAACAGCACAGAATAACCTTCTTATGCTTGGACAAGGGAAGAGCCCACCTAGGAATGCAAATGCTTTAAAACTGAACCCACACTGATGTAGTAGATCAGCTTTGCATCACTGTATCCTTTACGTCTCTTAAAAGCCACACTTTCATGCTTGGTAAATGTTCAGCAAGGGGTTAAAATGTGCAGTGCTTCCAGAGCTGCTTGCTGTGCAATTCCTTGCCTTGCCTGCAAACAGAGTTGCCTTTCTGCTCCTGAGGCCTTCCTGACAAAGTATACAATCCACTGTCTGTGCCTCCCATCGCTCAGGGAGTTGCAGTAGCTCAGCAGCTCCCAGATTGGTGTCGGGTTGTTGGAACTCTTTGTTTGTTTGGCACTTTTTCCAGCTCTCCTGCTGGAAAGTAAATAACGTTAAGTACCCCAAGAAAGTTCTTAAGGTCTTTCCAAGATCTCAGCCTCCTGGGCACCATTCCCAAGTTGGTGAGAGCTACTTGGTAGTAATCCTGTTTCCATGTTAATACATGGACTTTTTGTGTTCCTGGAAAAGAAACACTGGGGTCTGCTTCTGCTCTTACACCTAGAGAGAGCAGTAGCCAGGTGAAAGCCAGCAGAAAATCAGGCCCAGGAAAGCTGCTGTGGGGCCAGCATCTATCAGGGTTAAGTGGATGGAAATTCCAAACTGGGAGCTGCCCATGCTTTTATTTCTGTACGTTTGTGCTCCCTGCACCTTTCTGGCTGAGCACAGGATTTGTACATTCATCAGAATTGCGCTAGTGACTAGACCCACCCAGAGTTCATTGACCAGGTGAGTCATTTCTTCAGTCCTGGGTAAGTGGATCTGCCTGCCTGGGTGCCTTCATAGGACTGTGTGAACCTCTGTTTCTGTCAAGGTGCTGCTGGTGGGCCAGGCAAGCACGGCTCCCTCCGTGTTCCTTTCTTCAGAGCTGCCTCTTACTGCCAGCTCTGAGGACAGGGCTCTCGCCAAAATGTTGAGGAGAGCTGAAGGGTTTGCTGCTGCTGTGTGTGTTCCAGCAGCTACAAGCAGCTACAAGAAAGTATTGAGAGATGTCTGGCAGAGATCAGGTATGAGGAAATTGGAAACCCTGGATTGCTTCCACACAGTCACTCAGACCCCTCTGCTCCAAGAGCCCCTTCTCTCGAGCCTGGCTGGTGGAGGTGGCCCATCCCTGTCCCACTGGATGGGAGGGGGCATTCATTGCCTGTCCTGCTGGGCACAGTCACTGGCTCTGTCCCAGGCTTTGTGTTTCCTCCCATTGTGCCAAAGATTATCGGCACACAACCACAACAATGATGGGTTATCGCAGTACAGCCTGCACACTGGAGAGAATAAGTGCAAATGATTAAGTGGCCACAGTAGACTTCCAGACTATAAATACCTCAAGTGACTCGAAATCACAAGGTCAGGACTGAATCTCTGTTTGCCCCTACTTCCCTACTATTCTCAGTCCTTCTTTTCCTGAAAATTATTTGTAGTCATTTCCTCCCTTCATCTCACTCCTCCTCACTGGAGGGGCTGTCAGCACCATGAGGAGCATGCCAAAACTGGCATGTCTCCCCTGGGCTTGCAGCAAGTCTGCAAGGAAAAGTTTGTTGTTGCTTCCAGCTGTCACACTGTCTGGAGAAGATCCTGCTGTGCAGTATGAGGCAGTCGCTGCCCCACATCACTTACAGTCTCAAGAGACAGCAGAAGGGGAGATGGAGTCTTAAACTGGGAAGTGGCTTCCTCATGATCACAGCAATTCAAGGCCAAAGCTTCAGCTCCTCCATTTTTCCCACACTCTTGATCTCAGTCTGTCCACTGCAGATTTGTAATTTTGGTGCCCAAGTCCATTTCTGACAAGCTGACTCTTAACTTTTGTCCTCATTTTGAATCTAAAGGGGCCTCCCTAGGACAGTGGGCAGCTGTGTTTTAGCTCAGGGATCTTCTGCTCAGGATCTATGGGCCATCCCTGGACATCTGGGGTAAGAGCTGTCCAAGAATGAAAGCTCTGCTTTCACATGGGCAGGAACCAAATCAAAGCCAGCAGAGCAAAACCAAGTTAGGTCTAAGGTGGATTTTTCCTATGGAGTCTGTGCCGTAAGAGCTCTGCAGGTCTCCGAGCTAGGGAGGAGCCCTGTAGTCACTGGGTTGTTGTTGGACTGAACCCCAGACCACCTTCTTCATTTCTGTGGGCCGAAGAGACACCCCAGAGGAGCATCTCTGCTCTAGCTCTGCAGGCGCATTCAAGGAGCCTCCAGCCCCTGAGCCTTCCTTCTGCAGCAGTGGAGGTTTCCTGTGCAGGGGCCTGTTTACGTTTGAAAACGCCACAAGAGAGTCCAGCCAGCCGCTTCCCAGGGCCCGCCGCTGCATCCGGCGGGGCCGTGTCCCAGCTGGGCCGCCCCGGCGGGCGTTGGAGCAGATGAACAGCACCCGCATGGGCCGCCAGCGGGGGCTGGCGAAGACGAGTCGCCCACAGGATATCTGAGCGCATCCTGTGTGGAGCAGCTCCAGCTGAGCTCCCGCGCGCCGCGGAGGAAATCCTATGTGTCGGGCAGAGACCAGAGATAGGGGCTGTCAGGGGTTGTTGTGCGCTGACATCCTGGTGCGGTGACTCAGCCCCGGAGCGAGCGTGGGGGAAACTTCCCTCCCCGCCTGGGGGACAGCCTTCCACGGAGACTTCAGCCAAATTCCAGGGAGATAGAGCCAGCAGCCGGATGTAGCGTGAAGGGTTTGCCATATTTAGATGTGTTTTTCCTGGAGCAGGAGACTTGGGGAATGAGAAGGAGGAGAGATGCCTGGATGCTTTTGCCTTGCTGCTGCTGCTGCTGCTCAGCCACCTTGTTGCATCTTCTCTCCCCTCTCAGCTGGTGTCACCAAGACTTGGCTCCCTCTGCCCTTCAGCATCCTATCTGTCCTCCCTGCTTGTTTTCATCCTTCTCATTTTCCAAGCTGACTCCACTCTACTACAGTAGATGGAGGAAATAGGGACCAACAGTGAGTCACTGGTAGGGCTTTTCTCTCTGAAGTGGTGTCTGGTCTTGTCCCTTTGGCAGGCTTTAAAGCGAAGCTTATCTTGGACCCCAGCAGACCTGTACCTGCATAACACTTGACCAGATCCTTCAGGGGTATGACCCATGTGCTACATGTCCCCATCAACATCACCAAGACTGTCCTGACCTCACCAGTATAGAAGTGAGCAGAACCCAGCCTGTTAGTATTGGTGAAGTTCAGCCATGAATTCTGCTGGAGAAGTGAGTCGGACAGGGAGGACCATGTTCCCCCTGTGTTTCTCAACTGATGTTCTCCTGAATGTCAGTGGATGAAGAAATCACCCAGAGGGGCCATGTGGGTGTCAGAAGATGAGTACTGTTTCCACAAATTAGTAGGGTAGTAAGCAGACGTTTAGGTCACCAAGATGTGTGTCCCATCCTGTATGCTAAGGAAGAAAGGGCACATACCCATAAAAACAGCCCCCAGTTCAGGAGGTTCCTGGTGCCCGCCACAGAGAAGGCCCTATGCCTGCTACCTGGTGTATTTTCACAACCCTTTTTCTTTTAGGAACATCAAATTGTTCTGCAGAAGTGTGTGTTAAAATGCAGAGTTCGGTAAATCCTTGCACTGCAAATGGGAAGGAGGCTGAAAAATAATTTTCACAAAAAGGTTCAAATGCCGTACAGGAAAATTATATATTTCAGCAACATTTCTCCCATTGACTGCATTAGGAATTAACCCATAAACACCTGAGAAAGCCTCCCATTTCTGTTGCAGCAGGAGCCTCTTGTGTTAGGACCGATGTCTCAGGACTGATTTTTCTCTGTTGATGATCCCTTTTGGAAGGCACTGGGCAGCCATGACTCAGTGACCATATCTAGTAAGGCTGATGTAAAGTAGTATTTGCTTGATTGGTTTGGTTTGTGCAAGCCTTTGATTATTTCATGGTTGTTTTTATGGTATTTTGATTTGTCCTGACATTTTTGGGTCAATTGCCACTGGGTTTAGAAGTGGATCTGTGATCACAGCCTTATTCAAGGCAGGATTGATACATATTTATAAATAAAAAGCCTCTAATGGAAGCCATTGGCACCCAGCAATACAAAGCACTGTTCTCTGCTCATTTACAGTCATCTCATACAGGTGTGGTTCTCTTGACTGATCAAGTTTTCATTTGCTTTTCACCCATGAGAACAAGCAGAGAATCCAGCCAATAAAAATCTAATAATACACTCCAAAATAATTCAGCTTTTAAACAAAAATTTAAAAACAAACAGTAGTGCCAGTGAGTGGATGGCTTCGGTTTTGGCAGTAATCCCATTGCTTCACTCAGAATGTGACAGCACACTTCCAGGTCCCCTCCAGTTCCTTTGCTTTTTGGGACCAGTCAAAAAGAAGGCAAAATGTGCACTCAGTGGAGAAAATGTGCACCAATGACATCAGGGTTGAGACGAGCGTGGTTCTCACACAGGGAAAGAACAGCTGGAGCAGATGCTGTGAACTATCTGTGCTTGATTTGGGTCTGTACCAGCTCAGCCAGAAGCCTTTTGTTTACTTCTTGTGGGCATACCCCAAACCAGCACAGGTGTCTGGCCAGGCTGTTCATATGCTTTTAAATGTTTCTGTGTAGCTGCTGTGGCAAACCACACAGCAAAAAGGAATAGCTTTTTAAAATAAATCTGAGGCTGGCATGGAGGTATGTAGCAGACAGAGGAAGGAAAGGGGAAGAGCAGTTGAAAGGAAAACACAGGTCATTAAAGTTGTCATAAAAGAAAAAAGAAAAAGGTTCGAAAAAACATCTGCTGGAATCATGAGCAACTTTTTACTGGGACTCGGCAGTTTGTTGACAAGTCCTTGAAGAAATTCGGCAGTTCAGTTTTGCTAGTAACTGCTCACCAGGGTTACTATTAAGAATTACTAAGTGCTGGAGAGGAGTTTCCCTGCCAGTGCAAATACAGGGCTCCACTAGAAGGTCCCATCAAGTTCTTCCAGCACAGGCGTGTCTGCAGAGTTGAGTTTTGTTGCTTTACGAGGGCAAACACAAACGAAATGAGGATGACTACAGCAATTAAACGGGCATCTTACCGTAAGGTTCTCCTCCTTTGTCTGGTAATGCTCAACCTGGCTGACCTTTAGAGAGATCTCTTCCACCACCCCCACTTCAGGACAGCGCAGTAAAAGGTATAAGGAAGCAGAGTGGTGTTTCTTTGAATAAATGCCAGCTGTCTTCCTCTATGAAAACTGCAGAAAATAGTGGCAGAAAAGATCTGCGGGATTCTCTGCTCCCCCTGGGCCAATGCAGAACTGTTTTGTGGCAATCTTTGCCTCAATCCTCTTTCAGTTTAGCTTTAATGGTCTGCTGGAATAGTAGCAATGAAAGATGAAGCTGAAAGCACAAATTTCTCTGTTTTGCTGCCAAAATAAAGAATTGTTCCCAGGTTCCTTCCAAAGCTCTGTGAAATAACAGCTTTTTCAACCTCCTTGGGCTGAGTGTTTTCACTGAACGCTTGAATGCCAAGCTGCAAACATATCTAGGAGCCCTCTCTAACCCCCATCTGATGACAGGTGCACAGAAAATTCCATGTAGCATCCTGTTGGATCTGACTGCTGCAGATAATAAAGGTCTGCTTTCTCTGTGCCATTGCTTAAAAGGGGCAGGGAACAGGTCACTGCTGAAAAAAATGTTTCTATTGGTACACCAGCAGCAAAAGGAGGGATGAGAATATCCGTCCTTTATTGCATGTGGGGGAAGGCATAGTGACAAAGGATGAGGTTACTTCATCAAGAAGTTCCCCTGAAGAGCTGAAGTTACAAATGTTGTCATGACATCTGAGCAACAGAGTCTGATTTAATGCACAGATGTACTTCAGTGGGAGTTGCTGGTAATTGCCACTTGAAAAGCCAAGCCATTTGGACATGCAGTTAAGTATCCCGACCTACATCTTCACAAGAAAGAGCTACTACCCCAGAAGGAGCTATGATTGGGGTTTTTTGGTCTGTTTTACAGGA
The DNA here is from genome assembly GCA_013399195.1 of Dicrurus megarhynchus. NCBI lineage: Eukaryota > Metazoa > Chordata > Aves > Passeriformes > Dicruridae > Dicrurus > Dicrurus megarhynchus. The sequence continues at coordinate 2,226,017 of VXAD01010121.1, read as the reverse complement.
ATCATGCTAGGTAATTTTGTTCCATTACAGTTTTTCATAGAACAGGCCCTGTAAGTGGATTGAATTACATGTTTGCTACTAGGATAATTGCAGTTCTTAAGAAGTAGGCTGTATTGTCAAATGGTTTCTCCTAGGCTTAATTTCCAAAAAATGCATCTCTAGGGCTTTGTAAACTGTACTGTTATTTGCCATTGGGAACTTTCATGGGAATTGTGTGTGGGTTTTCCTCTAAGATCTTTAGATGAATAATTTTGCTGCTTTTATTTTTCCAGATAATGATTACAAATGGCTTTATGTGCTCCACTGTCCAATCTCTGACTGTTAGCTTAAACATTAAGGACCTGCTGTAAACAGACATGACTGGGTAACACCTGCTTCATGTCATAGTCCAATTTCTTTTTGGAAGGACTGCATCCAGGCTTTGGTAAAATTACAAGCGGTCCAGATGTGTATTCTGCTGTCAGCTGGCCTAGTGAAATCATTGTTTATTGACAGGTTCCCAAGAGTCAGACAGTTCCCAGTCTGCCAAGAAAGACATGCTGGCTGCACTGAAGTCCAGGCAAGAAGCTTTGGAAGAGACACTGCGCCAACGTTTGGAAGAGCTAAAGAAACTGTGCCTGCGGGAAGCGGTAGGCAGTGGAGATTTTATAACCTGTAACACTTTGTTTCTGGCTTTGTTATAGCATACTTGTTGTTTGGAGGTGGGGTGGGGTCAGGAGATGAGATTCCTTCCACTCTTCCAGAATCCATTGTACAACGGCCTCGGGAAGAGCCAGCTGTTTCAACTCCAGATTGCAATGTCCAGGACTTTTTTCCCCCAGAGAAGGGGACCCCAGCTGGCTTGGGGCTAGGAGGGTGCTCAGCATCCATGTCTGCTGTTTGAAATTGTGAATAAGTTGCATTCAGCAGGCTTCTTATTAACTTTGATGAGAATATTATGCTACCTAAATGGCATAGGAAGGCTGTCCTATGTGCTGGTCATCGCTTCTCAGATACTTTTGACTCCATTAGCAAAAAAACCCCAAGGCTGGCACACTTTCTTCTTGGAGCAGGCCCGATTTTACATGCTCTTCTTCTCCAAGCATGCTCTTCCACACAGCACACAAGGTCTCATCTGCTCCATGTAGATTGCCTTTATCCAGTCAGCTCTGGCACTGCCGGAACGAATGCCGGTGTGGTGGCAGACCTTGAAAAGAGGAAACACTGTGGTCATCCCAGGACATGTGGGACAGCTCAGGAACTCATCACTTTCCCACTCACCTGCCAGTTCATTTTGGAATATGTAGGAGGCCATTTAGTGATCAATTTAATGTTTGTGGCAATCACAACCCTGCTGCAGCTGTGTGTGGAGATTAGCAGCAGCATACTCAGGCCATTCAGCAATCGTCCCATGTTTACTAGGCCTGAGTATCTGATTTTAGCAACAAATTGTGATGTGTAACACAACAGGAGGCTGGCTGCAGACAGTGGCACAGAGATCTTCCAGTTGTTGCTTAATATTTGATGTGTATCTACCTTTTAACAAAAATGGGAGAAATGGGTCACTGATTCAGGTCTTGCACTTTGTTTCAATTATTGTATAGTTTTAACGCCAAAAAGAGCAAGTTGGGGAAAATACTCTCAACAAAGAATGTCAGCAGAAATCTCTGCTGCCCCTGTTCCCATTCTTTACTCCACGGAAGCAATCCCTTCCCACCTGAGAAGTCCTGGTTGATTTCAGCAAACAACTTGTGCTGTGGAAAAGGTCACAGGACCAGATCCAATCTCATAAGTCCATTGAGCTGAGATCATCCACAGGAAAAAATCACAGCTCTTCAGGGGCTGACAGTCAAGGTCTGGAGGCTCTACTTGGCCCGGAGGAATTTACTACCCTAAGCTGACCCTGCCTGACTGCCGATGACTAATCCTTGCAGCAGCACCGGATGCAGGGAAAGATGTGCCTGTGCCACAGCTGCAGGAGCTCAGAGCCCAGTGCCTTCCCTTTAACTCCAGCCCTGTTTTTGGTGCAGCCTCAGGCACTTCAGGAGCAACCAGGATGCAGGCAAAAGCTCCCACTGGGGCATGGAGCTGGGGATGAGGAGCAATAGCTCCTTAATGTGCTGTGGCAAGGCTGGCCAGAGCCCATCTGTCAGCACGTTAAGAGCTGGTAGAAAGTGTTCGTGTTTTCTGTAGGTGATTTGAGAGAGGCAGTTAATGGACACTTGGAATCTGACCCCTTCTTGCAACTCTACAGCTCATCCATCAGCAGCTGGTAGTTGAAAGCTTCCTCTCAGGCTGTCCTTCGTCCTTTCTGCTTCGGCATGGGAAGGGCCAAAACAGAGGAAGAAGGTGGCAGACCAGGAGATAAAAAAAGAGTTAAAAGTGGGGGCATAATTAAGAAAGCATGGCCAGAACCATTCATAACGCTGGCATCAGGTTACTTTGGGCCATCACTACTCCAGTTACTTATTAATTTAGATTATGTTTCATGACCGTGCCTTTGAATTCTTTTTAGCTTGTGGAGGCAGCATGGTAGCCTACATTAATTTTGTCCTGCTCTGATCTTTACAGATTTTACAGCAGATTAACTCTTTCGCCACTGGTCTGCTTCATATTAATCTAGGAGTTATAAAGAAAATATCCCTGTTACCCTCAGGATAGGAAACAGGAATCTGTGTCTCGGTGCAGTGCTTAGAGCCACATCTCAGTAGAAGGAACACACTTTGAAAGAAAAACTGAAATAACCCCTCAGCGCTGGAGGGGCGATGCAGAGTGGGACTCTGAGACACTGCAGCCATGCCTCTCGCAACAGGGGGCTGTGCATGTCGACACAGAGCTCTGCTGCAAACCCATTTTGCTGGGAATTGCTTAAAGGGAAGATTTGAAAAGGCCAGGTCCTTGTTTCCTAGTGACCTGAAAAGAGTAGAAAGAAAAAACCCCATTAGGGAGTGGGGGAGAGGCCAGGGCAGGCAGGGACTGGGCTGTGCACCCACACTCGCATTAAGGTCAGCTGCTGTTCTTTGGGATTCAGATGATTTAGGTTACTCTGCCAGCTGGATCCTCTCAAGGCTGATGCTAAGGAACACAAAAGCCTTTTGTCCTGCATGGGGAGACTTTTGAGTACAAGGAGTTGGGGCTATGCTGGTAGTCAGGCCCCTGCCTTTTTCTGTAGGCAGTTCAATGCCTTCAGTTCACATATGTGTGCCTGTATTGTGTAGCCTAGGGGAAAAACCCCACAGGATTCACATTAGCAGCGGTGCTTGCTGCTTCCTGTGTTACGCATATTCCGAAATTCTGTGGGGTTTGCTTCAGATTTTGAACAGATCTTTGCAAATAACCCCATCAGTCTGACACAGTATCAGCTAATAATTGCCCCGAAGCTGCCCATGACATCACTGGGGGTTGGAAGGCATTCTAATACATGAAGTGTTACCAGACAGGTAATGAGGTACCAGGCACTGCTTTTAGTGGCCACTTCCACTGCATTCCTCTCAGACACATGATGAATCAGGTGGGAATGTTTTTCTGTGCGGGTCATAACCTGCACGGCTGTTACCATTGCGGCTTTCTGACTCAGCAGACCTGCATCCTGCAGGAAGGCTCTCGGGTCTGCTCACCCCTCTCAGAAGTAGCTCAGCAGATAGCAGCTCTTGGTTCCTGCTCACCCTGCAGCAGAGATTGAAAGCTTGTGTGCTGCAGCCTGCTCAGCCTCAGGCCCTGATGCCCTAGGGATGGGCACCACTTGCAGACCTGCCCAGGGCAGGCCACAAAGATCTGTATTCATGCACAGGTTAGAGGAAAGGTCCCCACCCTCAGTGTCAGGTTCTGAGTTTGCAGGGCTGGTTGCTCTCCTGTGTGGTTATCAGCTGGCTGAACTGGATGTGTTGTTAATGAACGCCTGTCATTTTAGGGTCACACAAGAGTGGTGGTGTGCTTTGCTCTGCTGCAGGATTTCCCAGAGCACTAACAGCATTTTCTGCTTACAGGAGCTCACAGGAAAACTGCCACGAGAATACCCCCTGGATCCTGGGGAGGAGCCACCTATTATAAGGAGAAGAATAGGAACTGCCTTTAAACTGGATGAGCAGAAAATCCTGCCTAAGGGAGAGGTGAGGCTGTGCCCTTCCCTTCCAGACCCGTGTCTCTAAGATGTCCACTGAGCATCACACAGGAGCCATCAGTCCTGTGGTCGTTTTTGCTTTAAATTGCTGTAATTGGTCACAGTACCCATTTGGGGTTTTTCTATATCTGTCAGAATGAGGAATCAGTGAGAGAGTTAGGGACTTTACTTCAGACTCGGAGTAAAGGTGAAATGCTTGAGTTTCAGTCCTGACTTTGCTAGAGGTCATAGAATTAGCCTGGGTGATCAACTGGACCATGGCAGTGCAAGTGCTCTGGTGAAAAAGTGCAGTGATTTGTGTGAGCAGGGAGCATGTCAGGAGCCCCCCAAGCCATCTGAGCCCTGATTCTGCCTGTCTTGTTTTTGCAAACAGCCGCTTGCTTTCCACTCCAGTAGCAATCCAAATTCAGGCCCCCTCTAACCGGGGAGAAAAGCATCACCATTATCCATCTCAGCCCTGCCATAGCAAGATAAAAGCATTTTACTCCCCAGTCCTTAAACAAAAGAGCCTTCATCCCTACCTATGGGGAGCTGGAGTTATATTTTTCTAAGTTTGCCAGGGAGTGTTTGTTCCCTTCCTTGCTCCCACAATGTGCTGGGTCAGTGCCCTGAACCGTGGCTGTGAAAACAGGCCTGCAGCAGCTGTAAAGCGGGACCAGATTCACAGAACAACTATTGTCTGTGGAGGCACATTTGTCTCAAGACACTTGTGTATATTGCAGTCTTGAGTTTCCTTTTTAGTTTTGTAGGAGGAGAGACTGGAGCTGGTGTGACTGTGTGGTTTGAGGCTCAGTTCAGCCAGGGAATTAACTGTTTGTCGTTTTGTTGGCATTTTCCTTCTGCTGAAAAAATAAACAGCTGGAGCTCTTTAGTTTTGTTCTCAATGGAGCCTGGGAGAGGAATTCCACTGCAGTCAAATATTCATGAACTAGCACATTTAATTAAGCTTTTCAAAGGGAAGCATGTCTTAGCTGAATTACTCCTAAAACCCCTGCAGTCTGTTGGCTGCTCAGTTATAACCTGATCTCCAGCTTCCCCAGCTCCTATTGCTACAGGGCAGCTTTTGGGGCCAGCGGGTGAGGAATCTCCTTACTCCAGTGGCAAGGTTAGATGGGGAGAGCAGGAAGGTAAAGCAGCTCCTCCCCAGGGCAGGCGCTCTGCCTTTGGCACCAGCAATCCAAACACGCTGACTCAGCTTTTCTCTACCTCTCTCTTCGTCTGTCAAAATTTTAAGGCTGTGTTGAAAACCATAAATTTCTGTTCTCAAAGAATGATGTTCAGCTGTGTTTGGCTGCCAGTTTGAAAGCATTTAGGGAGGCTAGTGATGGTTTTCATGCGCTTTTCAGCAAGTGCAAACACTGGAAAATCGATTTAAAGCAAAAGGTGAAATACTCCTTCAACCACGTAAATCCAGGACTGAAATTACCAACTATGACAAGGACCTGAAGCAAGGAACTTCCATCTGAAGGCAGATGATAGCTCTCATTTCCTAAGGCTTTGTTTATAGGGGCCTCACTGGAGGAAAATAGACAATTATGGACAGGAGGAAAATTAATATATTTTTCCTAGGATACTGAATGATTCAGAGCTGAATCTGGGAAGGTCTGAAATTACAGCTCACATCAAACTCACCATACCTTTAGCAAGCCCTTTGTTAGAGCAAGACTTGCAGGGAAGGGTCCTGTTTTTTTTCTTGGTAATCACCTTTACCTGGCCTGTCATTCCTGACTCTGGGAAGGATTTTACCAGAAGATGATTAATCAGGTTCCAGGCCTTAGAACCCCATGGAGTTAAGTTCACTTTTAGTAAGTCTGGCACTAACAGAGCTTATAAAGTCTTCAAAGCAAAAAGGGATCTGTTAAAAAGACAGAAGGTGGGTTCAGTCTTAAGTGAAGTGAGGGAAATTATAATTACAGTTTTAAGGCAATGCTGACTCACCACTGATAGCAAAGGTATATTTTTTAAGCCAGAAGCCCAGAATAAAAACTTCAGAGAATGACTTCAGTCTGATTAAATCCCACAGCATCAGCTCTTACACTGCTGCTGAACAAAGAGAGGATTTGAATTTGCGTAACGGGGATCTCCATGAATATATGGCTGTCTCACCATTCACTAAAAGTAGAAAAACTTGTCAATTTTTTTTTTTTTAATTTGCAGTGTACTGAGTTCCTCTTTCTAGCAGACTAATTCCATTGAACTGGGGGAGGTAGCCAGATCCATTGCAGATTAGCAAGGCCCTTTGAAGTTCACAGCTTGGGTCCTGATGCAGACTGGGAAGCTCTGTATCAGCTTATGCTTTGGCATAAATTGTCCTAAATCCCTTGACTTTGGAGGATAACCAGAAATGGATAGGCAGCTTCCAGGGTACACCTGGTTGCATTTAAAAACTCAGCTGAGACCCTACAAGGGCTAACGCTGGCGGCACAGGTTCTCTCTGGCGTACAGAGAGCTCGCTGTTACACACTGCTGGCTCTGAGATCACCCTCCTGGCTGGTAACTCGAGGAGACAATCTTCTAGTGCTGTCAGTTGCAGCAGCCCATAATTACTTCAGCTCATACTCACCCCTGGATTTTGACAGCCATACACTGGGGAGGAGTTAGCCCATCTTTGCCCTGTTTTACCCCAAAGTGTTTGGTGGGTGCTAAGCAAACCTTGGTCAAGAAGGTTAAAGCTGTAGCTTTGCATCAATGCATACCATTGAAATCAAATGGGGCTTAAATATGGAGATAGGAAACAGGGAGAAGGAGCAGGTGGGAGGCAGGTGTGACCCACAGATGGCTTTAAAAGGATGAATGTGCAGTAGAGCACCATTGAACTTGGCCATACTGAACGTCATGAAAAGTCAAACAGCACCTCAGGGTTAGGGCTGGAGCACACATGTCCTCCTTGTATGGGTCATCCCTTCCATTAGCTGTGCTTTCAGCTTGTGTGAGCAGGTGAAGGCGAGATGGGTGTGCTCAGGGAGGCCCTGAGGGCAGCAGCATGATTGTGGATGCTTTGCTGATGGAGAGCCTTAGTTGGAGGCCACTGGTCAGGTTCAGGAGAGCTTCCACATAGCTGAGCTCGGGGAGTTTGGTGGTAACCAGAATCCACTTGCCTTCTGCAGGAGGCAGAGCTGGAGCGCCTGGAGAGGGAATTTGCCATTCAGTCCCAGATCACGGAGGCCGCACGGCGCCTGGCGAGCGACCCGAACGTCAGCAAAAAGCTGAAGAAGCAGAGGAAGACATCCTACCTGAACGCCCTGAAGAAACTGCAGGAGATTGAGAATGCCATCAATGAGTATCGCATCAAATCTGGGAAGAAGCCAACCCAGAGAGCCTCCCTGATCATAGATGGTAAGTGGGACTTAGTGCCCACAGCGTCATGGAGGGTCTGTGAGGGCAGGGAGCAAAATTCTTACCAAATTTCCGCTCCCTCCTCTTCCCTGTCCTGCCTGGAGGACCGCAGGGGTGCTGTCAGAGGGTGCTGTGCGTTAGGGATGTGCTGGGTCACAGCAGCAAAGCCGTGTTGTGCTGTGGATGATCAGGGTGTCAGCAGAGCAGGCTGTGACTCCTTTGTTCGCCTATGAAATCGCTCTCTTGGCGTCTCCTCCAGAGCAGGGCTGTACAAATGTAATTAATGTTAGCAGATTGGGGTGAGCTCTCTAGCTCAAAGGCATCTGTAAAATCAAAGTGGGAGCAGTGTCATTGCTGTGTTCAAATATTTCTTTTCTTTTTCTTTTTTTTTTTTTACAATGTAATTCTCAGGGCACTTTATGGTTTACTGGATTGTTGATTGGTTTTTCGTGAAATCCATTAACTTTCTGCCGTGGTTCTTTCTCCCTTGCGGATTTTTCCCTTTCCCTTTAACTTGCAGAGCTTTTCTCTGTGCCTTTGTGGCAGAAACTGAGATTAGAGCTGCTGTGTTTGTGATCTGGGTACCAAATTGCACCTCAGTCGGGGATAACAGCCATGAGGACACAGGTTGGGGGAGGCAGCTCAAACTTCTGCATGCCAAGGACCTGAGAGCTTTTCCTGCTGCTGCAGAGGATGCTCAGAAAACATTTCCTTGAATTCCACAGAACTGGTACTTAGAGTGAGCCTTTAGTTAGCAACATGATGATCATTTTAAGAAGGTGGATCAAACCCAGAGTCCTTACGGGCCAAGATGTGAATCTCGCTAATGGCACTGTGCCAGTGTGCATCCTCTGGGGATCTTGGCTGTCTGTTGTGATTCAGTCTTAATCCCCAATTATTGAAAAGAGTTAGCAGCTTCTTGAAAGGCAGCCTGCTTCTGAGAGACCCGACCTGCAGTTCTGCCCTCCCAGACTGAGAGTGGGCTGAGTCAGTTGTTCATAGGAATTTTGCCTCTTGCTCTGTGAGGAGGAAGGTGTGGGTGACTGCTTAAGGCTGACTCAGTGGTCAAAGACCATGGTGCAGTTCAGCACTCAGTCACTGCAATTCTTGGGACCATCTGACCATCTCTGTATTTTCTTCTCTTCAGAAGGAAACATTGCCAGTGAAGACAGCTCCCTCTCAGATGCCCTTGTTCTCGAGGATGGTATGTTGGCTGCTGTATGTTCTAGAGAGCAGGGAGGGATGTGTGAACTCCTGATTGGCACTCCAAATAGAATTACTGTTCTGTGTAATAGTCCACTGATAGATCCCAGGAGCAAAAATGCTTGGTTTCCCCTGACTCTATCTCGTAGTCAGGCTTCAGGCCTGGAGCAGTGAGTGTTGCTGTGGTTACCGCTCTGAATTATCTCAAAGGACAGTCCTAGAATGTCCCCTTATTTTCCCTAAAGTTTCAGTTGTTTTAATGCATCACACACTCTTGCTGGCCGTTCTCTCCCAAAATGGGAATGTCAGTCAGTGCCCATCTGAAAGTCGGCTCTTCAGGTTGCCCCTGAACACAGCCAGGGGAAGCAGGGTAAGGAAGCAGGCTCTGGAGTTGTGGTGGTGTCTCTTGGGGTTGTGCTGCCGTTGGAGGTGTCACACAGCCATCACCTCTCTCCCTTCTCTTCACAGAGGACTCTCAGGTCACCAGCACAATCTCCCCTCTGCAGTCCCCACACAAAGGCCTCCCGCCCCGGCCGCCGCTGCACAACCGGCCGCCCCCGCCGCAGTCGCTGGAAGGCCTCCGCCAGATGCATTTCCACCGCAGCGACTACGACAAGTCCCCCATCAAACCCAAGATGTGGAGCGAGTCATCCCTCGATGAGCCCTATGAGAAGGTCAAGAAACGCTCCTCGCACAGCCATTCCAGGTGAGCCAGCTCTCTTGGAACTCTGTCACAGAGTATTCTCTGCTTTCAGGAGGGACAGGTGGGAGCCCTTTCAAAATTTACAAAGCTGTCCCTTACTAAAAGGAGACTTTTAAGTGTTTTGGCCAATAGGCAGGTCATAAAAATAGGCTACAGCCGCATGATTGCTGTTTGGTATCTCTGCAGCGTTATTTGTTATTTGTTTGTGTTACTCTACAAAACATGTAGAAGGGAAGGATGGTGGATCATCTGAGGGCTTTGACAGGGCTTGGCTTTGACCTCTGTCCCTGTAGAAGCACAAGCGCTGGGACACAAGCTCAGAGCAGCAGCTGACCCAACTCCCACTCATCCCCGCAAGATCCCAGGCGCGTGCCTGAGATCTGGAAACGCGTGGGAGCCACTTCCCCAAATTCCTGTGGGAGAGCTGAAGCAGGGTGTTTCCTCTTCAGCAGTCACAAGCGGTTCCCCAGCACTGGGAGCTGTGCCGAGGCAGGAGGGAGCAGCTCACTGCAGAACAGCCCCATCCGGAGCCTTCCCCACTGGAATTCCCAGTCCAGCATGCCGTCGACGCCGGATCTACGGGTACGCAGTCCGCACTACGTCCACTCCACGCGGTAAGTCTTCCCAGCTCCACTTTCACCTTGATTACCCTGAAATAAATTTCCCTTGCTTTATCCTTCCCTCAGGGTATGAATTAACTGCCAGTTCAGGAAAGGACACAAACCATTCCTGTTCACATAAGAGGCTCATGTAATCATGCCAGTAGAGAATCTCTCCTGAAGTGACGTCATGAAATCCCTTCAGATAAACACGATTCTGCCCCTCATCCCTCCCCTGAAGTGATCAAGATTTTCTTCTGCTGGGACCTTTCATCTCGGACTGTTTATAGGCTCTACAAGCCACTTTTAAAATGCATGTGGTGCTGCTGCTAAATTCTCCATGGATCCAGCTGGAGAGAACATGTTGCTTCCTGTCTGATACAAAATGTTGAATAGTGGTAACTTTCCCTCATGGATAAAATATTTGCACGTGTGTGATGTTAAAGGGAGATCAAGAGCCTGTATAAAGCAATCCAGCCGGGGACCCAGGTGGCAGTGGAATTTAGCCCAGGGTTGACAGAGGAAAGAACTGAAGTGTGTAAGGGAGGTGATTTGATGTGTGGGGCCAAAGATGACTGCAATTTTCAGCAGGATTTTTACAAACTGTTCAGCTTCATTGCTCTTTTGCTTTTGTGGCAAACTCCATGGACACTGCAGGGAGCAGAGCTGAGCCAGAGCTGTGTGCTGGTCAGTATCCTGCCCTAAGGGGAAGTGCTACCATCATTTAGCTCAGAATAAATCAAGAGTCATGCCAACACATCAGCCTTGGGCAGAGACAATACAAGGCATTAAAGCTCTGAGTTAAGTTTGTTACAAACTTTTGGCTGAGGGTACCTTTCAAAGGCGCAATGTCTGTTAGTGCTGGAGCCAAGCTGTATGAGAAATGAGCCTGGCACAGAGCTTGAGAAGTGGCCTTGACTGGGTAGGGGCCATTTGGGTGTTTGAAACAGGCATTGCTCAGTCTGTAGCTCATTCATGAGCTGCGTGCCCTGGCCTTAGCCATCCATCATGTAGATGTGTTTCTGCTCCTTGAATGGATGGTTGGAGCTCTTCAAACAGTCAGGGTGAATAGAGACCTCCGAGACTTGGCCATGAATCAAGCCTTGTAAACTGTGATTTGGGGTGGTTGCCTGAAGGGTTGTCACCAGTGAGAGTCCCGCACGTGCTACCCATGGCTTGGCCCCAGTAACACCAAGCTGCTTGACAAGGGGTGACTTTTTAATGGCCAGTGGAGAAATCACAACGTTCAGGGCTAAGTATGGGAAGTCTGAGTGTCTGTCTGTCTCTCATCAGGTGGATTGTACCCATGCAGGACTTTCACGGGCCACTTGCAAGGGAATCTCACCACCTTTGTGGCCTGTGAGGTTTTGGGATTTGCAGGGTGGCACGAGGTGAACCTGGTAGCAAAGGGATGATGCTGATCCAAACAGCTCTGCCATGAGAGAGATGAACCAGCAAAGCCAGGGCTTAAGGTTCCCAGACTTTACCCTTCAGACTGGGCTTTTCCCAGGGTGGCATGCCACAGAGGAACTGGATTGGGCAGGGGTTTATGTCCCTCATGGTGCTGCAGACTGAATGTCACCACCAAGGAACTGGGGAGGAACAGTACATAATCACCTCAAGCCCTGCAGCAGGGAAGCAGGTTGCATTGCAGGCAGCAGCCCCAAGCAGTGCTGGAAGGGTTCAGGTTTCGAATGCCCTCAGATTCCTTTGCTGGCTGTGTGTACAGACAGGGATGGGGAATGATTCAACCTGTTGACTTACAGCCTGTTTTGTTTCCTGGTACCTGCAGGTCAGTAGATATCAGCCCAACCAGACTGCACAGCTTAGCTCAGCACTTTAGACACCGGAGCTCCAGTTTGGAGTCACAAGGAAAGCTCCTCGGCTCAGAAAATGAGACAGGGAGCCCTGATTTCTACACCCCAAGGACTCGTAGCAGTAATGGTTCTGACCCCATGGACGACTGCTCTTCCTGCACCAGCCATTCCAGCTCGGAGCACTACTACCCTGCTCAGATGAACCCCAACTACTCCACCCTGGCAGAGGATTCCCCATCGAAAGCCAGAGAACGGCAGAGGCAAAGGCACAAATCAGCAGGCAACCTGGTCTCTTCCAATTCAGGGAGTATGCCCAACCTGGCTGCGAGGAACGGGACGGGACACCACCGTGTCTACCTGCACAGCCAGAGCCAACCCTCCTCCCAGTACAGGATCAAAGAATATCCCCTGTACATCGAGGGCAGCTCCACCCCCGTGGTGGTGCGGAGCCTAGAGAACGACCAGGAGGGACACTACAGCGTGAAAGCACAATTCAAAACCTCCAACTCCTACACAGCGGGGGGGATGTTTAAGGAGAACTGGCACGGGGATGAAGTGGACTCAGTCAGGCTCACCCCGTCCCGCTCCCAGATCATAAGGACTCCATCTCTGGGCAGGGAGGGCCACGAGAAAGGCTCGGGTAGGACTGTGGTGTCGGACGAGCTGCGGCTCTGGTACCAGCGGTCCACAGCCTCCCACAAGGAGCACAGCCGCCTGTCGCACACGAGCTCCACTTCCTCAGACAGCAGCTCCCAGTACAGCACATCTTCTCAAAGCACCTTTGTGGCACACAGCCGGGTCACGAGAATGCCTCAGATGTGTAAAGCAACATCAGGTGAGAGCCAGACCCGGGCAGACAGGCGGGAGGGATGGGAGCCTCATTCAGCCTGGATTTGTGCCAGACATTACACCCCAGCTGGAGAGCAGTGCCAGACCAAAGCACATTATCTGGCCTTCAGACACTGCTCACCAAGCCTGGAGGTGTAACACTGGGGGGAAAGCCTTGTCCAAGGCATTCATCAGGTGGGAATGTTTTTCCATGGAAATCATCACTTCTTAATGATGCGCTGAAAAGATAGAGAGGGACCAAAGCCCAGTTATTTCCAGGTCTTTCCTCAGAGTGCAGTTGGGTTTTGGGTGATGGCACTAGAGGCTGAAGGTGACAAAATCACAGGGAGCATCACCATTCATAATCACAGCAAGGGGAGTGATGAAGCAAGCGGGAGTTCAGCACAGACTGGGAGAATGTATGTCCTCAGTGAAACACCAGAAGCGTGAGAAAGGTTAAGTGGGGCATCCCAGCCCCTCCACTCCCACAAAAATGTTTGAGCGATGACATCTTTGTGCACTGCTGAAACTTGGTTTTCCCATGCAACTCCAATAACTCTGCTGATAATACCCTGAAATTCAGAGTGCTGAAGTTTGTGCAGTATTATGCCTCTGTGTCATGTTCAGAGCTTTGCACTCCTCTGTGCTGTTAATATTAAATGGTAAGAAAACAGTCAAACTCACACTGAGAAGGCCACAATGTGCTGTGAAACAGACCAAGGTTAAATATTTACTGGCCAGCAGTCACTGCTTGTTCAGCCAGTGTGGACAGATCAAGGACTTGCTAAAAACCTGAGCCACATGCCTCAGCATGGGAGACACCGTTGCTCTGGCCTCACTTGCCGCTGCCTCCCAGGCAGACCAGTGCGTTGTCCAGCCATGCTGGCTGCTGGTCTTCTGCCATCCCAGCATGGTGACCACCACGCTGGCACCGGTGGGGCCCTGCACTCGCTGCCAACTCCAGCATGGAGTCAGAGGTGGTTTGACACAGGCTCCTCGTGGGCCGCCAACAGCTGCCCAAGAAGAGGCTGATTTATATGTGATGCCAACACTCACAGGAGAATCAGATGTGGACCAAGACACAACTGAGTAGCTGCTAGAACCATCCCGTGTCTCCCTATGAAAATCTGTCTTCCTCCCTTTGGTTAATGGGTATTTCTGTTCAATGCAGCAAGAGAAAATGCTTGAACACTGGAAAGCTTTAGGTTAGCCTTGGAAATGGTACCAGTTGAGGAAAATTGTGGAGTTGGGGTGAGAGCACATAAAAATCAGTCAGTCAGTCTATTCCCTCACTCAGCTGGGTCTTTAAACCTAAATGTGATACCTGTGCAGCACAAATGTGCTCAGTAATCACAGCAGGGCCTGACCAGTTGGCAGCATAGATTGGTTTTGTGTTCAGAGTCTGTTCCCAATCACAGCTGTGGGAGGATACTGACCTCAGGAGCTGTCAGCTCCAAGAAGCAGATTAAAATTTGGTTTTCCTTTTAAGTGTCATTTGGCAGCAGCTAAAGAGTTTAACATCAGAGAGGGGTGCCAGGTAGAACCCTCCATAATTTCAGCTGATCAGTCCTGTCTGATAGGTCTGTTGGGCTGCACACTGTCCTTCAAAGAGGATCAGACTTCTAGGCATGTATTAAATTCAGAGGGTCAACACTGTACGGACTTGAGGAGGAGGAAAGATTGGTCAGGTGGATTTATTTGCTGGACCCTCACCAAGGAAATTCCCCCAAGAACCACTTCCCATTTTTGGTCCAGATTGCTTCTGTCTTCATTCAAGTAAACTAAGTCTGTCTTTGGTCCCTAATAGGACTGTCAACAAAGCCAAGCATTTTTTACAAATGCACAGTGAAAGGAAGTTGTGGCTTTTGAAATCTTTAGAGCTGTCTTCCTCCTTAGCACATGCCCGGTGTACTTGTCCAGGCTCTCACCACTGCCAGCCCTGGCTCCTAGGGACACAAAGCATCTCCCACCACCCCTGGAAGCAGGAGGCTGAGCCTGGCAGGCTGAGCTCCTACAGTGCAGGACCCATGGAGTCCAGGCAGCAGCAACCAAGCTTCTGTGCTGGGAGAAGCGTAGTGTGTCCCAGGCAGGATCAGGAGAGTCTGGGTGGCTGTATTCAGCTGGAGGCTGAGCGTTCCTGCAGAGCTGAGGCCAGATCCAGCCCCTGACGTGCAGTAGTTGCAGCAGAGGCTGTGCTCCTGTGCCGCATTCAGGCACAATCAGCCAGGAACAGGGCGAGGCCTGTCCCAGGCTGTGTTTACTCACAGCCAGACATGTTTCTGCTGGTCTGACCAGCTGATGCTTCTGAACCACCCTGACCTTTGTGTTCTCACCTCACCAGTCATTTTTCTCCACCCTTGGTTGTTTTCCAGCTGCTTTACCTCACAGCCAGAGGAGTTCCACGCCGTCGAGCGAGCTCGCAGCCACGCCGCCGGGCAGTCCCCACCACATTCTCACGTGGCAGACTGGGTGAGTGTCCGTGGGGTCAGGTTAGAGAATCCACCTCACTCAGTGCTGGTGAGAAGAAGCTCCCCACACACAAGCACAGCTATGGAGAATGTTTCCCAGGTGCTCCATAGCCTATATCTGCACGGAGCATTTCCAGTCTCCCACCTGTGCTCTTGTGGTGGTGGAGCTCTGGTTTAGGCTGACCAAGACGTGGCTGAGCCATCCACGCCCAGCAGCACTGCTCCAAGCAGTGTCAGACTGACAGGGAAAGAAGCCTTGCAGGTTCCTCCTGCTTGGACAGTCTCCTTCCTCCAATCTTCCTATGTTGAAATAGCTGATGTTTCTTTTTTAACAGCCATCACACTGACTGTCCACACCAAGACCTTGTTGCAAAGACAAGGTTCAGTGCCTGCCATACCTGTGTGTGCAGCAACCTCATTTTTCTGCTCAGTTTTCCCCAGCAATGTGTCTGCATGACTATTAAGTGCATCTTTTTTCAGCTACCACTAACATGAAGGTGCTTCACCAGAGTGTGAAGGGAAGCATTACACACAGGTAGCCATTACTCATGTAAATACAGTAATTGGGTTCTTTGGCACCCCTTTACAAGGCAGGGAGTTCCAGGAGTAAATAAACAACCTTTTGTAAGCTCCCATGGGTATTCTCTAGCAATCTCTGTCCAGCAATTCTGTTCTGCCACGTGAAATAAAGGTCACTTCCAGATCCCATCTAACTCAGCACATCCCAGATTAGGGGATGAGATTTTGGTGAGATCAGCTAGATCTGACACTACAGTCCTCAAAATACCCTAGTCCTTTGAATAGGAAAACAGATCTGATACCCTGAGTCATGAATTGGGACTAACTTTCAAAACATTTCAGTGTGCAGCCACTAGAAAATCTCCTGCCCTTTAATTACCCCAGTCACCTATGACCAGGTTTGACCTCTGGTTTTACTCCAGCCCTGCTTGTGACTGCACTTTAAATAAGAGATGAGGAGAACCATAACCACAACACGTTAGGCTTACCTGGATTTTAAATTCACACATTTGACATCCAGCCTCACATGGTCTTTGCATGTGCTTCCAGCTTTAGAACAGGAGAATGTTCTTGGTTCCATTTCAGAAAACGTCAAGGGATAGCAAGATAGGCAAAATAATACCTACCTTTACTTACACTGAAATTTCCACTATTAAGAGTTTGAGTCTAAACTCAAATTTTAGTCTCAGTCTCCATCCAATCCTAATTCCTCTAAATATCTCGATGATGATCAGAATCAAAACTGGCGAGCAGCCAGCTGAGACATCTGTTTGGATAATCCCTGCTTTTCTTATTTTTCCATACGAGATAAGCCCTGCACTTTGTTTCTCACAGAAAAAATACATCAAGCCAAATTCTCAGCTGGTGAAAGTGAAGTTACCTGGATTTATAGTTTAGGCCCTGCACCAACAACCAGTGCACAAAGAATTGGAGACAAATCAGCACTTGTTTTGTGCCTGAGCATAGCCCCCAAGGTGTATGTATATAAATACAGGAGTGGATACAGTCTGCCATTGGATGCACAACACAGATTCCCCCACTGCAAGAGCAGCTATGCCCACCCAGCACGACTCAACAGATTGACAGTTCTCCCCAACATGTTTTTGTGTCACTAACTTTTCCTAAAGATGATTCATCAACTTGTTTCCTCACTGGATTAATAAGCTCGTAACAATGTCTGTGTCACTTCTTTTTAACATTTCCTCTCTCCTCTTTCCTCCTTTTTTGCTTTCCTTTGTTCAGAGAAGCAACAGACAACTCACCCACTATGGATGAGTCTCAGTCTCCAACCCACCAAAGTACTGATGAATAGAGGTATAGTAAGGGAACGTTTTGTTCTTTCCTCCTTCTGCCCCGCAGTCCGTGAGCACAGTGCGAGTCCCCGGCCTCCCGCTGTCCTGCCGGAGCAGCCCTTCAGCTGTGAGCCCGTTTGGCTGCCAGCAAGGCTTCCCTCGGTGCTTGGGAGCATTCAAAGCCCTTTCTGTGCCTTTTCAGCGAGTCTGTGCCTTTCCCTTGTGAAATGGACTTGGGGCCAGCCTGCTCTGTGTCCCTGCAGAGGCTGAATGGGCGTGGAGAGCGGGGTGGGGGGGAGGGCAACAAATCTGTGGCTTGGGGCAACTGCAAGCAGCGTGGGCAGAGTGCTGTGGGAACAGTCTGGGAGCAGCGTGGTGGGGACACGAGCTCGGGTAAGCTTGAAGGACCTGGCAGAGCTCCCGGCCGCGCTCCAGCCACAGCTCCATCACCCCTTCCTCCTCCCTCCCTGCCGCAGAACTGAGGCTGTTTGCAGCAGCAGCACTAGCGGAGAGATTTTATGGAATGAAAAGCAACCCTAGTGCTGTTCCGGTGGGAAGACAGAGAGGGAAGAGTGAAGGGAACAAAAAAACCCTCAGAGTATTTCTATTTTAATTAAACTGCCGCCGCTGTCTGACACTCTCATTTGAATCTACAACCATTCACAGCTGGCATCTGTCAAGTATTTCAAGCCTAGCTTTCTAGAGATATCCCATAAACCTCTGTACTCCAGCACAGAGCTGGGAAACAAAAGGCTCTTTAACATGCAAATGGCAGTGCCCTTGTTCAGGTTCCTCTCAGACACCAATCCCAGGGAAGTCAGGTGGAAAACAGGGCAGAGGAAGCAGGAACTGCATCAGATGTGAGATCAGTCCTGTGAGGTGGAGAGGGAGTGCAGGAAGGAGTGAGAATCCCTCAGTAAACAGAAAAAATGTGCATCTCCCGCTTTTGGCCTCAAAACAACCTCTAGTTTGGAAGTTGGTTCAAATCAAAGTGTGAGGGAGAGACATCGATTCTGGCTGTGACCGCACAGATAGAGCAGTCACTTTTCAAAAGATCCAGATTTCGACCTGAGCATTTTCCTCTGGCAAGAAGCTCCACAACCTAAGCCAGGAGCTGACCCTGGTTGGAGCTCTTAACGTAAATAGCAAAGAAAATTCTCATGAATTATCTCATCTGCTCAGTACAGGCAAAGAAAAAGCCAGGCAGCAAAAGCAGCAGTAGCTTGTCAGAGCTACCCCGAGATGAGTACTAGGCTACTGCAACAGAACACGGTCCTTTCCACGCCAGACCTGGCATGGTCTCACTAGGCCCTTCCTGGTTCATCCCTGGAAAGCCACGTAACTCTGGGACTGCTCAGTGATGCACAAGCCTCTGCCCATAGCAGAAGTGCTACAGGAAAGTGCCACCACCCTCCTCCTTCCACATTCCCACTGGGTGATACAGCCCATGGCCGAGAGAGCTGCTCTAAGGACTTGCTTCTTGGAGAGCATCCTATGGAAAAATCTCTATCCCAACTTACTACCAAGCAGGACGGCAGGCAGAGCCCTCAGGCTGTGCAGAGCCCTCAGGCAGGGCAGAGGCACAGCAGTGCTGCTTACTCAGGGTGGGGGGAAGACGACACAGTCAGAGTGCAGTGGGGTCTGTGAATATCCTGCATTCCTCTCCACCCATAACACGATGTTTTATGCTCATGGCTGAACTTCTCAGGAGCATTCACTGTCCTAACAAAGTTTCCTTTCTCCTGCAGGAACTACAATGATAGCTGTTTCCTGGATTCTCCCCTCTATCCAGAATTAGCAGATGTCCAGTGGTATGGGCAGGAAAAAGCCAAGCCTGGGACTCTAGTGTGAACCCCTGACCTCAAGTTAATCACATCAATGCCATTCTGAGATCACCTCACTGCCTCTCATTTGCCTTACCCAGATGCACTGTCACCCAGCACCAGCTTCAACTCTAAGCACTTTTTTCACGATGCAATTCAAGACAACATCTCTGGAACACTGGCCCTGAGACATCCACCACGGCAGCGACGGAGCGCAGCACATCCCATTGCCAGACGGGTGCCCGTCCCTCCCACGGCCACGGGGCAGCGGGTGGAGAGGAGCAGCCGTCTGGAGAGTCAGTTTCAAAATTGGTTTTCCTTTGAAACAATGAAGCCTTTCAAGGCTCATATCAAAGATTAGTGTTCCACAGCACGTAACAGCAGTAAGAGTTCCATGACCTGCGAGCTGAAGCCAACAGCATTAGTTTTAAGGGGGTGGGAATAGGACAGAGGCTGAGAAATGGAGACCATCATCCTGAAAGTGCATTTGTTCTGAAACAGCAAAATTCCACCACTTCTGAGATGTGTCAGTCTCATAATCAGGTCAGCACTGCCAAAGGTTGCCACACCACTGTTGGCAGGATGAGTTTGCTCAGCAAGTTCTAGCTACAAGAACATCTCCCTTCTTTAACTCAATGGCAGACATGACCACCCCCTGCAAAATGGCATTTCCTTCTTCGCTTGGAGTCCACCTACACGCAAGCAAACCAACCCCCTGTGCTGCGGACACGCCCAAGGTCTGGGCTGGTATCACAGCATCGCTGTCTGCAAGCCACTATTGAACTGGACAGACAAGGTTTACAAAGGCATTACCTACAGCAGAGGCAAGTACTGCACTCACAGCATCTCTGTGGCTGGCACAGAGTGCCCACCAATACATGGAGAGGTTGGGATTGTATTGGTTGTTTTGATACAGATAAGAATTGCCAAAAAAACCTTTCCACAAACAGATACAGCCAATAAATTCGAATCTATTTCTGCACAAAGCGTTAACGTGAAATCCAAGGGAAAGCACATCGCAATCGACCTGACATGGCCAAGCTGCGTTCACATATCGGTTCCACTCCTCTTCCCTTCATTAGCACCAGTGTAGCAAAGGGCTCGTCACCCGTGCGCTGCCGTGTGGGAGAACCGGTCTGTCGGGAAGCGGGCAGGCTCCTGGAGCGGGGTTGGACAACCAGCAGACAGGCAAATCTTCCCCTCGCGAGAGAGAAAGAGAAGAGACCGAGCGAGGCGTCGGACACGAGCGAGAGCTGCCTGTGGGCACCAAACGGAGTCGCACAAGCGCGGCCTGGAAGGAGCTGCAAGTTTACACGTACTTTAGAGCAATGCTTTATACATGTCAAGCCATGGAACTTTCAAAGGCCTCAAAGACACTTTTGTAACGAACAAGTGCACAATCTAGGTGGATGTTGAAGCTGGCACGTCTTAGTCTTCACTGCGGTGCTATGCTGTTTTTATTGCCACTCGATGGGGGTGGGCGCCCGGCCTTCCCCTGTTGGTGCGTGCAAACGTTGATTTCCTATGGGAAAGGCATTAAAAGAAACGGCTGGAGGGGGTTACTTTGTGAAAAGCAGAAACTGAAGTTAGCTTTAGTTTAAGGAAAAAGGAAAAAAAAAAAGTGTGAGTGTGTGTGTGCGTGTGTGTGTGTGTTCCAAGAATAACAACAGCGTCTACCAGACAAAGTAGAGCAAAACGTTTCAAATTAAACACTGCAACTTGGGGGGCTGCCACACCTTTTGGTATTAAGATTGCTGGAAAACTGCATTCCAGGCTTTAAAAGAGAATGGGTTCTGTGTAATTAGGCTTTGAAAAATTACGGGGTTTCTAAACATTAATGCAAGCGGCTCATGCCAACTCTTTCCTGCAGCTCACACCACAAGTGTTGGCTTTGGTTCCCTGCACTGCTGCCTTGCATCACTGGTGAGGTGGGGAGGTGGCCTTGCAGAGATGAGGCAGCAATGGGCAGAAAGGCTGTCATTTGTCCAGGGAAATCTGTGGCAGAGCCAGGATTGGATGGGGCAGGAGGCCAGGCTGGATGGGCTCTGAGGAACCTGACCTCGTGGAAGGTGTCCCTGCCCATGGCAGGGGTTGGAACCAGATGATGTCACTTCCAAGACAAACCCCTCCATAATTCTATGATAAGGGAACTCTTTCATGTTCACACATGAAGCATAAATGAATTTTCCCTCTGAAAAAAAAAAATAACAAAAACACTGGCAAAGGGTTTACAAAGGTGGCCACACAAACCTTGTGCTTCTGGGCCTCCCTGAAGCATCACCCAGGAGTGCAATGCACTGTGACAGTAATCGAAGCCTTACTTTCAATTCCAGAAGAACAGCCAGTGGTGAGACTGCAGCCTTTATCTGAACATGCAAAATGCTGTTTTCACCATCTCTTTGTGCTTTGGGGTCTTTAACATGGGAATTATTTCAAGTTCCTAATTGGATTTTTAGCCAGATAAGAGATAGTACTGATTAATGACATTTACTGATAAGATTTGGTAGCTAAAGTGAAAGGATTAAATAAGGACCAAATTAAGCTACGGAGAATAATTTAGCCCAAGGATTTTTAGGGGCTCTGAGCAACTGTCTGTTTTCTTTTTAATTTCCCTGGTAACTGGTTTGAGTTTGTTTTTTTTTTTTTACTGTGTACCTTCTTTTAATTAAAAAGAATTCAACAACAGCGGCACTATGAGGCCTCTGGGCACTACAGGAAGAAACATTAATTCCTCCAAGACCAGCTCTGCAGTTTTGCAGCAAAGGTTAAAAGGTGGCAGCCCTGAAATTAGGGGGGAAAAATAAAAATGTTTAGCCTGAATTGCAAACAGGCTGGAGTGGCAAAAAAGCTTTCTAGAAATGGATTGAGTTTTGCTTTGTGTTCTGCTTTTCTGGTTTGCAATCAAGGCACATGTGAGCAGCCAGTCTGGTAGTAAAGACAGATAAAGTAAAACAGGTTTTACTGTTTAGCTCAATTCAATTAAACACAAATGTACATAAAATGTTAATCATATGAGATTAACATATTTAAGTATAACACGGAGGGGTATATACATAGCTATTATAGACAAGCACTTGACTACCAACTTAACCCCTCCTTTACTTTTTTATTTTTCAAGGCTCCATCTGCCATAAAGCCACAACTACGTTCAGTCTCCGTGTCTGACACTCCCTCTGTGTGGGCAGGAGCCAAGGGATGGTCCCTGCACGGGGCCATGCTGGGAGGCAGGGTTTATTTTTAAATGATATTATATGCAGTCGAGTGTTGAAAATGTTGAAACAGTCCAATTTGTTTTCACTCTGTATTAGTTTTAGTTTCAGGCATAGCCGATCCCATTCAGGTGCTATCAGATGACCAGTTACTGCTTAGTTAACTAGATGTAAAGTTTTACATATATATTAATGTCAATAGTTTTATTACAAGTTGTGTAAAATGGACTCTCTAGTTTAAAAAAAAGAAAAAAAAAAAAAAAAGGAAAAAAAATAGGTCTCTCCTGAAATTGACTTTAGAGCATGGAAAATGATTTTACTGGATTCTGTTCAACTGTAATCAAGGAAAAAGAATATGTATGTTGTAGAAAAAGTTGCAGAATTAAAAAAGATCTGCTTTTAATTTATTCTTTTTGTATTAAGAATTTGTATAGTTACCTTTACATTTTGCAAAACGGTGTTGTCAACACTTCCTTATTAAAGCATTTTCAAAATGAAACCTTGCCGTGGTCTCTTCGGGAGGGCAGAGCCTGGGCAATCCTCACTGCTAGAGATACTGCCTCCAGATGTGTGCACAGCTGGCCAGGGTGTCCTTGAGGGACCTGCTCCTTGGCTGCCAGGGGGCCTGATTGCAGGGAGCACTGAGCATTCCCCCAAAAAAGCCCATCCTGTAGAGATCCCTTGGGATTCAGCACCCAGCAGATCCACGCTCGCTCCATGCCATGTTCTCCCAAGCATTGGTCCCAGGGGCCCAGGAGGACAAAGAGGGTGACTGATGTCCCACCACCGTGGGAAGCAAAGTCACAGAAATAACATTTACTTCCGAAACACAACTTGAAATAACTAAAATTAAGGCTCACCTACATGGACTGGATGCCAAGTTGCTGCAACGCAGTTGCAGCAGTGCCAACAGCTGTGGGACAGGCTTCAGCACCAGCACATTCCCCATGCTCTGAGGAACTGCCTGCTTGGTGAATTCCCAAGGGAACCCACCCCAGGAGGCTGCTCCAGCTCGGTAGGGCAGCAGTGATCTCTGCACAGGTTAGGGACATCACTTAACATCACTGGTGTCCCCTCTGTGGGCAGCAGTGACCCCTTTGGCCACCCAGCACCCCCCAAACCACAGGCAGCTTCCAACAGCCACAGAGTCTCACGTGAGGCCTTCCCACACTTCCCAGCACCATTGCTTCCTGCTCCTTCCATTTATTCCCACTGTCCAGGGAGCCTCTTCCCACCCCAGCACCTCCTGTATCATCTACCCAATCCCCCCCACATCCCACAGGGAGTGGGAGTTCCACTCCACAGGGAGTTCCCTGAGTGGGGAACCACTGCCTGCAGTAAATGCCCAGGAGGGTTTGTGATGGGACCAAACAGCCACAGTGAAGGTTTTCAGACACCCCCCAAACACCCGGACCTTGGCTCAGATTTCTTGCCAGTGACTCCAGTAGTGCTGTAGGCCCCTCTTCCAGCTCTACACCACCTGAGGAGCAGCTTTCAGGGCAGCCTGCTCCAGATCTGACACCAGCACTGCTCCCCCTTGCGCCAGCCCTCTCGGAAGGCACCACGTGTTCTCATCCCTGAGTCCAGGAGTCAGAGCACTCTCTTCCCCCTGAGAAGTGAAGCCACTGACATCCCAGCCAGGTTCATTCTTCGGGCAAGACTGGATCGATGGTGGTGATGTTATGGCAGCCAGCAGGAGAGGAACCCAGTTCCTCCATTAAAATAAACTGATCCCACGTACACCTACCCTAAGAGCCTTTCCAGCAGCACAAATAGCAAACAGGGAATTAAACGCATTTAACTATCACCAGGCACAATAATACTAGTGTCAGGCAGGTACCACATAGTCTGAGAGTTCACCTCACACAGGTTCTTCTGCTGCCAGGCTCAGGAAGGGGTCAGGGACTGCAACAAATGACCGGGGGCACTGAAGTCCCAAAACCACTCCAGACACCGCTGTGGCGAACTCATGACTTCATCCTAAGGCTAAAAGTCTTAGGATTCAGCAGAGTTATTTCTGCCTAATGCAAGAATTATCAGAAATAAACATCTGGAAAAGCCCAGAGGGAAAAGTCTAAATTGCTAAACTGAAACATACCCTCCCCACAAAAAAAACCCCCGAACTGTCAAGCAGTATGACAGCTGCACCACACCCACTCCTCCCTAAACTAGACTGAGGCTTGGGATTTTTTTGGCTAAGAGGCATTATTAACTATTTGATCACGGTCTGGTAGCTGCAATTTGGGGCCATCCAGCTGCAAAGAGCCTCCAACCGATGATGAAAAGCAGCTGCTGTAACAGTGTCCCCCCGGCCCGCCATCCCCCGAGGACCAGTGCTGGCTCTCACGTGCTGGACAGCTGGAAACTCTTACACGGATATGCCGTGAGAAAGTAGCTCCCAGCTCCTTGGTTCCCCATCCAGCACCATTCCATGGATTGCAAGGGGATAAAGTTTTTCCGTCATGGGATTCATTCAAGCAAGGCGGCTGTATTTCAGGGACTGTCAGCAAGGAGGCACATTGCTTAAATTACATTCTTTAAAACCTGATCAGACTAAGACATTCCAACCTCAAATTCACATCCCTACAGGAGGCGCATCCCCACTCAAACCGGCACTCAGGGTACCATTAAAATTCCCCTCAATAATTAGCTCTAAGGCAGGAAGGAAAAATCCATCTAGCACCATTACAGATCCCCTAAGGAATCCGCTTCCCGCTAAAGCAGACGCTACAACGCTCCTTAAACCACCCCCTGGCTACTCACTTGCTGCAGTTTCCAGAGAAATTATTCTTCTGAACAAGGGACAATATTGTCCCTCAATTATTTACAGAGTTCAAAACTAAGGTCAAGATGAAGATTTAGAAACAGTTCAGGAAACCGTCTGGGTGGGGAGAGGGATAAAGTTGCGGTGTCACAAATGTTTCCTGTTGTAATAATGCCTCCAAAGAGTATCTGTACAGAGCACTGCAAAGAAAATCATCAGAAACCACTGCTAATGAAACTCTTCCATGCTCTTGACATCTGCCCAGCTTCTCCCCACAAAGCCCCATCTCCTCCCCAAAGGCCCCTCCCCAAGAGCCAGTGAGGTCTCATCAGCCTAATTTTATTACTTCTGAACTCTAAGCTCGCGACATTTTCTCTGGAGTCAAACACTCCAGACTGAAAATCTCCTGTGTCCAAAGAGGCACTTCAGAGTATCCAGGAGAACCTGAATTTCCTCAAGATACTCCACCAAACTTGGTGCCAGCTCACATGCCCCAGCATCGTCTCCCTGTGCCACAGGACACTGGGAATACCCACAGGAGACAAGTCACTCCTTGGGAAGAGGGCATCAGTTCCTGCTCCATGCTGCCAGTTGAGGTGAGGACCCAGACAAACCCATTCTCTGGAATGACACATTTCTTCAGGAAGTGGTTCTGCTCAAAACTAACAAAGTTTCGATATTTCACTGTTTATGCAGAATTAGACATCATCATTTCCACGAGTTTCTTCACCATTCCCAGTCAGGATGCACAATGGTAAAGATTTGTGGCTGCTAGAAATACTGTTCATGGTCATGGGAGGTCCTAATTATTTTCTCTGCAATGCCCAGAAGACTCAAAATTTTCTCCAGATGTATAAAAATGGAATTTGAAAGCCTCAAGAGCCATAAGATTACTTCCCCCAAGCCCAGAAGGTTTATATTAAAAATGCTGTTACAAAAAAGAAAAAAAAAAGCCAAATCAGATGCAGTTGAGATCAAAAACTCTTTGCACTGAGGCTGAGAAATATATAAACCTTTTTTTTATTCCTGATAAATACCACATGAAAGATTAGCCAATAAAGTCTTTATATTTACAGAAATAACCAAGATTCAGATTCAACTGCTTCCCTCTAATCATCTCCCCACGTCAGCCTCCAATGCAAAAGCAGCCAAAAAAAGCTCCACATATGCTCCTTGCAGGGCTGAGACTCACCTAAAGCTCTAAAATATGGGAAACAGTTCAGTCAGCACACTTCCCTAAATAACAAACTGAAATAAAAGCAGTGGTCATGTGCATTGTCCCTTGGTCATTGCCTTGGTCTTAACCTCTTCAAAACCCACCCCTCTGCTGTACATTGGATGTGTTCAGCAAAAAGCAGAGATTTAAAAATAAATCTAAATAAATGGGGCTTGTAAAAACGAAGCTGTAAAAAATCTCCTGCTTTCTGGTTTTTTTGCAAAGCCCAGGTTCCTGTTGGTGTTCAGGCTCAAGCTCTGCCTCTTCCATCCTCTCTGGGTCTTGGAGACCGAAATGTGAGTCGCACCCGGCCGCCGCAGAGCCTCACAGAGCGTTGTACTCCACACACTTGGATGGGTCTGTTGGGAAGTGCTTCTGGCAAATGGTCATGAGCCTCTTCAGCCCCTAGGAATAAACAAAACAAGGACAACTCTGTAATAAGGCTGCAGCTGTTAAACTTAATAGCCTACAGTATTCTTAAGCTTAACAAGAAGAATTAAAAAGAAAAGGCTGCTATTTTGAGGTTGGGATTTTTATTTTGGCTGTCATTCTGTTCAAAGTTTCAGGTTCTCTTCAATATTAGAGGCATAATCAAAAGGCTACAGCTTCAGTCCCACCTGATAAGATTCACAGCAAAGGATCACAGGAATTCTTTAATCCCTCTTTATCACCAAGGGAACAAATGATATCATAATTAAAGATATTTACAAGAAAGTTGAATATTAAAAATAATTCTGAAGAGCCAAAAGCAATTTCTGACACCAAAACAAGCTGCACAGCCAAGGCAAGAACCAAACACTTCTCAGGAAGACAACTGTGGTACCACACAGGACACCACAGAGGCAAACTGAAGCGGTCAGCAGGAGAAAGGCAAAATGTGGACTTGTCAGTTCTTTCAAGGCATCAATTGCCAAAAACCAACATCACAGGAACCCTGTGATTTTTTTCTTTCAAGTCACACAGAAAAGTCTAAAAAAGAAGAAAGCCTGTGGTGGAAGTGTACTTTAGCAGTGACACTGTACTCCAAGATGGCAGAGTCATGTCCCTGTCATGAGACTCTCCTCATGGAAGGCAGCTCCTCACTCAGGGAAAAATGATTCAACAGGTTAAGGCTTTGGCCTTTCCAATGCAGGCAAGCATGGAAAGTCTGTCCCAGCACCATAATGACTCCTTGTTTGGTGCTGTAATCAGAAACAAATTAGCTTCATGTAGCTGGTGGGAGCACAGGTAATAAATATCCCATGCTCCAGTTCGAGCCAGACTCATTAAACAAGACCCAATATTTAAAACCAACACAGAGAACATACATGTTTAAAGCCAACTTTGTCCTGATGCTTCAGTGAGTTGAGTAATTCAGAAGCAGAGATATGAAATTCACAGTGGGAAGATGAACTCAAGGATTTCCTTGGCCAACAGATGTAGGCCCAAAAGCAGAGAAGGGACAAACTGGGGAGTTCACACACATCTTCCACAAGGCATGTTAAGAAAGACCAAGCAACGCTCCAGAGGAGAGTTCTTTCTGCTCCAGGAATGGCAAATGGACACAGAAGGCCAATTATTGAGCAGCCTGGTCTAATGGAAGGTTCCCCTGCCAGGGAAGTTGGAACTTGATGGTCTTTTAAGGTCTCTTTCAATCCAAACCATTCTGTAATTCTGTGAATTATTCATTATTACGATCATGCAGATTAACACAGACCACAACAACATTATTTAGTTTAAAGCTATTTCATACATTAAATACTTCCAAGCATAACTGGAGTCTATCTCTGAAGATGCATAATCCACATGCCAATTTTCACCTTACAAAATAATTGGTCAAATTTAATTTGTTGTCTCTGTGTCTGCAGCTCCCTCTGACTTCACAATGATATTTTTTCAAGTTATTCTACTAAAAACTAGAGTTGAAGAGAAACCAAAGGTCATACTCACAGCCCAAATACAGAGACTCAGAGCAGAAGGGGAAGTTGCATTTTGCAAGCAATTTCCTTGCAAACATCTGCAGAAGCTGAAAAGCAACAGGAGTCCTGCTGCTGCAGAAGGAAGACATTTATGTAAACCTCCCCTACTCAGAGCTCTGAGCTCCATGATGCTGCTCTGGAGGCCTCAGAGTTAACCCAGAAGGTTTTTATCTCAATGAAACTGCAACTGGCAAGAGCCAAATACATTTAACAATACAAAGAGAGAATGCTTGTTTCCTCAGACCTGTCCACCCACTGTGCTGAAAGTCAGAGTAGAAAAACAGCACTACTACTAATTCTACAACCAGAAGTCCACGAGTATGAAGATGCACAGGAAGAACTAAACCTGGAATTTCGAGCCCAGATTGCTGAATTTATTTATGAATGCATTTATCTAGTTGCAGAAATAGTCAGGAGGACTGAATTTTACAGTATTAAATTCTGTGCATGATGTTTAAACCACAAGTTAAGCAGTGAGGGACCTCCAGAGCATCAAGCCTGTCTTCACAGCTGCTTTGGTGTTCATGCAGGATCACAGCAGTTCAGAAAAACCCATGAGACTGTTCCTGGCCCAGCACTGAAGAGCCTTCAGGTCCAGCATGAGCTACCTATTAACTGGATGTTATGCTTGACCCAAACTAAACCTGTCCATTTCTAGGACCCTTTTACCGCATCACCTGACACTGATGTTTCTCAAAGATCCCCCAAGAAAAGCAGACCTGTTGGATTTCCAAAGCTGACATTACCTGTATGTATTTCCTTTGAGTTTCATCATTGAGCACATGGGCCACGTGCTTGGAGAAAATCTTCTCGCGCCCCGTGCGCGCATGGATGCCGACCATGGTGACACCGATGGGCCAGGGAGCGTTCCCAATGGCCATCTGCAGGTAGGCATCATTTGCCTGGAGAAGGAAGGGCATCACTGAGCACCACAGCAACAGCAACACAGAGAGCAGAGAGCATTTTTGCACTGCCAGGTGCAGCAAAACACCCATTCCAGTCTCTCTGATCCGGTGTCACTGCATGGCATTGACCAACTGCACAACGCACCTTCCCACACTGAACTCCCAGGGAAGCAAGGACTATGGATTTTCCATTATGAAAAAAAAGGCACTGGATAAGGCAGTCTGGTTACCTTGATTAGAACTAAGGTTTACTCAGATTATTTTTAACTCAGCCATCTCTAGTTAAATTAGGTTACAATTAGGTTACATCTGTAACCATGTTTATAGGGCCAGAGCAGTAGCAGCAGTAAACCCATCAGGAATTTCCCCATCAAGAGCGCAGAGCCCATTTTAAAGCTGTAAGAGACAACATTCCTGGGGAAACACAGGGATAAAACTCAAAGGGAAAATTAATAGAAAGAAAGGGAGAAAGGAAGAGAACTACAGAGTTTAAAAAAAAAAAAACAACATAACAACTGAGAACCAGCAAGTGATAGATACAATTACAGAAAAAACCTGAAGGCCATGGCACAGGACATTCCTTCTCTATTAGAGAGCAGCTACAAAACTCACTGATAATGAGTTCATTTATCACCTCCTATTCAGAAACTAGACAATAAGAAGTAGCAATCACGACCAGTGGGTGCAGGATACTTTCCAGCTGGCACTGAACAAACTGGGAGATGAATAATGAACAAGGCAGAGGGTTGCAGACAGAGCTAAAAGCAAATCTGAAGAGGGGACAGGACTTAGTCATCACCTACACGAGGCAGATTCTGAACAGTCTTAGTCAAATACCTACTTGCTGATTTAAATACACTTTTGTGATGAAACAGTATGTGCACATGCAATTTAGGACCCTTGCAGGACTGTCACAACAGGGTTAATTAGGGCTGAGTGAACAACTTGCACTCTGGCATTTGCCTGCTGTCAACACTGTTGATTTCAAAATTTAAATCTTTCAAGCTTTTCAACTAACAAAGCAGCAAGAATTTGTGGCTGACAGTATTCACGAGGCTGCACAAAGCAAGCAGCAGGCAAAAAGAGACAAGTCTCTTAGGAAGCAAAATTGAAAAGGATGTGAGTATCTGTAAAAGCACAAGACTCATTAGCCTAATTAAAAAAAAAAAAAACCCAAAACACCAAAACATCCAAATGTGTACTCAAGTCATCCAAAATCTCTCTGTGAAGTTTACTTAAAGCCAAGCACCTCGAGGAGAGAGAAGCACTGCTGATTAACCCAGAGATACACCACATTCCTGCATGCTCATTAGTTTGAGAAGGTCTTGGAAAGGGAATTTCCACATAATGATGACAACCAAGAGAAAAATGCTTCAAAATAAAACCTCACTATCATACATCCCACATGTTTAGTTCTGCTTCCAAATGATTTGGATTAAATTTGCCTTAGGCCATATAAAGCTTTTTTCAGTATCAAAAGCAGGTTTGCTTGCTTACTTGACAAATTATACCAAACCCTCACAAGAATAGTAAGAAATACTAGAAACTTAAAGGCAAAAGACAGCTCGGTTTCCTCTGCACACACAAGCTGCTTCAGCAAATGCTATTGGTATTTGAGTTTCACTTCTGAAGGCAGCTACAAATAAAACCTAACACTGCCTTTGATCTTGGGTTCCAAAGTACTTCTGCCTGCTCCAGTGAACAGACTTTGTCCAAAAAATCTTCTTATTAACTTACCTCAACCTTACCAGGCCACCTAATGCGAGTGCAGACAAAGAAAGGGACAGTAACTCATATTCAGTAACTCAGTTTGCCTCAATTAATTCCTAATTAATCATCAACACCGTATTGCTATTTATTCATTACCTTCATTTAACCTTAGAATATCAGGCTTCCCCTAGAGGAATGCTCTGCAACTTCATATACCCATCTCTGAGAAAAATTTTCTTTATGTTTGCAAAGCTCTGCAGTTTCATGAACCTCAGAAGATCTTCTGTCAGGCTGTGGATCAAACATTACTTGGAACCTAGCATTTCACAGCCATTTTTCATTTTGTTGGGATAGACGTCGTATTTCCAGCTATGCATTTTCAAAATGAGAAAAAAATGGGAATGCTGAAGCAATAAACTCAATCTTTTACACCCAGACAGTGTGAACATGATGGAGGAGTGTAAACATACCTTAACATATTCTCTTTGCAACATGAATTTAATAATATCTGTTATTGATTCTTTGATGTCTGCAGGAAGTGTCTACATGAGAAAGGAAAAAAATAATACATATTTATTTCAGAACAGCAGTTCAGGAAAATCATCTTACTCAGCATTCACACAAAGTTTAGCAACTACCCTTGCTTGAGGACTTTCAAAAAGGAAAACATGCTCGTTATTCATATGAAGGATCTGAAGCAGGAGAGGTTCAGTGGTTACACCTGGTAGCTGATGGCAAAGTGCAAAATGCAACCCCAATTCTCTGTCATGTTTTCAACCCAGTGAGCAGGTGCTGCTTTAAACAACAGCTGGAAAACCAGTGGGTGGACAGATTTCACTGATCGAGATAGAGTCAGACTTGGGAGTCGGGAGCTCTAGATACAGAAACTGTGACCAACTCATTATCCCCTCTCCTTCAGGGAGGCTAACGCTGCCCTAGAAAGGGCACTAATGCTAGGTACTTGGAAAGCAAAAGTTGCAGCAGCATTTAAAGGTGATTTACCCTTTTGCGGAGCTTTCTGAAGAGCGGCCTCAGGTAGGACTCTGTCTGTTTCTGAGTGGCGCTGTTCAGCTTCCCCTGCACGCCCCGTTTCACGTAGTCCTCTCTGGCATTCAACTCCTTGGCCCAAACTCCCAGGAGGAACTGCAGGGAACGAGCACATCTGTGTCATGGTGCCATCTAGTGACTTCCCCGGCACATCAGACAGAACATGGTTAAGTCACCAAAGCAAAATGACTTTCTTGGTGAAATCTGAGTTAAGAAGGTAAAACCTCTTTCAGAAGGATAGGCAAGGAGGGACAGAATAACCTTCTTATCTTAAACGTACACACACAAATTAAAGCTTCAACTCTTGCTGTGACTTTGATCACCACAACAGTTACACAGGCACCGGCTGACTTGGCTGAGAAGCAATGCAGATTTCTTGCCAGGAAACGATTTCCTGCCATCCACTTGAACCTGTGGACTTCCTTTAAAACTCTCTAATTTCACTAACATTATCAGGTGACATTCCAATTCAGCTTGCACTGTTCCAAGGAAACTCTTCTGAAGGTTTTGATGCCACAGTAGTACACAGAGGCAACTACAGACAACTGCCTCAAATATCACACAAAAATCAAAACTGTATTTATTTTGTCTGGAAAAGCAGGACCAGATTTTGAAGAACGCTGTTCTCCCAAGAGCTCCTTCCCAGATCCGGCACAAGCCACTGTTGTGACTAACAAAGGCTGTGGAGTGCCAGGCATTTCAAAAAATCCACATCTTACACGTAACATGTGAGTTTTTCCTCTCAAGCAGCTGAAACCCACTCTTTTATTCCTAAAATATATCTGCACAGCAGTAATAATATGACACAGCTACAGAATAATTAGAGTCTGTTACCT
The DNA here is from genome assembly GCA_013399195.1 of Dicrurus megarhynchus. Lineage (NCBI taxonomy): Eukaryota > Metazoa > Chordata > Aves > Passeriformes > Dicruridae > Dicrurus > Dicrurus megarhynchus. The sequence continues at coordinate 2,193,685 of VXAD01010121.1, read as the reverse complement.
TCAAGAACTTTGTTATGATGTCCATATCATAGTGATCATCACCCCGTCCTAAGGATTCTCCCAAAGCCTGGAAGAGGGGGAAAAAAGGGCCATTATTTTTACTTTGTCTAGTTTGCCAGCACCACTACAGCAGAGCATGGTTCACTGCACCATGAACTGCAATAAATTCCACCAGAAATCCCAAACACTGGTCATGAAACAGAATGAAATAGCTACAAATGCTACTGAAATTCATTAATCTATTAAAAACATTTACATCACAATGCCAATATGATTATTTCTGAAAAGTCAATGCAACAGTAGTTCTTCAGTCATTAACTACTAAATTATTGGCATGATTAGCAGCTGTCTGACAGCACTGTATTAAGGGGAACTGTGGGTGCTCTGCATTTTTTGAGATCCCCCAAAGCCATCAATTAACCTAAATATTTTGTTATGCTATTTCAATTCTCTGATGTACTGGGGCTTTTTACCATTTAATTGCAACTGTGAATTTGAGGGAACAAATCTAAAATAAAAACCCAAAACCAAGCAACAAAGCACTAAAAAAAACCCAGCTGTATGCTCCAATACTCCACCTTCCTGCCAAAACCTCAAAACTGTAAATACTAACAGCAAGTTTTATAAACATTTTCCAGTAGGTATAGTTGAATTTATAATCTATTTCCATTGCCCTCACGTTTCCAAAGTAATTTTATTTTTAAAAATCTCCTAGATTTGGAGCCAAATTCAATGTAAGCCTTTATGCTCAAGGCAATGCAGTTAAAGTAGCATAAAATGAAGACACTGTTTTTAAACTTTTTAGAAAAAGATTGTTTGCATGGCTCAAACCAAGCCTGCCCTACTACCACAAAAAGGGGTTATTTTGAGAGCTAACAGATCAATAAAATGCAGCTCCATTACAACTGCTGCTATCCATTCTGGTACTGCAGTTACTTTAAACCAGAACCCCTGGCACCATAACAAAAAAACCAGACTATTTCTTAATAATAATGTATTCACTTCAGCTTTCAGTCATAAATCGTATTATTTCTTAAACACACTTTTGGGAAGGACGTTATGAAGATTAACTCCTACAAAGAGTTTTGAAGATTAAGGGTAAAAGTCTTCAGCTCAAGTTAATGTGCTTTTCAAAACACTACTCTGAAATACCAGGTGCTGAATGCATTTCCTGGCACTCACTCTCCACTCACTCACACAAACACCACAGGATTCTTTCAGAACAGAATAGCCATTTGCACTCAAGTTTCTGGGACACATTATCTCTGCACTTCTTATATTTCCTGCAGTCTGCCTAGTTCTGATGCTCTTTTTTTTTTTTGTCCTAGATGTTTTCACATCAAACATTCTTTCCGTGTGTCTGTTTTTCAGAGTCTTTCTTCCTTGTATAGGGAAAATTAACTGGTACTGACCTTATTACCCTCTCAAATATTCATTGGAAAGGCTTTGGAATTTATGACCAGGTAATGTATTGCAATTACATTCTCTACTTTTGAAACCCCTGGAGAATGAATCTTAACCTTATCACTGTCTTTGCAGGCAACACCTGTCCCCTTTGGGATGAAGTGTTGTAAACAAAGACCACTTAGGTTTTCACTTGTCTTTTGTAGGCACCTACAGTGCAACTCCAGGCTTAGCAACCTAAATTTTCTCTTTAAGAATACTTCAGAATGCCTAAGTCAGCTGTTGAAAAGAAGATAGCTTCAGGATTGTTCAAAGTTTTCTTACAGCAACATACTACATCTAACATCCCTTAGTTATGACCTATCCCATACTTCTAGTTCTTCAATAGTAGTATTCTCCTCATGGACTTTCAGGTCATTCTGGGAGTCATCATCTCCTGCTTCTTGGCCGCCTACAATTTCATTCAGATACTGCTGATCAATCTTATCCAAAGCAGCCTTCAGGTCATTTCTGAGGCCCTAAAAAACAGGAAAAAAAAAAAAAAAAGACTGATTTACAAAAAAACCCTCAAGTAAATAAAAGCAGTTCAGTACTGTCACTGTGAGCATCCAAATTCTGTTTAAGGTGCAAATTCTCTAAAAACATGCATAAGGGTTTACCCTTGTTGTTTGAATTTAACTGAACTCCAAGAAGAGTTTCTGCTTCAGCACTTAACAAAAAGCAGGTGCATGAACTTCTGCAGTGTTCATACCAATGAAAAAGACTTTTTTACAGTATTTTCACCAAAAAAAGCCTGGAGGGTGGAATCAGCCTCTGGGACTTTCTTCAAGTAATTTTCTCCAAGCAATGCACTGGATCACCCCAAAACAAACAAAAGCCAGACCATAGCCATCATCAGTTCTACAGACCTCCACATCTGCCCTGAAAAAAGCTGTAAATAAGGTAACACTCCTTCAGTGCTAGACATAAAACAATTATGTTGTTTCCCTTTATTACAAATTATTTAAACATAGCAGAATGTTTTATATAGATTCACTGTTTAAAACCTTCAGCTTTAGAAGAGATGATTAAAAAAAACAGAATCAGTTTAAAACCATTTACATAAAGTTAAAAGGTACTTTCAAATAGAACACAACACTTGCCTTAGTCACAGTTGAAGGATTTGCCTTCTTGTCTTGATATATAAAATATAAAACTCTATAAAGGAGTATGACATTTCTTCCCCTCAGATAAATTCAGCCACTCCACAGGGAATGGATATGCACAGTTACTTCCCCTCTTCCATCATCATACTTGGCTGTCTGAAGCATTTCTATTAATCATTTAGTCACTCTAAAAATGTCTGAACCGCAAGGCTGGTTGACTAAACAACATGTAGAATCCCTCTAGACAGCAACAGGAGTGACTGAAACATTTAACAAAAATCCAGTACAACCCTATTTATGGGCTCTCTATTTCCTAATCCTGCTCCTGTGATTGATGTCGCTAGAGGGGAAGCTTTCATTAGCAGAGCTTTTATTTCTAGATCTGCTTATCTTTATTTTAAAGACTTGGAGAGGAAAAGGCTTTTGTTTTATGGGCTGCCCCAGGAAAGACATTTAAAACAATTCAGTTTGCCACAAATTAGGGAAGAAAATGCAAACTGTCACTCTGTTAGTAAGGTTGTACATTTGGTTAACAGTAAATGCAGAACAAGCCCCAACTGCATCTCCTCACTTAACAGATCATTTCTTAAGACAAAAGAAATAAATTAGTTATATCTTCAAGTCAATTTTTGAGTCGATGGCTACTTTAAAGGGAAGGGGGGGAAATGACATTTCCATAACAAGTTATAGCTCTGGAATCCAGGGATTTGAAAAATCATTTATATCCCAGAGAGACACTACGCAGTCCTGCTCTTACCTACCTGTGCCTTCTCAGGGATGCACATGATCACAAACACAGGATTATTTTAACAGTAAATGACTGTTCTCTGCTCATTAAAAAGCAGGGGCAGCACAAGCTGGGGTATTAGTGCCACCTGAAGGTCCCTTTTCCAACTGACAAGGGCCTGGAAAGTTTCTAAGGCTGAGCTCTCTAATATAATTGTAATTGTGCACAAAACATTGCTATTTAACATAGCTTCTCAGCAAATAAACGAGACAAGAGCACATGTTCTCTTTTCTGTCTATTACCCTTCCTCCTGAAAATTAACAGTTACTGAAAATGATTTTCAGTAACTTTTATAGGGTTACTCATTGATTATCCCACCACAAATAAGTAACTAAGAGCCTGTCTTACCTTGTTCACTTCAGGTGCAAGAATTTCTATCTTCCTCAGACGCTGAAATGCATCATAATCTGTCTCTCCAAACAGCCTGATGGGCTCACCCCTCTCTCGTAACCTCCTGATAACCTGAAAAGAATCAAAGCACTCCTTGATGCATAAAGGAAGCAAAATAAAATCCAGAATGACAGATTTATTTACTTTGCTTAGAATAACAAGCTGAGCTGGACTGGAGAGGAAATGGCAGTATTTTAAGCAGTAGAAAAATGTTCCAGACACTTTACAATCTAAATATAAATTTCCCACGGTATTTCAGTGAAAGGTCATTCCAAATATTACCGATCCAAATTTTGCATAAAATCCCAGGCTGTTTGATACAGCCAAACTTCTTCCTGCTCTGACTTGTTTAAACAAATACACAAAAATTATCCCTCTGGCAGAGCTTAAAAACCATTTTCAAAATCACAAAAGAACTTGACAGTTATCTCACTCACCTATTTGTCTTGGCAATAAAAATACTAACTGGGCTGCAGGTTGTCCCAGCACAGCTATGAGATGATCTGCTGAAAACCCCCATCATTAAGCATTTGGGAAATATGGAGTCCCATAATCTAATGGGATAGTTACTTTAAAAGTAGATGTAACAGAAGTGAAAAAGCCTCCCCCAACTTGATTCAAACCTCAAACCAAACACAAAACCAACATCCCCCATTACAAGTCCTGTAAAAAACTGAATAACCTGCCAAATTAAGGGAACATGTGACATGCTTGGATGAACTCAGCTGTGAATTTCAGTACTTCCAAGATTAGAGTGTATTCTGTACTTCTGAACTTCCTGCTTCTTCTCTGGGGTGTGGATCTGTTTGTGAACTTAAACCCACACAGGCATTTTTATCCTTAGAAAAGGCAAAGAACATCCCAGCTGCTCTGGCTTTAGGACTGTTTCTTCTAGAGGCTAAGGTGAACTTCCAAAACTTAGTTTCTAAATTTGTGTTCAAACCAATGAGTTACAAAGAAAAGAAGCTCAGGGGAAAAAAAATCTTGTAAAAAGTCAGCATGCCATCTTCAGTACTATCCAAGGATAATGCTGATATTCAGGATATCACTCTGAAAGAGCTATAAAATGTTACACAACATCTATGTAAACCCCTGTAACAGAGAGGCTTTAACCATCTGTACCTCCTATGCATTCAACTGGACAACAAACCTCTGATAAGCAAAGATGATCATTAATAACTGACTGCAAAAATGGAAGCTTATTACTTAATAAAACTGCCATAAAAAGTACAGTTCACTGGATGAAAACAGTCCTAACAAGAAATTTCAGGTACATTTGCTGTAAACTCAAGGAAGTCTGTTTATGGTGATTGATTTTACCTCCTGCCTGGAAAGAGTCATTGGTAACTTTTCCTCTGCCAGTTCAAGTTCCAGCACTGGATTTGACGTAGTCAGTGGTTTCTCCTCCTCTTCCTCCTGCTGTACCTACATTCAATAAACATAGTTACTCACATGCAAAGGAAACAAACCCACATGTTGATGAGAAATGATGGGAAGATACAGAACTCTAGAACACAGACTTTAATATGACAATATAAATCTTTAGTTTCATAGTTTTATGGTCCATAATTGAATCTCACAGAACAATAAAAGTTCTTGATAGTATCAGTAATTAACACTTCTGCAGGTTGCAGGAAGCAGTCTCTCCAGCAAACAGAAAGGACAACTGCTGAAGTTTGGCTGTCACTTTAGCAGGCAGATGCCAGCACTGGTGCCAAAAATAGGAAATCCACCCACTGCCTGTTGATTCCTGCCCCCGTTCCATCCTCCCTACCCCTGCAAGACCATTTGCATCGCTGTGTGATGAACCAGAACGGGGAAATGATTCAAAGATAAAATAATCTGAGAAACACAAATACTGGTACTGTTCCCAGCCCGCTTCACTTCCTCATCCAGATCCCCAGGACCAGCACGTGCACGGACACAAGGACAGGAGGGAAAACCCCAGGGCAGGGTGAGAGTGGAGCTGCTTCTTCCAGTGTCAGTTACAATGTTTATTACCTACACCTTCAGTGAGCTGAGCACGATTAGCAGCGATCCACAGTTTCTGTTGTGTTTTGAGATGTAATGCACCTCTCTAACCTTTTCTTAGGTAATGCACCTCTCTAACAACCTTGCCCGTTTCTTGCAGGTAAAAAAAAAAAAACAAAAAAACAACTCCTCATAGGAACAGGATATCATTAATAACTCCCCTTAGTCTAAAAGAAGGTCCCTGAATCAAACAGAGCATTCCTTCTTCATTATTAAGTGTTTTAATAATGCAAAACAACTCCTTGATCAAAGTAACTTTGAGACAGCAGCCATGTAACTACAGTTCCCTGTATAAGCTCAAATTCAACACTTCCGACAGCAGGAGCAGATTGCTGGTGGTAATATTGCCATAATAAGGAAACATCTCCAGTGTTCACTCATACCTTGTTTTTTCTCAGATTTCTTGTTAGAATTTATTTCCTTTCTGTACTTGCTAAAAGGGAAACAATCCAATTAATCCTAGAGCACCCTGCAGCATTCCCTGTGCATGGGCAGCCTGGTTTGGGGTTGATCAGTTTGAGGAAGGTACTGGACAGACTGGGGGTTTTTGGGGTTTTTTTTTGGTTTTTTTGTTTTTTCAAGAGGCTCTTTTATTCTTTCAGGCCACGGTGCCAGCCTTGCACTCAGGCGTCAGTGTGACTCCATGTGCCTGGAAGGATCCGCCCCTGGGGCTCCAGTTACAAGATTCAGCCACAAATCCACATTCAATGCTGTATTAACAAACACAGAAAAAATCAATCCTACAACCACAGGTGTTTGGAATGAACAAGGGAAAGACAATTAAATCAATGTTTAACACATAAAGGGAGGGAGAAAATAAAACTTCCATCAATGCAGCAATGATGGAATTGACAGGGGACAGAAAATATGGAAGAACTGTGTAAATTTTATTTTTTTTAAATATACTCCTGTGGCAGAAGGTATATACAAATTTTAACTTACAAACATTCTTGAAATCATAAAAAGACAGCAGCACTGGGAGAAAGGATTTGATCCACTCTGTCAGCTGGACTCCAAGTTATAAGCAGTATCTTTATCACAGTTATTTTTGTTTCAGTGCTTTCTTCAAGCAAGTGAAATTATTCCAACTTATTAAGTCTAAGCAAAGTAAAAAGGCACCTGAATTCAAAAAGAAATCAGTCTGTGTTCCATGTCTCATTAACAGAGTAAAGAACAAATGCATAAATGTGGGAGGCTCTAAAAAGAGTCTAAATTTAACGAAGTAACTTATTTTAAAACCATTTGCAGGGTTACATTTCACACCAAAACTGGTGCTGCAGCAGCACAGGTAACACCACTTTAAACACATCAGGTTCTGAAAAATTCAAGCTAATGCTCAAAAGGCATCAGGCAGCCATTTCCACTTGGAAGAGTGACTGGGTTCACAGAACTTTCCCACGACTTTATGCTGCGCATTCCGAGAATCGTTTTGGCATTGATGTTCAAATATTCACAAACAGATCAAGGTTTCAGAATAAGTCACTAATTGGGTAAAGGTCACTTGAAAACAAAGCTCCTATTTGTGCCCTCTAACAGCAAACAAGATTATGAAACTGTCTTCCCCAGGGAATGCATCCCCCCTCCCAGACACCCCGTCAGGCAGGCAGGCAGGCACACACACTTGTAAAAGACAACAACATTCTTTCCATTTCAGTAAACTCTTGCCCTGACACCGTTACAAGGCAGATAAAGCCTTCCAGATCACCCATTTGTTGCAAAATGCACCCGAAGTTACCAATTGTTTCTAATATTTTGCCAACAAGAACATAAATGCTGTTGTTGCACAGCTTCAATGCTGGGTGGTTAATGGCCAAAACCCAAACACAAATTTATGAGAGTTGGCAGATCTTTTTGATGCACACCCACACTATACTGATTTCTTTTGGACATTCTGACAATGAAGATTGGATAAAATTATCCAAACATATCCATTTATCTCAATAAGGGGAGGAAGGTGGCTATATCAGATCCAGTGTTCATGCCTAACAGCACAATTTAAAAAGAAAGGAAGACAAGCTTTGATCCCGAGCCACTTCATGCTTTCCACAAATAAAAACAAACAAACAAACAAACAAACAAAAAAAAAAAAAAAAAAAAAAAAAAAAAAAAAAAAAAAAAAAAAAAAAAAGCCAAACCATAACACAAAGTTAAGTAGCTGTATGTCATGCATATCTTCTCCTGCATTGAAAATGGTTTTGGAAAGTCATACCTCTCCAGGTGGCTTCTCATTTACAGGCTAATGTATAACATTAACAGATTAAACAAAGAACAACAATTATCATTAACAACATTGATACTGTTGATAAAAAATGCAGACTTCAAAATAAACACACCAAGTCCTGGAAGAACAATTTCCGTACCTTGTAGCCACATCTCTGGAAGTAGGCCTCCTCTTCCTTTTTAGCTAACTCACCGCGTTTGAAATACTTCTTATTTCCCTAAAAGAGAGGAGAGCTGTTACTAGTTCACAGTTTTGCACAGCTGGGCAAAAATGGCTCAAACATTCTTACTTGGCTTGGTGAATTCAGCTACATCCTTTCCCAGAGATGGCTACATTGCCACAGAAATGGAACTAGTTGGAAACACCTCTGAAATCAGCAATATAGAGTTACTTTGTAGGACATATGTATAAGCAGAATTAAAAGTACAATGTGCTTGCCCGCACTCTAGAAAACACAAGTTTTTTGTCACGTAAGGCCTTGGTGATCATTGGTGTAAAGCTTCACTTCAGACGTGCAAAACCAGGGCCAGGTTGTTTAGATAAACCATACAAAACACATCATTTGACATTAATCCAAGGAGGTGGGAGAAATCACCTTTGTACAGTATATTTCATAAGCTTGCCTAGAGCACCTTTGTAGAAATGTGCCTGAACAAACATTTCAGACACACAACAGCTGGAAAATGTGATCACCCCAAAGCATTTTCCCTGATTAGTACAAACTACGACTTCTTCCTTCACGCTTTGCCTGACACACAACAGCCTCCGATGGCAGCTCCCTGCTTCAGCCTCTGACGCCAAAACTCAAAATCAGACACCCCTGAAAGGGGCTCTGCTGCACTGTGGGGGTTTTTAGGCGCACACAGGGCTCAGACCCTACCCGGATATGGGGTTTTTAGGCGCACACATACACCGCTCAGACTCTGCCCGGGTATGGACAGAACGCGGCTGTGGGGAGGAAAGAAACCATACTCTGTTCACCAAAGATCGCACTGACTTTTCTCATCTCTCGGTGCCCGAAACAAACTAAACCAGCGCCAAAAGGCCACGGGACACAACGATGCTGACGCCAGGCTGCATCCGCGCCCCCAAACTCCTCCTGGTTCTACCGAGCCCATCCTGGCTCATCCCGTGTTTGGGAAACCCGGCCCTGGGCCGCTCCGCGCCCTCTTCCCCCGCCCCTCCCGGGCCGCTCCCGCCTCACCCCCGCCGCCCTCCCACGGGCCCACACCCCAGGCGGCTCCTGGTCTCCATGCCGGCCGCCCTCACCCCCAGAAGCTCCTTCTCCTCCAGCTGCTGGCGCTTCCTGCTGATCTCCCGCTTCAGGATGTCCATGGCGGCCTCGGGAAGTGCCGCAGGAAAACAATAACGTCACTTCCGGGGAGGCCGCGCCGCCGCAGGGCGCCTCCTGGTGGATGGGAGGAGCGTCGGGAAGGGGGAGTGTCAGTCCCTTCTCCCAGGTGATAATCGGCAGGACGACAGGAGATGGCTTCGAGTTGTGCCAGTATGCGTTCAGATTGGATTTTAGGAAAAGTTGCTTCAATATCCATGTAATATCATACTGTTGTTGGAAGCAGATTATTTAAAGTGATACACAGACAGTATAATGGCAGTAGTTATGAGACAGGGACAAAATATAGATGCTTTCCATCAAGGAATGTAGCAAAAGAAGTGGAATATGACTTACAGGGGTCTTTCCCTGTTTTAGTACAGCTGGTTTTACAAAGGGGTGTTACTGACAGATTCTTTAAAGAGAGTCTACATGCAATTTATTCAGCTGTCTTCTCTGTTTAGCTTGAAAAATCTTTAGGGAAAAGTCTCTCCGACTGTGTGTTTGTACAGTGCCTCACATGATGGGCCTTGATTGCAGATGATAGCTAATATCAGATAAATCATGACCTCAGGTATTAGGAAAAATTTCTTCCTTGAAAGGGTTGTCAAGCACTGGGACAGGCTGCCCAGGGAAGTGGTGGAGTCACCATCCCGGGAGGTATTTAAAGGTGTGTGGATGTGGGACGTGAGGACGTGGTTATTGGTGGACTTGGCAGGGTTAATGATTGGATTTGATGATTTTAGAGGCCTTTTCAAACCTAAATGACTCAAGGAGGCTGGTTACTGCCTGGCCACACAGGGTGCAAATGCCATGTAGGAAGGTGGGATGCCTGTGATGTCTGGTATCTCTTCAGGCCTAGAGGACTGAGGTAGCTGGTAGGGACTGAGCTCCTTGGTGTGCACATCCCAGAGCTAAACGCTTTCGTCATCAGGCACTCAGCATTTGTGACACAGGTAGTAACATCAAGAAATCTCTTGCTTTGCTTATTTACCTGATTTTCTCCAGCTATTTCCACCCTGTGGCTTGTAAAGTCCAAAGGGTCCAGAAAATGCCTTGAAGAATGAGTAAGAACAGCCAGTTCTCACTAGGCTTAAGTTGATCAGGGCTATTTATACCTTGTTGGAAGTGAAGGCCACCAAATACTGAAGGGTGGAAGTCACTGTAGCTTTAGCTCCTCTTTTGTTTAGGAGCAGCCTGGCTGGTGGCAGCACCTCTGTCTACTGTTGCCCCTTGGTATGGCACACAGCAATTTCTCCCTCCCTAGGTCTTCCCAGACTTTTTTCATCTTTAGGTCCTCACAGATTTCTTCCTTGCCTTTCCGTGTTCTAAGCTCCATTGCTCCAGTAGCTATTTTGGAGAGCTGTAATGACAACTGGCTTTTCACCCACTTTAGATAACCTGGGCTGTGTGCCACGGCTCTTCCTTGCAGAAAATGGCACATTGGTTTACAGGGGTTGTTTAACCCCAGGCTGGAGGGTTCTGGATTTAGAAGTCGTGCTCTGCTTTACCTCAGGCTTGAATGCAATCACTTTGCAATGAGGAAGCAGGAACAGTCCTCCTACGCTTTTCATAGTTCTCTAAAAGGAAATTATATCACATCTGATGGTGATAGAATCCAAGAATGTCTCTGTATGAGTCCTGGGGGAATGTGCCCACATTTGGATAAGGGCATAAGTCAGGAGGCTGTAGGAATACTCTGTAGTGGACTTTATAGTAAATGAATCCAGGTGTTTATGTCAGAGTGCCAGCTGCCCCCTCAGTTTACTCTAGACTACACACAACCTTAGACCTTGCTTCATTTCCTGCTCCGGTCTGACGTTGGCCTGGTTTTGGCAGGGATACAGTTAATTTTCTTCCTAGTACCTGGTGCAGTTCTGTGGTTTGGATCAAGCATGAGAATAACTGATAACACACTGATGTTTTAGTTGTTGCTAGGCAGAGTTTATACTAAACGAAGGACTTTTCAGCTTCTCACATCCTGCCAGCTATGAGACTGGGTGACACAAGGTGGCCAGGACAGCTGACCCCAGATGACCAGAAGGATATTCCATACTGTATGGCATCACACTCAGTATATAAACTGGGGGGAAAGTTGGTTGGGGGCTGCTGCTCGGGAACTGGCTGGATGTCGCTCAGCAGGTAGTGAGCAATCACGTATATTACGTTGTTGTCGTCGTTGTCGTCATTGTTGTTATTACTACTGTTGTTGTTATCATTATTTTCTTCTTTTGCTGTCCCATTGAACGGTCTTTCTCTCAATCCACAAGTCTTCTCACTTTCACTCTTCCAATTCTCTCCCACATCCCTCTGTGGCTGGGGGAAGAATGAGAGAGTGCCTGTGCACTGGCTGGGATTAAACTGTGACTGACATTATATCTCAATTAGAGACAATACAAAAGGAAGGAGGAAAGCCAACCCACACACAGTATTCGTGAGAACGATGCAGTTACTGTCAGGTGACTCTTAGACCAAAGATCTCCCAGTCTGTAAAAAACAAAACAAAAAAGGTGTCAGGGAGGGGTAAAAGAGACAAGGAAGCAGCTGATTAGTTTACGTTGGTGAAACAACTTTGGCAAGGTTGGAAAGTAATGCTGTACCTCTAAAAGCTGCCTGAAAGTTCACTACCGATGACTCAGCTTTCCACAACTGCTCTTTTCCCAGTACTCCTGATTCTTTGCTCTCTTGCCTCCAAATCAAAGCATCCTGTAATGTAAATCCCCTTTGTGATCAAGACAGTTGTCTTGTCCTATGGACAGGAAGTGGCAATCTACAGAGTACTACATCTCCCAAAAGAGTTACTGTATGCATGCAAACATGTAGTTATGTTGGCTCTGTTTTTCTGAGGACATTCACCAATATCTCCCCGAGGAAAGAAAGGGAGAAAAAAATCTTTGGTGTCATCCATCCATTTGAGATTTCTCTTTTTGAAGAGATTACAAAACCTTCTAATGTGTAAGAAGAGGTGGTATCTTTTTTCTTTCACTGACACCTCATGAAGAGATCCACTCTTGCTTCCTGTCTGATCTCCAGGATGACAAATCTGTTTGGCTCCTCTTTGCCTCAAGGTCAGGGCAGCATTTTCTGAGGGACATGGATTGTTGAGATGGTTGGGTCAGGTCTCGACTGGACACCGTTCAAAGCTCTTCTGTTCCTCAGAAGAGAGGAATTCATAGGCAGTTCGTTATGGTCCCTGCCTGCTTCATTATGGATCTCTCACCCTCTGACTGTCTCCATTCACATGTGCTCCTTGGCTCCAGGGTGGATATCTGGAGCTCTGCTTGCCGAACAAACTCACGGTGCACATGAAAGCTCGCAGTGTGAACTCTCGTCCTTGTTCAAGTTGTTCCACGTAATGGAAACTGTTCCTCCACACTGCCACAGGATTTCTCCAAGTCACCATTGTTCTGAGGAGCCCTCAGAGTGCGGAAACTGTTTAACTGTGTTGTGAAAGCAGACAATTCCTTCCCTGTGCCAGTCCCTCATCCATGCAATAATCCCTTAGATGACGTCACTGCATAAGATATTTTTAACGTGGTGAAATGTGTGCTTTTCCAAGCTGTATTTCAAATTATCAGTTTATCATATATGGCATTACTCTACTCATTAGAGTCAATTAGATCACTGCTATAAATCCAAAGCTTGCCTATTTGTTTTCTACTGCTCCTGTTTTGCTTTTCAGGGCAGTCCTGCCGGTTTGGTACCACTATGGCTGTGCATTTCTGTCTCTCATGTGATTAATAATTATATTTGCTGTCACGGCTGTAGCCAGGCCTTTAAGCTCTCCCAAAACCACTTCCAGAGTCTTGAGATCTCCCAACAACTGAGCTTGGGTCTGGAAGCAATAGTGTTACCCATGTTTTCCCTAGATCCATGTTTCCACAGACCTCTGGAACAACCCCACAGAGTTAACCGCAAAGCTCCTTTGAAGTAATTTCCTTCACAACATTAAATATGAAATCAAGACTGGAAAGGGAACTCTAGAAGTTATTCAAAATCTTGGAACATTTGTAAGAGCCTTGTAAGCAATAGAAATACAAGCTTAAAACATACATGAGGTGTTTCATTCCAAATTCTTGCTGGTTAAGTGATTGCTCAGCTTTATCTGCTGCAAGCCAACTGTCAACCTACAGATAGATTATTGAAGGCAGCTCAAATAACCCAGTTTCAGTCAAATAACCCAGATGTCATCTATTTGCCAAAGTGGTAAAACAGATCCGAATAATTTTGACTGCTCTTAGTGGTTGTATTCAGTTTACATTTATTTGTTTTCAGGTTTCAAGGTTTATGGACATCCAGTTTCACTTATCTATTTGATATTAAAACAGGGGAAACCCCCAGTTCAGCCAGCATATGCTTTCACTTGCACACAGGAGGCAGAACCGATGCCTTGCAGCTGACCAAGATTGCAGAACTCATTTCAATTAACAAGGGCACAGATGACTCTTGGAAACCCTTTTCAGATAAGTACATGGTTCCTTTTATTCATCTTCAAAACACTACACCAAAAAAGACAGTGGATAAAATTGCCTTTACACCATGACTAAGTATGTCTACTTCTGGCAAAGGGAGCTCCACACCCAGTCTCAGTCTTTTCTTTTTATATTAAAGCAGTCCTTAACTTTTTGGGAGGGATTAACCCACCCAATTCCCCATTCTTTGCCCCCAGATTTACTTTGCTTACAGGTACTTCCAGCTTGTCACATCCACAGGCCACCTCCAGGTGTTCTATCAGACATGTTAGTATTTCTGCTAAGGATTGCAAACTGCACTTCCCTACAATTCTGACATTGGGGATGGGCCCATCCCCTCCATTTAGTCAATTTAAGCCACTCGTACTGGGCTTTCACTTTCTTATTCACCTTTCCAAACAGCACACAATCTCCAGGAGGTCACAATCAGAGAAACACTCAGCTAGAGGGATGATTGAGGAAGGAATTGGCGATAGCGCTCCACCACAGGTGTCCAGATCCCACTGGCAAAGAGAAGGAAAGCTCATGGGGGCGGAAATGGCAGAAAAAAGGTTCCCACATTTCTGACAAATGTAAGTCTTCCAAAGAGTATGACATCTGTGTATCATGAAGGTGGCATTTTGCTTTTTAAAGTATCACTTGATTAGTTCTCATGGCAAGTCAACCCCTGCAACTTCTGTCTGCCAGGACACACCTCTGTAATGCACTGTTAAAATAGTTAGGAAAGTAGTGATATGCATATGGATGTTACTGGTTAGTAAGGATAGTGTGGCTTTTAGAAACATGCTTGAAATAATTGTTTGACTGCTAATTATCCTCTGGTTTTGACAAAGGAATATTTATTATGAGCACTGTTCAGGTTGTCTATAGGATGCATGTGTCTTTCCTATCCCAGCAGCTTTATTATCTGTAAAACTGAGGTGGTGTAAAAACTCATTGTTGCTTCTAAAAGCTTTGCATTTAAGAACAGCTAATTATTACCAAACTGGCTAAAATGTGAGATATCTGAGGAAAATTCTGTTGTTCCAGGAACAGTATTCATAGCTCAGCTTATGGCACTGTGTCATCAGAGTCCCTAATGAATTGGTCCCACAATGTCACTAAGGAGACTGCGCTTTTTTGACAGCAGTGGCCATTTGTGGCTGTTAAAGAATCCAACACATCTTGTAGGAAAATTATCATGCTGCCTTTTTTCGTTGTTTTGTTTTGGTTTTTTGCTGTTGTTGGTATTTTTGTAGTTGTTCTTTCTAGCCCTCCAGCAGTGCAGGGCAAATGATGTGAAGCATTGAACATTCTTACTCCCAGCATCAGTCTGCACTACACATACCCAAACAACAAAGTCTTTCCAGGAAACATGCAGTTACAAGACTAAGCCCTGCAAATGCAGACTGGGTTGTCAAACTGCATGCACTGAGTTTTAGATCCATACAATTGTCTCTTTCTTCAACCTTCCCCAAAGCAAGGTCTACACTTAACATCCCTTGGGTTTGAGACATTTTAGCTGTATTAACAGACACCACCACCCAAAACACCAAATAGATCTTTTTGGATGGTAGAAAAGCACATAAAAACATCTATTTTTCTTCCACTTTAATGTGTATAGAAGATAAATGGTTGAGCATAAAGTATTGTACTTCTGAGTTCATTAGCTTCTATTCAACACAGGCAAGAAATCTCTCAAAGTTATTACTAAATGATCACAGTTCTGTGTTGTCAGTTTGATCCCTGCAGGATGTGTCCATCTCAGAGAAAATGCCCATGCAGGGTGCACTGGCTGCCTCAGCAGAGAGGTCAGGGATTGAATGGGTGATGGAGTCTTCAGTATCTACACATCTCTGAAGGTAAATCTGGGGGGGGTCACATTAATGAAAATGCTGCTGTATGTATCTTACTGCTGAATAAAAGCACCATTTTCAGATGTTGTCAGTCTCCAGCCTGACAGAGATTTAAAATTCACATAATCTCTCTTTAAAAAGTGCATCTGTGAGTAGATTTTGAACTCCATTGTACCTTGCAATGAAATTTCATTTTTTAGAACTGAAAAGCAGGCAGGTGGTTATGAACGTGTCTGAAGCTATTTCTCCAGCCTGAAATGTAAGTACTGTTGGAAAACATTTAGGAAAATAGAACATCTTAGTAGGAGCTGCAGCAACTTTTCATGAATTTATTTTAGCTTGCATCAGTATTCTGAGCTACAGGGATTATAATTTAGTAGGGAAACTCTCATTGGGAGAGGGGATTGATGGCGTCGAGGCAGCAGCCCTGTGAGTTGACAGGGATGCTAATATAGCCACGGCAGAAGTTTAGAGAGCAGATCAGAGCAGCTGGGTGGGCTGATAGAGAGGATCAGGGCAGCCCAGAGGAGCAGTAAGAGGATCCAAATAAGTGGATTAGTAGCATACCAAAGCACACATTACTTTTAGTTTTCAAACTCCCATTGATTTTACTGCAAGTGCATTTACTAATGTGTGGCAGGAGAAACGGAAGAGGATCAAGGCAGAATCGAGACACGGAGAGCAGGTCCCTGTGGCAAGCTGGAAACGGCGAGAGGCTGGGCTGGGGAGCTCAGTGTAACATCCCCGCATCAGGCTCAGTCAGGACTTAGAGGAGGATGGCTGCTGCCTGGGCTTCATCCCGCAGCCTCAAGGAGCTGTCTAACGGTGTTAAATGCTTTTGTTCCTGCAGCTGATGCTGCATTCGTTTTCCATCCGTAGCTCCAGCGATTGCATCGCTGCACTCTTACGTCTGCCTTCAGCTGCTGTGACTGTGACAAAAATGTGTGATCAGCAGCATGACCCTCTTGGAACTCTCCCTAGCAGGGGGCTCACTGGGCTGCTGGACCCTGAGCTGAGCTTGCTGCAATTTGTGCCTGCAGCATTCATCAGAACTGGGACTGCTGACTGCTGTGCTTGGGCTGCCATGATTGACATTGACTCCGGGATGACCCAGAGCTCAAATGTACCCTTTCCGAGGATACCAGCCTGGCTTTACACTTCATCTCTTAGGCAGAGGTGGTAGCAATGCAAAGACACATTCAGACTAAAATTTCTAAGCACTAATACTCTTTATATAGCACAAAAATTCAAATTTCTAGGCAAAATAACAAGCCCTACTGACATTGTCCTCAGCTCCCTCGAAGCACTTGGGTTGTAAGGGCAAAATTAGTGCAATTCATGGTTTCTCCATTTGCAGAGAAGCTGAGGATGTCCATGTGTATGGGCAGATTTCTTTTACTTTTCCACGTTCTCTTTCATAAAAAAGAGCATTGTTGAGACCTTTTCTTCTTCATCCTTCAACCACATCTGTTGCTCAGACACCTTGGTCTCCTCTCCCCTCCTCTCAGAATTCAAATCCAAACACAGGTTTGTCCTAGGGAAGACTTAGTACCTTAATACCCAATTATCCCACAAGTATTGGATCAGAGTGGATGACCATCAAACTTTGACTCTAAGACTGTAGTGCCCTTCCTTGCAGCCTTAGTCCAAGCTGCACATAAAGTCACAGCAGGGGGGGAAAGTCCAACCTTACAGTCAAAAGGGGGTTTGCATTCTGATATGGAAGTATTCAGAGGGTTTGTGACTGCACACACAAAGAACACTGTGTACATAGACTCAGTCATATTCTTTATTGTTGAAACAATTCTGGAATGTTTTGGTCTCCCTGAGCTGGCAAACAGATGAAAACATTGGTCTGTCCTGTATTTTTTTTCTTTTAAATTTATATGAGAAAGATTAACAAGCAGCAGAATGAACAAGAAGGCATTGCAAAACTGTGTTCCAAAGGAAAGAGAGTAGGGACAGAGACATGAAATGTCAAGGACTGTGACTCAAATGGTACAGGAAAAACATAAGGATTGGAAAACAAGTTAAACTGCACTCCTGACTTCAGAATTCTTCAGGACATCCAGACACCTTTCTCTCTAATGACCCAGTCCTCGGATATGCCAGCCTGAGAGCCTGCTGAAAGGGAAGGTTTGTAGTAAGACAGCAAAGCACAACATGGCCTATTGTCAGCTTGGGAGCTGAGTACTGCCCACATATATCATATGACTACAAAACCACCCCTGGAAACACTACTACAGTTTATTAAATCCTCAGTGCCATTCATTACACATAACTAACCAAAATAGCTCACCTATTAACCTGTCACCTGTGCAGCTCCTGATCTCCAATTTACCTCTTCACCCTTCTGCTTCCTAATACCACACGGAGCTTCGTCAGGCTCCAAGATGAGTGGTAATCATGGTGCTATTAATATGACAGTCAGCAGCCTCTTCCCACTTCACACGGCCTCACATGGATTCCTTGACATTGGACTTTAAGCCTCAGATCAAATCATTGAGTTTATGAGACTTTCTCCAGTATAATTTTTCCAACTGAAAAGCTGAAGGTGTTCTTAGTACACTCATTTAATTCTCCTCAGCTCTAGGACTCTTTAGTCATCTTTGTCCTACACCATCCTACTTCTGAATAATAAAATACTGTAATGAGCTGGACACACCTGGAAACAAAAAAAAAAAGACTGGGACATCCTGTGTGAAGAGCACTGCTGCTCTTAATACTGAAATATTTTTAGATTAATTATATTTAATTGGTTAGCTCATGATCTGAAATGAAAAACAAAAGCATTTTACACACCAGAAAAATTGTTGGAAAAATTACTATCAATAAGAATGGGGAGGGGATATTTTGCAAGTAACTTGAAGCATAATAAAATGTTAACTAAGAAATTATCAGCGATGATCACACTGACTTGGGACATATTGCACAATAAAGCCCTCATTTAGTTGGCTAATTTCATGGCATTTTGAAGAACACATTACTCAGTTAAGGTTTGAGGAAATACTTTGAAACCATTCATGAATATATACAACATGCTCATAATTTTTCATATATTCACCAGGAAAAAAGGACCGATGGGTTCTTAATATGTAATAATAGCACGATACCGAGACAGAAACTGAAATAAAAGATGAAATTAAAAGCTATCTGCCCCCCAGAGCCAGTGTGCACTTTATCCTAAGTCACTGCCACAGCGATGCAGCCAGCAACTATCTAGGGTGACACAAGGCAGCCATTCTAATGGGATAAAGAGGACTTTCATCTCTGCATTTCTCCAGCTGGAATAATGCAGTGGTGGCCTGTGACAAACGAGCAGATGATCCCAGTCCAGTTTTAGGATGCCCACCCCAAAATGCCCCCCAAAAGGCTCACAGCTCCCTGTACATGGGAGCCTTTCGGTTTGTGTAGTTTTCTCTAAGTCCCAGCTGAGAAACACTAGCAGTGCAGGACAGAAAGCTGTTTCCAGCTACTGGATCCTCCTACGTGTTGTGTGGATAACTACAAGACTTTGACCTAAAGTCACCTTGTCCTAGTTTCTAATTCACTTTTATGCAGATGAGATGGCAGGATCGGGGCCGTGGTATCCACACTGGCTCATACTTTCAGAAATGAAAACTGCAAGATTTATTCATCTGAATGATCACAATTAGGTTAGCTAGCAGGATCAGGCTTACTCTGCATGAAAAGGATGGAGCTCTCTAATTCACAAAAAGGAAAACGAGAAATACTGGTGAAAAAGGGGATGTGCTAACTCTTGTAAAACATTACTGGAAACTGCATCACCCAGACCGAAATGTCATTTCAAACCACGAGTGTCCCTTTAAGCAAAAACATCAGCACAGGGAAGGAAGAACTAAAAGGAGTAAGAGAGCAGCTGATAGAACACTGACATCACTTTTTCATAAATTATACCCCAAAATGTTTCACAAAATTGAGTAACAGAGGAGAACAGAAAAGATGTTTTTATTTTTGTAGCAGGATAAAGCCCATCATGTGAGCTGAACAGTAAATGAGGGCCTTATGCTTTATAAAAATTCTCCTATTGTCCCAGGAAGGATGAGAGTCAAACAAAACAGTTTCTGCTCTAAGTCTTGTAAATAAAGTTAGTTAGCAGACAGGAATCAGCAGACTGTTTTGGGACAGAAAAAAAAAAAAAAGAGAAAATACTCTATTTGTAGGAAAAACTTAGGCACACTGCTGCTGCATTTCAGACCCAACTTCGTTGCACTGTACTAGAGATTAATTGGACCCACACAATCCAGCAAACTGCATATGACACCCATCTACCTTTGCTGCTTCAGCATCCTCCCAAAAATATATAATGCAGGATTTTAAATAGTACGTTAGCCCAGTTTCCTTTCACAAAGTCTTACAGAGAAGTTTAGGAAAATTCCAAAAGTAGCATATTGATTGCCTCTGGGATTTTCCACTTAGCAATTTAATAGAAAATTACACCCCTACCCAATCTGTGAGGTTTCCATAACCTCCCTCGTGAATTTAATTTTCCAGCATATAATAAATTTTACCATTAGGCATATTTTCTGATTTTGCTTCACCAGTAAGGCTATTTCCCAATTTGGCTTTTCAGAACCACGTATACCCTCTGTGTGGTGTCTGGATGGAACCTTGCACCGAAGAATTCAGGTCTATGCCTATACGCACAGTTAGGATACAAACCACTATTGTTAGTATTCAATTTGCTTCCCTCCTGCTAATTTTATGTCATTATTCCGAGTGATAGGGTCAGTCAATATTACTGGAGCTAACGGGATTCTCCTGGGTACTCTGAGGAGACCAAGGCAAGATCTGCATTTGCATCTGTTCAAGTAGGCGTATGCAAGTATCACATACTCTTCTGCTTGTCACAACACAGTCTGACTACATGTAAAACACAAGATGATGATCGGAGTTGTGTTTGCAGTTATCAGTAGTCATAACTGTAAACGCCTGGGTCCTTTCTCTACAGGCAACAGGCAAAAGCACTCTCGGCTGCAAAAAAACCCCACTCCGCCCGCAGTGAATTTAGCACAGCGAGCGAACTGAAAGTGTGGCTGAAGGCGTCAAGTGGTGAATAAATCAAAGGACTAATTTCAGCTGTGTTTGGGCCAGCCGTATGGCTGCGGTGACCTCACGATGACCGTCGGGAGGGCTGCCAGACGCCCTAAATCTCGCTCCTCTGGAGAGCCGAGACTCTCTTCCTCTTGCTAAGGCGATCCAGTTTTTGGCTGAGGGACTCTCTTCCTCTTGCTAAGGCGATACAGGTTTGGCAGAGCTCAACATCCTTCAGCCCAGCTAGCGGCTCGGCGCTCTCCTCCAGGCCTCGGTCCATGACACCAGCGGACACATCGCTGCGATAATCCCTGTAAAACACGGCAACAAACAGGTGTTGCCATCAGTTCCTGAGGTTTACCCACTTCCGCACGCCAACTTCAACCCCCTCCGTGCCGGACCTGTCTCGGTCCCGCTAAACACGAGGAGTTCCCCCCGCTCAGCCCCTGAGGGGATCCGCGGGCAGCACCGCGAGGCTGAGGGGGCAGCGCCGGTGCCCGTGTGTGAGGCGGGCGGCGGGAGGGGGACACAAAATGGCGCTGCCCCTCAGCCCCTCGCCCTCA